>PVKZ01000213.1:85846-685846 GCA_004027375.1 Macroglossus sobrinus
AAAAAAAAAAAAAAAAAAAAAAAAAAAAAAAAAAAAAAAAAAAAAAAAAAAAAAAAAAAAGAGCTGTTTCTCAATAAATAACTCTTGAATGAATATGTGAATATGTGCTGGCACTTCTGAGTAGAAGTTTGCATCGTGAGTTCTATTCTGGTTTTATCTATAACCTCAAAACAAACATAAATTAGATTAGGTTTTAATGTCTTTAAACTTTATCTAAACTTTATCTTACCACTTATAAAATAAGATAATGTCAATTTTTGACTTTCTCTTAGAGTCACACTATCTCTAAGTTGCTTGAAATTCTTACATGCAAGCTGCTTTACATGTCAAATTTATATCTGTAGCCATATGAGAGTGGTGAGATGAAATGTTTGGGCGTTTGACTAGCAAACTTCAACCAGTGTCATACAACATAACTAAATGTCTCTTGAATTAACATATGTGCCCTTAATATTAAGCATAGTAGATGTTGTATACATTGTGAAGCAAAAGGGCATTTTTAAGTCAACATTTATTGTTCTTGTATTTGTAAAATACTGCTTTCCATGGGGAGTTTGTTTTCATGAAATAAATGTATTAATCACATTGACACATGTATTGTCTATGAAGCAGCTATATTTACAAATGTAAACTTATGAGCTGACATTCTGTTTTCCCACCTGACTCTCTTGTGCCTGGGTAATGTGAATAAATCCTTGAGAGGTAGATCATTCTTACTAATATGCAGACTTTTTTTTTTTTAATCATGGCATTTAGTGCTATCTTCTGAGAGATTAGTGTGGGCAGCCAGTCAGCTTTTATAAGAGAACACTTTTGTCTAACTACCACTCAGATCAAGAGCCTACCCTCAGTTATTCACATCCAAAGGTAATCCTATATTAATTTTGACTGTTCTTTAACCTCATATAAGTAGGATAACAATATTCACCATTTTATGTCTGGTTTTTGCTCAATATTTATCCATCCTTTCTTCATGTAGCAATATTTGTTTTTACTGAAAATATAGTATCCCATTGTCCATTATCATAGTTTTCTTAATCCATTCTGTTATAGATGGATATTGCTTTTATCCAATTTTTTTTTTTTTTACTAATAGTATGCTATAAATTTTTTATATGTCTTTTAGAATTTTATATATGCCTTTCTTTGGAGGTATTTCCAAAATTGGCATTACTGGGTTTTGTATGTGAGTACAGACTTATTAGATACTGTCAAGCAGTTGTCAAAAGTAATTGCATCAAGGCCTACTCCCACCATCAGTATATGAGTCTAATTTGCTCCAAATTCTTTGAATTTTAGGTATTTTTGTGGATGTTTGGTAGTATCATACTCTGATCCTGCTTTTCTTTAATGACAAATGATATCAAGTACCTTTTGATATATTTATTGACCATTTGGAAATTAAAAATAAATTATATTTATTGACCATTGCTGCAAATTAGGAAAATCCTCCATTTTTCAAGATCCTTCACAACTGTCACAACAATCTTACTTAACTATAATGACTTGAAGGTGTGTGACAATACCTGGAGATGTTCAATTTACAACTTGACACCTAGGGTGAAGAATAGTCCTAGCAGACAAACACGACGGACATTAAAGGAGGTTAAAAATTCATCTCAGAAATTTACATTAGCCAAAGTAAAGAGAATTTTTGATTTTTTAAATAAGATTCTCTTGGACTGTAAAATTTTAAACTGGAGCAGATACTCAAGAGAGGGCTCTGTGTTCTGTTAGGGAAACCTCCACTGAAAAGAGGGACTTGGCTTAGAGAGTGTGCACCATGAATGATTTTCAAAATATTTCATCACCTGTCTGGTGTTGGTACTGACTTATCATAGGGATGCCAACCAAGGCTTAACAGATAAGCCAATGTGCATGAGTCCTGGGTATCAGGATACAAGGGACCAACATGGACTCAGAAGGTATTTGAGAAAAAAGGGATGCATACAAAAAAGAAAATATGCTACAAGTAAATACTTCTTTTATAGTTTTGTCTAGACCTGAGCTCTGAATTCAATGTTAATAAATCTAAAGTCTGCTTTAACCAGAATTACTAATTTATGTGTGATGCCATACAAATCAATATGTCTCCATGTAAGCAAATTTGCTTATATCTTTAAATTTAGGAATTACATCTTCCTCATCTATACTCTTTTGTATTAAATAATTTAGGTTTAGATTTGAAAAAGAAGAAAAATTATTACTAACACAATGTATTATTGTTGGATAATTAAATGGGTACTATTAAGTGTTTCCAATTCCTTTTAGAAGTAGTGTGATAAGAAATGTGAAACAAGTAACATATAAAATTATTTCATTTGAGGTACGTTTAAATAGATAAAACACCATTTAAAAGTTGTTTTGAATTCAGACAGAAGCTATAGTGAATTCTATAAAATGTAACTGTAGCAAAATTAAAAAATCTTCAAGTGTCTGTGATATCTCATGACCTTTACATTATTTATCAATGTAATGTGATATGATAGGTGAAAGCTTATAGCATATAAACTATTGTATTAGATATACATTTAGATACAAGAAAATTTCATTTAAAAGTAATCTATGTTCAGAATACAAGCTACAGTAATATTTATAAAACTTATCAAAATTTAAAATATCTAATAGTTTAGTGACAAATCTCATGACCTTTATATTACCTATGGCATTTAATTTTATTTTTAGTTCTTTCAATTATCTTCCTGATATTCAGGTATTTTACAGTGAATTAATTCTTATGTGGAAGATTTTCATCTTCATTGTAGGGGGTGTGAATCATTATTCCTTTCGTCTTATGCACAGCATTTCCCCATAGTCATTTGAGTAATAATGAACTATTTAAGCATTTCCAAATATAGAGAGTAGGCATGAGTTTGATGGTCATTTATTTGGAGTGAGGAAAATGATCATATAATGTTAGTGATTATGCTAATTACTTCAAAGGGGTGGATTCAGCATGTGAATAGAGAAAATGACATGAGAAACTAATGTTGCTAAAACACTCAGTGTCCATAAATGATTTAACTTTAATGTAGAATTAGAAAAATAAGTTACTTAAAATAACAGGATATTGTTAGATTAAAATTTGATCAACTTTAAATTGTCTTTATCTTTATTATTTGCTAAGATTTTGTTTATTTGAATTTTGATATCAATATCTTATAAGCAATTTTGATAGCTCTCTACTTCAAAACTTAAATAAACCATTGCCCTTAATATTGCCTATATGAGACAGACATTTCAGTCCCTTAGAGAAAACATGAGCATCTCTAGGTCAGCTTGCTTTTATAATAGTGTTGGGAAGCCCAAAGCCTGCATATAAATAAGTATATTTGAAAGCCCTTGGCAGAGTGGTGCATAATATGTAGGTAATGACAAAGATATAGTGAACTGAATTTCAATTCAGGCTGGCTAACAAACTAGAAAATGAACATAGCTAATTTAAACAAGATTTGGTAGAGAAAAAAATCACTACTGCTACTCTTCCTAAAATGAATTGTGCATGTTATTTAATTATTAGTACCAGTGCTCTGAATTAATTAAACAACCACAGATTTGCTAGATGTTATGAAATATAGACAGAGATGTGGTGTAGGGCCTGGGGTTGACATTCTACTTAATCTGGCACAAAAATAAGCAAATGGTCTCAGCGAGAACAAAGCAATTGGCCTGGGAAGATAAAAAGAGAATTGGGGGACTCTCTATGTAATAACGGGTAATGCAATACTGGTTCTTTTCTGCACTATATTGTCTCAGAATAGGTATGTATATGGTATTCCTTTGATAATTTCACACAAACTTTCATGAACCTATTTTGTTTCCTCCTTAACTACAGAACTATTTTACAGAACCACTTCAGGGAGTAATGCAGAAAGAAAAAAATAAATTATTTATTGTCAATGGGAAAAGAACATTTGTGAGTGACATTCTTTTATAAATGATTCTTAATGCAAATATTTATTAAAAATATGTAATACTATCTTAGAAAAACTATCTTGCTTTAATTGAGAATTTACCCAGTCTTACCATTCTAAATTTTAAGCAAATGTCACATAAATGGCATCCATTTATTCATTCAAAATAAATTTAATGCTAAGTGGCAGAAACTGTTGGTAATTTATCAATTTCTGTTTTCCCTTACTTAATAAACAAGTTTCTTAGTTTCACCTGACTGCATAGCCACCCAGATAGAAAATACATTTTCTAGCTTCTCTTACAACTTGGAGTGCCATGTGATTGGATTCTGGACAAGATTAAGCAGAAAGGACAGAGGCCTCCTAAAAGGTGTAAATCCTCCCCTTTCTCCTTTTCCACTGTATTGGAGATCCTCCAAAATAAAAGCACTAACCTCCAGGGCTTCTTAGACTAAAATAAACTCCAATTTTATATAAACCTTTGCATTTTTAGATCTCTTGATTATGCCACCTTAGTTTTTTGGTTAAATAATGTAGGCTCTTTTCACAGGTATACTCATTGCATTTTGGGAGAATATGACTGCCTTCATTTTTCTTAAGGTAAAATATTGGCACATACAAATTCCTATGACATACACATATATCTTATAGGTAAATTATTTTAGAATGACACTACTCAAAGCCAAACATCCTAATATTATTGCAAAAGTCATACACCCCTAAACTGGCAATGTTCAGATTGCATGCCTTCCCTTCCTGCTTTGAGTAAAATTCCCCTTTCTACAAAAGCCTGTGCTTGCAATTATACTACCTTGTTCACAGAAAAAGCTATCATCAGAAAGTTCATGCTAAATCTCAGGTGTTATCAAGTTCATATTGATTATTATAATGTCTGAAAATATCTCTCTAATTGACTGAGAAAGGCCGATAAAGTACAGTAAGTCTTAGTTTTTACCAAAAACTTGATAGCATTCTTCTGTATGAATAATAGTGATATTTTAAATTCAAAGCCATTTTCTAAAAATAATAACCTTAGAAAGATTCCACAAATCTAAAATTTTTTTTTCTAATGCACTTATCCAGTTATCTCCTTGGTCATTTAGCACTTCACCTCTCAAGTGATAAAAAAAGGTGACCTGAAAGATTTTTTAGGGAAATAATGTACTTATAATAATAAAATGTTACCCTCATGAAGAAATTAGAACTCTTTTAGTTAATTTTTATTCTTCAAGTTTTGTTGGGATATAATGAACATATGATGTTGTATGAGTTTACATTGCACAACATAATGATTTGATATGTGTATACGGTTGACCTTTGCACAACACAGGCTTGAACTTTGCAGGTCCAATGATCCATAGATGTTTTCAATAAATATACACTTGGTCCTCTGTATGCCCAGGTTTCTCATTCATGTATTCCATCAACCATAGTATTTCCATTAGCAGTTGGGAATCAGCAGACATGAAGGGCCAACTTATGTTATACACAGATTTTTGATTGCACAGGGTGTTAGCACCCCTAATGCCGTGTTGTTTTAGGATCCATTGTATTGCAAAATGCTCACTGCAGTAAGTTTAGTTAACTTCCGTCACCTCACATAGTCACAATATCTTTTCTTTATAATGAGAACTTTTAAGATCTGCTCTCATGTCAACTTGAATATACAATACAGCATTGTTAATTAAAGGCATTGAATATTATATCTCCATAAATTATTTGTCTTATGGAAATCTATACATTTTTACTATCTTCATCCTATTTTCAAACCCCAGATCCTTTGCCTATGTTTTAATTGTGTTATTTGTGAGGTTCTTTTTTTTTTTTTTTTTGGTATTGAGTTTTATGAGTTCCTTATTTATTTTGCATATCAACCCCTTATCAGGTATGTGATTTACAAACTCATTCTGCAGATTGCCCTTTAATTTTGTTGATGATTTCTTTTGTTGTATAGAAGTGTTTTGTTTGATGTAGTCTCACTTGTTTATTTTTACTTTTGTCAATTATGCTTTAGGTGTCATATTTTAAAAAATCATTGTCCAGACCCACATTAAAAAGTTTTTTCCTATGTTTTCTCCTTAGAGTTTTATGATTTCCGGTTTTGCATTTAAGTCTTTAATTCATTTTGAGTAAATATTTTTGTCAGTGGTATAAGGTAAAGGTTTAATTTTATTCTTTACATGTGAATATTTAATTTCCCCAGCATCATTTATTGAAGATACTATCTTTTCTGCATTCAGTATGCTTGGATCTCTTGCCAATATTTTTTTACCATATATGCATAGGATTATTTCTGGACTCTAGATTCTGTTCCAGTGTTTATGTGTCTGTTTTCATCTCAGTACAATACAGGCATACCTCATTTTATTGTGCTTTACTTTATTATGCTTCAAAGATAATACATTTTTTACAAACTGAAGATTTATGGCAATCTTACATCAATTCTATTGGCATTGTCTTTCAACAGCATTTGCTCATTTTGTTAATTCTCACAATATTTTAAACTTTTTCATTATTATATTTGTTTTGGTAGTCTGTGATCAGTGATCTTTGATGTTACTATTGTAATTGTTTTGGGGACCACAAATTGTGCCCAATGTGAGATAGTGGACTTAATCATTGTCATGTGTTCTGACTGTCCCACCAACTGGCCATTCCCCCATCTCTCTTTTTCTTCTCGAGCATCTTTATTCCTGACAATGTTGAAATTTGGCCAATTAACAATTCTACAATGGCCTTTAAGTGTTCAAGTGAAAAGAGTAGTTGCACAGCTTTCACTTTAAATCAAAAGCTAGAGATGATTAAGCTTAGTGAGGAAGGCATGTCTAAAGTTGAGGCAGTCCTAAATCTAGGCCTCTTGTAGCAAACAATTAATCAAGTTATGAATGCAAAGGGAAAGTTCTTGAAAAAAATTGAAAGGGCTATTCTAGTGAACACATGGATAAGAAAATGAAACAGCCTTATTGCTGATATGGAGAAGAATTAATATTGTCTGGATAGAAGACCAAACCAGCCACTAATCCAGAGCAAAGCCCTCACTCTCTTTAATTCTGTGAAGGCTGACAGAGATAAGAAAGCTTCAGAAAAAATTTAAAGTTAGCAGAGATTGGTTCATGGAATTTAAGGAAAGAAGCCATCTCCATAACATAAAAGTGTAAGATGAAGCAGCAAGTACTGATGTAGAAGCTGCAGCAAATTCTTCAGAAGATCTAGCTAAGATAATGAATTAAGGTGGCTACACTAAACAACAGATTTTCAGTGTAGATGAACCAGCGTTGCATTGAAAGATGCCTTCTGGGACTTCCATAGCTAGAGAGAAGTCAATTCCTGGCTTCAAAGGGACAGGCTGACTCTCTTGTTAAGGGCTAATGCAGCAGGTGACTTTAGGTTGAAGCCAATGCTCATTTACCATTCCAAAGATTCTAGAGAATTATACTAAATCTACTCTGCCTGTGCTCTATAAATGGAACAAGAAAGTCTGGATGACAGCATATCTGTTTACAACATGATTTATTGAATATTTTAAGCTCACGAATGAAACCTACTACTCAGAAAAAAAATTATTTCTAAATATTACTGCTCATTGACAGTACACCTTGTCATCTAAGAGTTCTGATAGAGATGTATAATAAGATTAATGTTGTTTTCATATCTGATAACACAGCATTCATTCTAAAGCCCATGGATCAAGGAGTAATTTTTTTTATATGCTCTGGGAAACCCCAAAAATGTGGGACTCACTTTATTGAAATATTTCCTTTATTGTGGTAGTCTGGAACCAAATCCGCAATACATCTGAGGTATCTCTGTACTCTTAATTACTATGTTTTGTAATATAGTTTAAAGTCAGGAAGCGTGATGATTGTAGCTTTAATCTTTCTCAGGATTGTTTTGGCTATTGGGGGTCTTTGTGGTTCAATGTGAATTTTAGGAGTTTGTTCTATTTCTGTAAAAAGAAACATGTCATTGGAATCTTGATAGGGATTGCATTGAATCTATAGATGACTTTAGGTAGTGTAAACTTTTTAACAATATTAATTCTTGCAATCCATGAACATAGAATATCTTTTCATTATTTTTGTGTCTTCTTCAATTTCATTCATCAATGTCTTATAGTATAGTTTTCAGTGTAGATATCTTTTGCTTCTTTGGTTAAGTTTGTTCCTAAGTACTTTATTGTTTTTGATGCATTTTTAAGTTAGACTTTTTTTCTTTATTTCTTTTTCAGATAATTTGTTGTTAGTGTATAGAAATTACATGTTTTAGACTGTTGATTTTGTATTCTGCAATTTTGCTAAACCGTTGATTAGTTCTAACCCTTTTTTGGAGGAATCCTTAGGATTTTTTATATATAAAATGATGTCATTTGAAAAGAGGCAATTTTATTTTTTCTTTTTCAATTCTATATTTTTTCTTGCCTGATTGCTCTGGGTAGGACTTCCAGTATTTTGCTGGATAGGAGTGGTAAGAATTGGCATTCTTCTCTTGTTCCTAATCTTAGAGAAAAGTTTTCAGTCTTTCACATTTAGTATAATGTGGCCTGCATATTTCATATGTGACTTTTATTATGTTGAGATATATTTCTTCTATACCTTATTTGTTGAAGTTTCATCATATATGAATTTTGAATTTTGTCAAATGCTATTTCTGCATCTATTAACATGGTCATATAATTTTTATATCTTATGTTATTAATGTGATGTATCAAATTTATTGATTTGCATATATTGAAACATCCTTGCATCACAGGGATGGATTCTACTTCACCATGATGTCTGATCCATTCAGTGTACTGCTGAATCTGGTTTGCTAGTATTTTGTCGAGAATGTTTGCACCTACATTTATCAGGGATTTTGACCTGTAGCATTTTCTTATAGTGTCTTTATCTGGCTTTGATATCAGAATAATGCAGCCTCATAAATTAACTTTGAATAAGTGTTTCAAAGTGTTTCAATATTTTGGAAGTTTGAGAAGAATTGGCGTTAATTCATCTTTAATTATTTGGTGGATTTCACAAATGAAGCCATCTGGTGCGGGGTGTTTTATTGTTGAAAGGTTTTTGATTACTGATTCAATCTTCTTACTCTTTATAGGTCTGTTTAGATTTTCTATATCTTCCTATTTTAGACTTGACGGTTGAATGTTTATAAGAATTTATTCATTTCTTCCAGGTCTGTTTGTTGGCACAGAGTTGTTCACAGTAGCTTCTTATGATTCTTTGTATTTCTGTGGCATCATTGGTGATGTCTCCTCTTTTGTTTATAGTATTACAGTTTGGGCCTTTTCTTTTCTTGAACAGCCCAGCTAAAGGTTTTTCTTTCTTTCAAAGAACCAATTCTTAGTTTTGTTAATATTTTCTATTGCTTTCTAGTCTCTATTTTAGTTATTTTTGTTCTGATCATTATACTTTCTTCCTTCTCCTAACATTAGGCTTAGTTTGTTCTTCATTTTCTAGTTTCTTTTGGTGTAAAGTTAAGTTAAAGATTTTTCTATTTTGTTGATGTATGTTTTTATAACTATAAATTTTCCTCTTAGTGCTGCTTTTGCTTCATCCCATAAGTTCTGGTATATTGTGTTTTTATTTTCATTTGTCTCAAGGTATCATTTTTATTTCTCTTATAATTTCTCCTTTGATCCATTGATTGTTCAGTAGTCATGTGTTTGTGACTCCAGGTTTTGTCTTGTTATTGATTTCTAGTTCCACACCATGGTGATAGAAAAGATTTTTGGTATGATTTCAGTATTTTTAAAATTTCTAAGAATTGTTTTATGGCCTAGCATAGCATACAATCTATGCTGGAGAACAGTCTGGGTGTACTTGAGAAGTATATTCTGCTATTGTTGAACAATATGTTCATTATATCTCTTAGGTCATTTAGCCCTACAGCATTGTTCAAATCCACTGTTGCTTTATTGTTTCTCTTTTTAGATAATGTATCCAATGTTGAATGTGGTAGTAAAGTCCCTAACTATTCTTGTATTGCTCTTTGTTTCTCCTTTTATTTCTGTTAGTATTTATTTTATATATTTAGGTGCTCTAATGTTGATTTCATAAATATTTAAAATTGTTATATTCTCTTGATAGACTGACCACTTTATCACTATATGCTGACGGGCTTTGTCTCTTTTGACCATATTTTAGCTTAAAGTCTATTTGTCTAATATAGGTATAGTTACCCCTGCTATCTTTTGGTTAACACTTGAAGTATCTTTTTTTCATCACTTTACTCTCAGTCTGTGTGTGTGTGTGTGTGTGTGTGTGTGTGTGTGTGTGTGTGTGTGTTTAAGCTAATATAAATATTACAGGCAGCAGATCATTAAATCTTGGTTTTATTTTTTAAAAAATCTGTTTAGCCATCTATAGCTTTTGATAAGAATTTAATCCATTTCCTTTTAAGATACTTATTGATAGGTAAGAACTTACTATTTCAATTTATTAATTCTCTTCTGAATATTTTATAGATTTATTGTTATTTTGCTGTTTTCTTTGTTGATATGATGACCTTTTGTGATATGATAACAGTATGCTTTGTCATAATCTTTATTATAATCTCCTTTATCATAATCTTGTGTAATTACTACATATTTTCCTTTGCAGTTACAATGATGCTTACATAAAATACCTTTTATTTGTAACACCTATTTGAAGCTGATAACAACTTAACTTTGATAGAATTTCTGAACTTAGTTTTACCCCACTCACATGAATGTTACAATTTAAATATTTTTATGTTGTATATACAAAAACAAATTATTATAGTTGTGGCTATTTTGTAACTTTTAAACTAGAGTTGTAAGTGAATTACACACCACCATTACAATATTAGAAAATCTGACTTTGCATATTTACCTTGAGCAGAGAATTTTTTATCTAAATCTATAATTTTATGAAGTTAATTAGCAATATTTTATCTCTACTTGGAAAACTTTCTTTATCATTTCTTATAAAACAGGTTTAGTGGCAATGACCTCCCTCAGTGTTTGTTCTGAAAAATCTGAAGGGCAGCTCTGGCAGATATAGTATTCTCAATATTTGATAGATTGCTTTTCTGTTGCTACTTTCAAAATACTCTCTTTGTTTTTGAATTTTGCTAGTTTAATTATAATGTGTCTTGGTGAAGTCTTTTTTTGACTTTAACCTATTAAAGATTTTTTAGGCCTTATGAATCTGTAAGTTCATTTCTCTCCATTTGGGAAGTTTTCATCAATTATTGCTTTTAATATATTTCCTTTTCTTTTCTCTCTCTTCTCCTTCTGGGATTCCAATAATACATATATTTTTATGGTATTCTATTAGTCTCAGAAATGCTTTACTTTTTTTTTTTCTTATTGCTTCTCTGAATGGATAATTTTAAAAACTTCTAATTCACTGACTCTCGCTTTATATTGGTTGAGTACGCTGTTGAATCTCTCTATGAATTTTTCAATGCAATCCAGTGTTTCCATTTGTTTGTTTGTTTGTTTGTTTGTTTCTATTTCTTTGTTGAATTTCTCATTTTGTTCATGTATTGTTGTCTTAATTTTGTTTAGGTGTCTGTCTGCCTTAAAGTTTACTAAGATATTTTAAGAATATTATTCCAAATTCTTTGTCAGATTTTTCACAGATCTCCATTTCTTTAGAGTCAGCTGTTGGAGCTTTATTATTTTCCTTTGGTGGCATCATGTTTAACTAATATTTTTGTATTGTTTGATTCCTTATGTTGGTATCTCTATATTTGCATAAGCAGTTACCTCTTCCAGACTTTATAGATTCTCTTTGACAAAAACAGTCCTTCACCAATCAGCTCAGCTTGGGGTTCTGGATGGGTCAGCTGGTAGTATCTTTGGGCAGGCAGCGCTTGCTATTAGTGTTTATTTTGGGTAAGGCCACTGCCCAAGCTCTGAGGTCAGCAGTAATGGTACCACTTGCCTGGAACAGTTAAATAAGACTGCTGACTTGGTTCCTTGCCCAAGCACAGCTGTAGGATAGGCTCTGCAGTTGCCTGGATTCTCTTGTTAGGCTTTCTCGTTGGGCAGGACTGCGTATTAAACTCAGGAGTAAGTGGAGCAATGAATTGGCTTCAATGTCCAGTTGGGGTAGTAGAACAGTCCTCACTGCTGATATGGCTAGTTGTTTTGGGAGCTGAAAGAGGCAGATCTGTGCACTGAGTTGCCTGGCCAGTTGGGCCAACTGGCTTTGTTCTGCAGATAGAGTCACTGGCTTGGCTTTCTGCTCACATGCCTGTGTAAATGTGTCTATAGGCTGTGCTATTTAGCTTTCTGAATGCTCTGAATGCCACACAGCTTCCCAGCTGCTCCATTTAGGCTTCCTGATTGGGCAGGCCTAGGGGTTCAAATCAGCAGTAGATGGGGCTATGAATTAGCTTCCTTGACTAAGTAGGGCAGCATAACAAGTTATAAGTTGGTAAGATTTGTTTTATGGAGTCTCTACTCAGGTAGAATTGCATACCAAATTCCATTATATATTTGGTTCTCTAAGTAAGAATTTAATTTGTAACTTATTCACTTATTATTATTGCCAATTTGATTCTACAAAACGGCAAAAGTACTGGCTGTGCTCTCTGCTCAAGCGTTGCTGGGCCACACAATTTCCTGGGTACTCTGTCCAGGTTTCCTGGTTGGTCAGGGCCAAGGGCTGCACACAGCAGTGGGGAGTGCTTTGAATTAGTTTCCCTGTCCGGGTGACATGGCAGATCAGGCTCCAAGGCCAGAAAGTTTCATTGTTTGGGGTCTCAAATCAGGCAGAAGTGTGTGCTGAGTTACTTGACCAGACAGGGCCACTGTCCTTGCTCTACAGATAGGCAACACTACTCACTCTAGTGCTTCTGGGCTGCAGAGCTTCTGAAGTGCTCTGGCAAGGCTTCCTTGTCAAGCAGGGCTAGGGTTTATACTAAGAAGTAGGTGGGGCTGTGAAGTAGTATTCCTGCCCAGGGTAGAGAGTTGTCAGAATGGACTCCAAAGCCAACAAGACTTGCCATTTAGGGGTCTCAAATCAGGCAGTACTGTGCACCAACATTCTCGGCCAGACAGATCTATGATCTTGGCACTGCAGATGGGCAAATCTGCTGGTTAGGACTTCTATTTGAATAGTTCTGTGAGTAGGAACTTAATCTGTCAAGATTCAAGTGCTGGGTGCTGGATCCAAGCCCTGTCCCTCTTCTCCATCATAATCTGGTCTCTAGTCACCAAGCCCCACATATGAGTCAATCCTCATGAAGTTAGATCTAAATAAGCTTTCCAGGAAGTGACACACAATGCTGAGGGAGCTGGATGTCCACTTTGGGCTCTCTTTTCCCACCAAGGAAGTCCTAGGTTCAGGGAAGCCTTCTTGGTGTGATGCTGTGCCATCACAAGGGCAATTTGGTCAGAGTGTAGCCACTTCTCTTACCCCTCTAATGTAGTTCCTCTTGGTCTCTGTGATGCAAGGAGCTGCTTCAGCCTCGCCCCTACATTCAAGGCTTTTCACAATGTTGTCTTGTCTATGAATAATTGTTAGTTGATATTCTTGTGAGGGAAGCTAAAGTCAAAATGATCTAAGCTGCCATCCTGATATCGTTAGAACTCCATTAATTCCTAAAGATAAAATGTAGGATTATGATCAATGCTGAAGAGAGAAATTCAAAGACAATAATTCAAAATAAGATAACATGAAAGGAAAAATAAATGCTTTCTTTTTAAAGTGTCGATTTAATAATCTCAGATATTTAGAGTTATAAAAAAGGATTTCTAATGATAGTTTTTTAATGATCTCACAATAAGCAAGAAAGTTTAGATAACAGGGCCCAGAATCAGTGCATTCCAATTATAGACTTTTTTTCAATGATCTCATAGACATTTGGGAAAATTTTCTTCCACAAAACAAAACTTGGCCCTTCTACTGCTGTTCTCTTCCTACGAAAACCTAAAAATTATTCGCTAACTTTTGAAACAAAAGAATTGAAGAATGGCTTTATACAATCTCTAAGACTGTAAGAACAACCAATGAGAGAAGAGAATCAATATGAGACTAAACCATAACTCTATAGCATCTAGGTGTTCAGAGAAGACTAGCGAGAGTCTTGCACATTTTCAAATGGCCTTGGATTGTGGTTATAGCCAACAAGCAACCTCCTCAAGCACACTCCCACCATCTTTATATAGCTTAAAATGATTTCTTGAACCCTGTCACTCCTTAGCACAATGTTCATTAAATGAAAGAATGAATGACTTTGATTCTAGGCTTCCTTTTACTATATAATTAATTGTATGATGATTATCAAATAATTTATTGTTACCTTGTTTAAATCAAGGATATTGACTAGTTGACCAGACTCATCTAAGCCCTCAAGTTCACTGATAAAGAATATGCAATTTAATTCATATGGAAAACAAGGTCCAGACAGGTTACTTACTGGGTGTCTATATTGAGCATTACTAACAGAGATGGAACTTGGTGCTTGATGTCTTAATATTATTTACTTCAACATTCATCTCTCTCTCCCTGTGGTTTGTCCTGTGTAAAATTTTAAACTAAAGATGGCTTTCCTTCCATCACTTTATATGTTTTGCTTCTATAAATAACCATTTCATGATTAAAATTTCACATTAAACCAATCTAATACGATCAAATTTTGATGGAAAATGTAAATAAAAAATATGAGATATATCCAAAGCAACAAATAACCTTTTAAATTTCTAGTAGTTTTATTTATTATTGCTATTTTTCTTGTAGATAAGTAATTCCAATACAGTGGTTTCCAAATGGCCTTACACCTGAGACAAATTGGGAAAAATCATGATGCTCAAGAGACAACTTATCATGATTCAGGGATTTCTGAGAACTATGACAAATAGAGCATCACATAGATAAGCTTTAAGCAATTTCTAAATATCATTTGTCATCACAGTGGGTATTTATAAAGCTAATTTATTATGGGGTTAAGAAATAAAGCTTTTTAAAATAATGAGAAAATACTGTATCTGCACATATAGGTAAACAATATGTAGGATGGACTTGTAACTGACTTGTTTATCAGCCTGGATTAGTGTTGACTGGTCAGGTGACTAGGAAACCATCCAAATTCCCAGAATTTACTAAAGGAGGAATATAAAAAAAATGCATTGTTGGTAACTTTCTGTATTTCAAATCTATAAAATAATTAAGTACTCAAAAGTATAGTTATGTTTCGAATTAAGGCAGACTAGATCTGAAACATTTAAAATATATCCATCAAGTCCTTGAAAGTATTTGAACCTATTTGGACATATTTTCCTTGATGAAGCATGTGGGTCACAAAAATAAATAAGCATCCTTTATTTTAAAAATAGAAATATACTGATGCAGAAATGTATTGCTTATAATATATCAGTCTGCTGGGTATAATTTTTCTCATAACAGGAAATGGCAGAAGTAGGTAACTATATTCTTCTGGTGTAAAATGAAACTGAATAATCTTTGGTGGCAATTACAATTCATAGACTACTGGTCCTAGTGCAGCAAGCATAACAATTTGCATATTTTAATTCAGAGGTTAGGGACCCCTGTCAAAGTAACAGCTTGGACCAGGTCAGCAAGGAGAAATCGAGAAGAGAAATAATTGAAAAGGCAGTTCCTAACAAAATGAAATTTGTCCCGTTGTCACTTAAGGTTGTCTTCTTGTCTTTCTGAGGAGCAAGGTCAGCTTAAGAATGAAGAGAGAGTAGAGCATAGTGGATCACTAAGGACCAAAGGATAATTTTTTTAATAACAGTGGCAATTGCAATATATATTTATGAAGGAGAGAGAAAAAGAATGCACACGTCTTTCCAGTTAAGAGTCAGCAGGTGTCCTTTGAGTAGAAATATTGCAGATGTGTACATGGCAGATCTAAAGTTTGTCCTCAAAGACAAGCAGGTTACAGAGGAGATGAAGTGCTTAATGAAATAATTTAGTGTGACATATTGATATTGAAGGCTGGAGGCAGAAAAGGATTTGCAACAAAATTAAGGTATGTATGTCTCTCTTGAAACAGTTCTCCATTCCTTTCTCTGAGAGCTGATATAAGATTGTCATGAGAAAAGAGCCTGTTTTATTTCTTTCTCCAAGTTTATGACAAAACATAGATGCCAATGTGAGGTTCAACATCTGCAACCGCATGAAAATCTCATTGGAAAATAGTCCAGAGGAAAGTCAAGTTATGAGATGTTGCTTTGGTTATGTTTTAAAGAGGTTTTAAACTCTCCAGTGCCATGTGTTTTCAGTTAAAACATACATTAGCAAAAAAATAGGGCACCAGCAGTGAAGAGAATTAGGCCTGGGAAATGTTAGTTTTAGATAGAGGCACTGGAGGATGGCTAGAGCTATTATCAGAGTGTAAAACAGCAGCCAAATTTCAACTCCGAGTAGGGATAAACATTGTCACAAGTATCTGAGTATATTTAAAAACCCTTGCTTGAGAAAATGAAGATAAGTACTCTATGCTTATGATATAGTTTATGATTTACATTAAAAAAAGAAAAATACTAAAAAAATATTCAGTGGTTGGCAAGTTATTTTCTATCCTCACACATTAGAGAGAATCAAGGGCATAGCATAAATCACTAGTGAAGAATCCAAATATTGGAGTGAGACTGCTAGCTCTTCAGATGTACAACCTTGGACAGATTAATGACCTAGAAACTCTGGGTCACAAATTTCATAAAACTATGTACATAGTGTGTTGTTTTAAACTATAAGGTGTGTTGCAAATTTAAATTTTTCTTATTAATTGGAATAATAATAAGTATATACTAGGCCTCTAGATTCTTTCAAACCCATTTGCTGGGTCATTTTACCTAAAGTTAAATCTTAAACACTCGTGTTTTATCTTTGGTCCTAATAAATGAACAATGTAATCACTGGCTTCTACAAATTTACTTGCCCAGGGCATCTCATGAGGGGAAGTAGACTTGTCCTCACAAGTACATATTCAATATGAAGAAGAACTGTTGCTCTAGAAATGGTCCCCAAATCTGTCACCCTTGTGACTCCTAAATTCATTGTGATTTTTCTTCCTTAAAAAATAATATGAAAATGTGTTAGGCACAAAACATATCTAATAATGAGGTCACATGAAACTTATATAGCTTCTATTAAGAAGCTGCTAAGTGGCAATTTTGGAAAGAAAGTTTATAGAATTTACTTTGCAATGCTGAATATTTCCATTAAGAAGAAAAAAAGGAAGAAAGAAAGACCACACAACACTTGCTATGAAAATATATTACATTTTCTCTAGAGAAGTAACACTTCCTCCTTGGTTCTGGAGGTTTTCCAAGGACTTTAAAGCATTTTTGCAGATGACTTTACCTGAAGTTATTAAAACTTACAAACTATGAAGTAATAAAGTATACCAATCAAACAGATATAGAAACCGTGGTCCTAAGAAAATGTGACCTATCAAAAATTTCCTAAGAAAAGAAAACAACCTGATGCATCCAGAAATAGAATCTAAGCTGCTGACTCTAAACATTGGGCAACACTTCCTCTCTTCAGAATTATTATTGTTAATAGTCTCTGCACATAAACAACCTCCTGCTCCTCGAGAATGGATGAGATCATGCTAACAAGCTACCCATTCTTTCCATAAGAAATACTGCAGTCAAAGCCAATGAGCTAATTCATAGTGTTCACGGTTCATGTGCCATAGTGTTCACACATACACAAATGCATGAAAACACAAAATCTCATTTTAGGTTCAGATTTTTTTTGTTTTCTTTAACCAAGCTTTAGTTGAAATTTTCATTTCAAGATTTAACCCACAGTTTTTGTCTAAATTTCACACTCTGTCCTTTTCTATTCCTAGTTGTTCTTTCCTCCCTATATCAAAGAATGAAGAACTAGAACCATGGTAGAATGGATTTTTAAACAGATTTTAAAATTTAGCTATTGTCACTTCCACAAAGGCTGTTCATTACACTAACATGTATTATGGACATAAAATAAAATTTGGAGGGTTGAAAGTCATTCAACCTTGACCATGAAAAAGAGCTCTGATAATTTAAAGTTATATCAGAATTACACTTGTCTTAAAGATGTTTACAAAATAAATATTTTTGAGAAAGAAAAAAACATTGCAAAGCACCTCAATAGAATGTAGGTAATTTGTGCAATTTATATGTACCTTTTCCTGCTATAATACTTCTGAGAAATGAAAATGAGAACGATAGTAATAGTAAGCAAAAATTGACTCTTCAATGACCAGCTGAAATTTTAGTTAAAAGGCAGTTTTCCCATATGTATGCTTTAAGGACCATCGGCACACACTGGATTTAAGGTCAGACCAGCACATGAGGGCAACAAGCCATTACCAGCTTCATCTTCTTTAAACATGAAAGAGGATAGATATTCTGGCCTCATTGTTGGTAAGCAGCAGTTCCTGAATCATCCTCTTCATTTTTCCATTACAATGCTCATAAAAATAGGACAAGAGATGCCCTTTGAACAGCAGTAGAATCTAGTAATGTTGGTCAAAAATGTGTCAGGCAAAAGTTGTAGAGTCAGCTAAGGAAAACTTAGCCTGTTGGTAGAATGGTAAAGCCAGCTGGGTGAATAAGCTAGGGGATTTCCACCTACACAGACTCATAGAAGCACAAGTACATCTTTCTTTTTTGTGAAAACGCCTCAATATAGAATCCAAACACATTGTTCCACCCTACTTCAGTCTTTACCACACCTCCTGGTTATTCTTCAGAAATAAAGCATTATTGAGGCCAGCATGGATGTGGATAACCTTTTGGATCCAGATATTAGAATATTTGTTTCACCATTTGGGGTATTTTGCAATGTAAAAATTAAAGACAACTTCAGGCTACGCAGCATAAAATAAGATCATGATATGATAGACCATAAGACCATTGTTTCTCCTGCTGAAAGATCCTTTCAAAATTAAAGACAACACAAAATCAGAAAGTTGACTGGGGTTATAAACATAAATATCTCCCAGGTCTTTACATATGAAAGGATGATTCTAATTGGACTCAGGCAAAACTGATTAATATCAACAAAGGATAATCCATTCCCTTCAAGGACAGAGAATATCTTTTCAAAGTAAGTATTATATGAAGTAATACTACACAAAAACAGAAACTATAGTACCAGAGAAGGAAAGAACATAATTTGAAAAAAAGTTTAAGAAAAAAAAAAAAGCTTGTACTGTGTTTACTTTATGCTCTAAAAAATTTAGAAAAACAAGGTTCTTCCACAAGAAAATTATTAAATTATTATTTTTATTATTAAAATATTAAAATAAACTGAAATAAGAATAAATTAGAGAGACAGAAAGTAGAAGGTTGTTAAAAGGAGCTGGGGTAGTAGAGAATGGAGAGGTACAAGTTTCAGTTTTGTAAGATGAAAATAGTTTTGGAGACTGGTTGATTAAAAGACAATGTATACTTAACACAACTAAACTATACCCCTAAAATGATTAAGATAGTAAATTTCATGTTATATGTATTTGATCACAGAAATTTTAGAAGAAACAGAATCAAATATAAAAAGTAAATGAATTGGATGAAGGATAAGTATATCAGAGATAAAGAAAGCTTGCTATTCATTTCACTGAATAAGAGCATGAACTTTGAATTAAAGAAGTGCCTAATTATAAACCCTGGTTTCACTATTTTCCAAAGATTTTATCTTGAAAAAATAAATCTCTGAAAGCCTTATTTTCTCTCTTAAAAGAGATAATAATAGAACATTCTTAATAGAATTTCTGAAAAAAAATTCATTGAGATAATATATTCTAAGTGTTTAAATGGTGTTTTGCATATAGTTAAGTGCTCAATAAATATTAATTATTAATATATTCAAAAACTAAAACATAATTACAGAATTAAAATGATTAATAGAACTAATAAAGAGCTGTATCAGCATTACAATAAATTGAGCTTTTAATAATATATTAAAAACTTGAGCGTCTTAGAACACAAAGAAAAAATAAGGACATGGAAACAATGAGAGAAAAGATGATAAATACAAAGGCCAGAGAAAAATCTTCAACTTGGCTTAACTGGTGGCATAATAAATAAAAGTAATTAATTATAACAAAGCCAATCTTTCTTTTTTTATTATTATTATTTACTATTATCATTTATGTCTACAGCGCCTGGTCTTCCTCAGTGATCTCCCATCCAAGTACTAACCAGGCCTGATGTTGCTGAGCTTCCGAGATCAGATATCAGGCTTGTACAGGGTGGCATGACCAAAGACCATGGACTGTGGCTCCACTATGGTGTGAACCCAGTACCTTCTGTGTGGAAAGCAGATGTGCTTACTTGGTACACTATAGAACCACATCCATAAAGTCAACTTTTCTAAGCTTTAACATGCAAAACAAATTATGTACCAAACAAGTATATGGAGAAAAACAATGAGACATAGGTTCATATAGTTTTGTTTCTTTTTCATATATTTGTTGTTTCAACTTTTAAAGCAGTCGCCTTTATTCCATCTGGGCAAAGCATTAAAAAAAATTACAAGAAAGCAAAGAACAAAACCAGAAGTTTTTTACAATTATCTTCAATAACATGTAACACAAAATTCTAGAAACCATTCAAGCGACAATAGGCCTCATAATCTCAATTGCCGTTAGAAGTTAGGCAGGCAATGCAGAAGAGTGAAGTTGTGCAAATAAGTATTATGGTGTATTGAAGATCGCAGTTTCAAGAAAAGGCAGAAGTTGCCACTCAACTCAAGTTCTGTATTGCTTTGTGGGAATGCTATTCCAGGGCCACCAGCTGCTCTGACCTTTTGAGACAAGCCAGAAATAGAATTTTTATGTGGAATCTCCAGATTTTTCATGTCATCAACACCTTCACATTTTCTGTTAAGGTTCTATAGGTAAAAACAAACAAACAAAAGCAAAACAAACAGAAAAACGTCTGCAGGCAATATAGTCCCTAAACTAACCTCTGGTTACCAGTTTATACAAAACAGGTGTAACTTAAATGAAAGAGTTTCATTTCTAGCCAAGATTTTTGTTTATGTGTCAGATAAAAATATATTTTTATATCGATTATTTATTTTCCTATAGTTTATATATTGCACATCTTTCTCCATCATTTGGCTTTGATCTTATTTCTTAATAAGTATACAATGCATATCTTTTAGGCAGCATATAGTTATATCTTGCTTTTTAATCTCGGCCTTTTATCTGGGATTTAGACCATTTAGATTTGATATGATTATTGACAATCCTGCCATTTGTTTTCTTTTTTGTTTCATCTGTTTTTTATTCCTTTTTTCTCTTTTCTACCTTCTTTTATCTGAGAACATTTTAATGAATCTGTATTATTTATTCTGTTGGTGCATTAGTTATAACTCTTTGTTGTGTTAGTTTAGTGGTTATTTTAGGATTTGAAGTATACATATTTAACTTATCACAGTTTAACTTCAAGGAATATTACACAAATTCATGTATAATATAAGAAACTTAAAATGCCATGTTCCTATTTCCTTTCTCCCAGCTTTTGTGCTATTGTATATTTTACTTGGACATACATTATAAAACATTTTACATTGTTAGTAATTTGCTTTAAAGAGTAGATCTTTTAATATATATATAAATAATTTTCTTAGAAAGCTTTATGTGTATCAATATAGTTATTCTTAAATGTTCTTCCTTCATTGCTCTCAGGTTTTGTATGTTTGAAAGGTCTTTATTTAATCTTTGTTTTTGAAATATGTGGTCAATAGGTAAATAATTTAAGGTTGACAGGTTTTCTTTTAGTACTTCTGATTGACATTATTTCCAGTGAAAAATATATTCACATTTATCTTTGTTCTTTCATAAGAAATGTGTTTTTACTCATCCCTGTGTGCTTTAAGATTTCTCATTGATTTTAAGCAATAGTGATGTGACTTGGTAAAGTCTTTTTCGTACCGCTTGCTCTTGAGATTTATTGAATTTCTTGGATACAGGCATGTATGGTTTTCAACAAATATAGAAAAACTTATTTTTTCAAATATTCTGTCTGTACATCTGATTTCCTGTCTCTTAGGGACTTTAATTTATTTGTGTATTCCAGAGCTCACCAATATGTTCAATTTTCATAGCCTTTTATCTTTTATCTATTTATATTTTATTTTAGGTGGTTTCTATTGGTACGTCTTTAATTTCACTAATATTTTTTTCTGTAATATTTCGTCAGCTATGAATTTCATCCAGTGAATTTATCATCTCAGATATTTAATTTTTATTAATACAAGTTCAATTTAGTCCTTTATTATCTTCTATGTCTCTACTTAACATGTTCAGTCTCTCCTCTAGGATCTTGAACAAATGAAATACAGACATAATAGCTTTATAAATATCCTGTCTAGTAGAATTACCATTTGTGTAATTCTAGTTCTCTTCAAATATCATTTTTGCTCCATTATCTTTCTTTTCTTCTAGGACTGAGGTGTATTTCTCTCCTTCTAGGACTGAATTGAATTTTTTTTTTTAGTAAAAGGCCAGATAGTTAATACTTTAGGGTTTGCAAGTCATTAGATGTGTCACAACTACTCAGCTCTGCCACTGTAGTGAGGAAGTAGCAATGGATGATATATAAATGAGAGAACTTGGCTTATGATAAATAAATCTTTTCATCCCAGTGTTTCTTTTATCAGTAGAGAACATCCTTCTTGGCATCACATTATATTTGTCACATAATAAGATTACTATGTCCATTCTCTTTTGGTTCATATTTGCTTGATAAATCTTAATTTTTTTCTTTTAGACAATATATTATTGGATATTTAAAAAAAATATCTATTATTAGTATCCCCACCTTTTAACTCACATGTTTAACTCACTTTTATAGGGAACTACAATTACTAGATAAATATTCTTCTCTATTTGCTCTAGATCTCTCTATCAATCTCTCTCTCTATCTCTCTCTCACACACACACATACCCGTCCTCCATCTTTGTTAACATTAACTGTTACCACAATATTTGCTTATTCTACTTAACATATCACATCTATCACTTTCTGGATTTGTTCGTTTCTAATTTGATTATATCCTCTAAAATGGTTTTTATTTGAGGTATTCCTTCCTTTGCTTTTTACTTAGCAGCATTCAGAATTTCTTTTTATTTTTGATAGTATTAATTTAATTATACTCTGCCTAGGTGTGAGTTTTTCAATACCAATCTTATCTGGCACTCAGTGGTCCTTTTAAATTTAAGATTTAATACTGAGAAAAATTTCTAAATTTTTATTCATTAATATTCCCATTTAGAACATTGTTGTGGCTTATCGTTCTTCCTTTGTGTGGCTAATATCTTCTAATATCTCTATATCTGTACCTATTTTGCTGCTTTTATTCTTAATCTGTCAGTTCCAATATTTTGCCTTAAGGTGGTACTTATACAGTCCATGCTTTCTCTTTTAGGCATTTGTAGGCCTCGGCATCTAGATATTTTGATGAGTTCATATTTTCATGGTGCATTGGCTACTCTGTTTCAGCAAGTCTGTGAATAGAAAGATGGTCCTGAATTTCTGGAAATGTATTTTGGGTAAGGGCCAAAAGCCAGGCTCTAGTCTGATGAATTTAAAAATAAAGGGGGAATTAAGCTCACAGAACCTTGGTGGATTCCAGGCTGTTAACTGTCACTCCCACAGGAGTTTCATCTGGTCAGTGATTCATGTATCAGTTTTAATGGTAACACAGAAATAGGAGAAGGCAATCTCCCTAGGCTGATATTCATCAGCTAATGAATACTGAGGGGGAGGAAGGAAAAGAGTGAATGCCCAAGGGCAGCTGGTCAGTCTTCACCTGTTTGTAACAGTTCATCACTTAGGCAGGGCCTTTGTGCTGCCTCACTATATTAGAGCTACCACTTTAGTGATCTCAAATGCTGTAGCAGATTTCTGGTGAATGGGAAGGTGAGGATTGTCCAAAGACAATGTATGAGAAAGGCAAGTGCAAAATTGAAAAGGCTTTTCTCTACTTTATCTCCTCAAGGTCATCTTTGGAGCATTTCCATAGGAGGATGAGATTCTCTACCCTTTTACATATGTAGCAATTCCAGATGTCCTTCAGCATCCTCAGAGACTTCTGTTAATTATTTTGGTTAGCTTCTCAAAAATGTTTTCCTATAGTGACAATATTATCAAATAAACTTTAAGGATGATTTAAGAAAACTGAGCTAGCAATACAAGCCCTTTCACAATCTTGGCAGGAATTGGAACCCTCTAGTCAGTAGCTTAGTTAATTTTACAAGTAATTTACATTTGTTTGTTTAAATAGTTTAAAACTTTTCTCTCAACATGGGTTTATTTGCATAGTTTTCTGCCTAAGGGCTGTTATATATTCATCAATACATGTACAACCATTATAACTTCAAAAGTTCTGTGCCAAAGAGTGGTGTTCATTTTAATAAGAACTATACTAGTTTTAATTCTTGTCTTTTAAAGTGAAAGAAAATGAGACCTTGAGCTGAGCTGGTTTTCTTTTGCAGGAGCACTCATTTTGAATAGTGTTCTCCTGCTAGTAGTAAAAACTGACAAAAGAACATGCTGTAGTATGAAAGAAGTTAAATTACATTTTGTTCTCTCCCTCCCCCCATCCTTTAGATGCATTTTAAAAATTAGACATCGAATGCAAAAATATAAAACAAATTAAAATGCAGAAATTACTACTTGCATAAAGTCTGTATAATTTTAATTCTAAACATTTTTAAAAACTCTTCTAAGATTACATGTGTGTGCGCGCGCGTGTGTGTGTGCAGGGAGGAGGAATGGATAATTTGAATTACAAAAAGCCTTGATAACCCCCCACACATCAATTTACCTGTGAACAAAAAGATTCACACTGAGAAAATGGGACTTGGGACTATTTGATAAATTACTACAGACTACTTGAATATTCCATTAGCAAAATAATAGCTCGTTATGGAACCTCAGAAGAATGTAGTGTAATTACAATAGTACTCTCCTCCACTGGGGGGGTGGGAGGAATGCAAATGTTAAAAATGATAGCTATTTAACCAATGTTAGGAAAAAATGCCTCAAAACAAACTCAGAGGTTATATGATTTCTGGAATTTAGTGAACTTTCCACCAGCTTTAATTAATTGAAGGTATTCTTGCCAAGTGAAGGTTATTTGTATTCTTGGACACATATAAACATATACATGTACACTCCATGTAATAGTGATGTTAGAATCGCTTTTGTCTCCATTATACTTTTCTGTAAACCACACCTGGATATACTGGAGATGTGATGGCATGTTCCTACTCTTGGTACCAGGTGAGAACATTTTGAGAAGCTGATAATTGACCACAGGTGTTAAAGTAGGAAATCAGAAGAGGAGTTTGGTGGAAGGAAAAATAGAGGAGAGGATGAAAGAGTAAAGAGAAAAAAAAAAAGGGTAATAATGAAAAGCAGCCTAGAGTCCATCATATAAATATGGTCTGTCACAGAATTGAAATACAAAATACTAATTTAACAAAATTCCCCAAGTCCACCAGTTAATAAATTTGTTGCAAGTATCCTTCTCTTGCTACTAAAATCAAAATTACGTATAAATGAAAAACAAAACTCATTTTTCTTTAAGAATTTAGCTTCATTTTCAGGCCTGAGGTTGTTAACAGTGACATTAAATAAACCACCTGGAAAACGCTAAACTGCTAATCAAGTCATTTAATCTCTTCAAGTTAAAAAGTTGCTTTAAGAAAATAAAGGTATAATTATTAACTTCAGCCAGGAGAGCAACAAATCAGAGTAAAAATAAGACTAGACTCAACCTGTGGTCTTTATTCCTTTTGTAAAGCTTTTGTAAAATTTGCCTATTTACCCCAATTTAGGAAATTTGCAAAATGTTTCAAGGCAAGAATTTCACAGTGAGCATTATGCTTAATTAGCAGGGATGCAAGCGTTACATGCCCTGCCACTGAGTGGGCTCTGAGTCCTGGCGACCCTATGAGTGAGCGATGTCACAATATCCTGCCCTCAGCATCCCTGCTCAGCTCCTGGAGACTCATGCCTATGGCTTCCTTTATGGAGTCATTTCATCTCATATTTTGTTTTCCTCATTTCCTGTTGCCTTCTATTGTTACCAACATTATTGTCTACGCCGAAAAAGCTCTGCCTTCTTCTGATGTGACTAAAGTAGGACAGCGATGTGTCAGGCTTAATTTGCTCTAAGACTCACTTGTTTGTCTTTCTGGTGGTCCAGGGTATCCACAGAACTCTCCTCCAACACCATATTTCAAGCAAATCAGCCTTTTTCACTGTTCAACTTTCGCATTTGTACATAATAATAAAGAATATAAGGGTGTGGATGATCTTAGCTTTGGTCTCTAATGAACCATGTTTACTCTTAATAATCTTTTCTAATTCTTTCCTAATGAGCAGGGATATTCATACCTAAAACACATAGTTATGTTAAATATCACTCAGTTGAATGTGAAGTTTATAATGGCCCCAAACTTCTCCATATAAAGTATATTTGAAAAGAAATGTGGTCTGTCCAGTCTCTATCCTGCTGTAAAGATCACCAGAGACAAAGTTCACTTGCAGAATAATTAGGAAAAAAAATCCATATATTCAGAACAATAGAGAACATTTGTTCTTGTCAGCACTTCTATGACATTTTATTCAAATATTCTAATAAGATGAACATAGGACCTTACTCAATTAATTTACTGCCATGCTGTCAAAGTTAGAACCTGATGGACACTCAATAAATATTTGCTGAATAAATAACATAATAAATAGTAGGTGAAATATCATTACGGCAAAACTGTGTATCTATTTTCTATATATAGCCACTTTATCATTTATGCTAACATTGGTATTCAGCAGCATGTATAGTCTAAAACCATGACCATTTTGGTTTGAAAAATTTATATATCGGGAAAAATGCTTTAACTCTCTAAAAAATTATTTTCTTGGAAAAAATTAAAATATCTTTGTAGTGCTTGCATACACATTGGGAGTGAGATGGAAAAATGACTAGGAATATAATTTAAAAATTAGACTCTGAATAAGCAAAAAAAATTCAAAAGTAGCTTATTTAACATTCATCTGCAATAATATTATCCAAAGATTCAAGAAGTAACTTGTAGCAATATTTTGTAATTTTCTCAGAACATGTATTTTTCTTATTTTTGATTGCTTGAAAATTATTCTAGAATGAGGAGGTTTAAGTTCTGTAGTAAGCACTCCTTATCTGTCCAACTGAATGCAATTATACAAACTAGATAGAATGTAGGAAGCAGTGATTTGTGCCCTCTGAAAAATAAATACAGTTGCCCATTCAGCAACACCAGTGTGAACGGCTCGAGACAACTTACACATGGATTCTTTTCAATATCTGCATTTTTCACATCTGAGGATTCAAACAACTGCACATGGAAAACTGCATTTTTGCATTTCCAACTGTGGATCAAAAAAGGTTTCTGCAAAGTAAGGTTCTGTGGTTGGAATTTGCCAAAGTAAAGGGCTAACTGGGGAGTCAAAAATTATACTCAGATTTTCTAGTATGCAGGGATCGGTGCCCCTAACCTTTGTCTTGTTCAAGGGTGAACTGTAATAGCAAGAGGATTGGAGAGGCGGATCAGTGAGTTTTTCAGTTCTTACCCTCTGGTAGCCCCTGGTTAGGACTAGCAGGGAAAAAGCCTTTTCAGTTTTGCACTTGCCTTTCTCATACACTGTCTTCTGATAATCCTCACCTCCCCATTCACCAGAAATACAGTCACAACCCTGGAACTGAGTATGATGGTACAGACAGAAAAAGCTCCAGGAGAACATGGCTTGAATTTATAACCCTCAAAGAGTGAGAAGCCTGATCCTGATCCTCCATCTCTGCATCCCCCCCTCCGCCACCCTTTTCTGCCAGACCTCAGGCAACCGGATGTGGAAATTCATAGGAGACACACTAACTCTAAATCAGCTGTAATGAACATTTATTCCCCGATCTTCAAGTTTACTCTCTTTCCTCTGCCATCCAATTCTGTTGAGACCATCCTATGAAATTTTGATTTCAGCTATTATATATTTTAGCTCTTAAATTTCTGTTTAGTGTCTCTCTATGTCCGCTATTTCTTTTCTGAGCTTTCTATTTTTTCATTTGTTTTAAGGGTGTTTCTAGCACCCTTTTTGTTGGAGAAGTTTTATAACTGTGTTGGGGCCAGAGAAATGGTCCCCCTACCCCTTTAGTTCTTCTGGCTAATGTAGTAGTTCAAACAATGTACAGTAGATTAAAAGATGAATATCAAAATTTTAATCAATTCATATGGGGAATTCACATAAACATAAAAAATTCTAAAGACAGTGAGGCAAATATGGGCATATATGACATTTTTGGATAAAGGAGAAAAGTGGGGATGGGGTATTAGAATTTGGAAGTGAAAATGTAGGGGATTTCTTGGTAGTTGAAGACAATCAGAACATACATGGCAGGAAAATCCTTACTAGGTAACTAAAAACCAATGAGACATGGGAGGTATCTATCTAGCTTGGAGTCTTCCTGACATGCTACGGTGAGTTTTCTTAAGATTATTAAGCCAAGGCTTTGTTCCTAAAGCAGGTTTCTCTGTCTGAATCTCTTGAGCAGGAAAGAGAAGAGTGTCAAAGTTTCTTTCTGAGTCTTCTTTTCTTAATAAACAGTTTAGTTTAAAATCAATAACCCCCAAAGCAGCTTCTGGGTGGCAAGGTTTTAGTTCCCTTCAACTGCTTTAGGTTTCTGACAGAATTGCAACATATATATCATCTCAGATGGTCTTTTCTCATGCAGATTGAAATTTTCCAGGTCCTATGTGTATTGAGTAATTTCCAGTTATATTGTGGACATTTTGAATATTATGTTGTGTTGCTGGGTCTAGTTGAAATCCTACAGAGCATGTTAATATTTTTGCTTTAGCAGCAAGCAACTTGATTGGGTTCAAGTCACAATTTTGATCAGAGTTTTTTGGATTGTGGTCTTGTCAATTTGGTTCTCATATCTTTTGCAATGCTATCAAGTCTGTCCTGCATGTCCCCCATGTAGCCAGTCGGGGACTCAAGCAGTGGCCGATACTGTCTTTCAGTTCTCCAAGTCCGTGTGTGCTGTGTAGATTCAGATCCACTCACGTGTAGCTCAGATGAGCACAGGAATTCATGTACAAATGAAAAAAGTTGCTTTCTCAAGTTCTTCCTCTTCTACTATCTCCAGGATACTTTCTGGTTCTTTTAGGGTCTCCCCAACAAGTTCTCTTGTTGGAGAACTGGGGATATAATATATCCTGCTCTGTTGTTCACTCTCTATGGCTGTACCCACATCATGGTCAAGGATCTAGGGAAGCAAGAAATAGAACAAGGGGAAGCAAGAAAGAGAGGTGGGTAGGTAAATTAACTGGGGCTCTCCCCTTATTTTGAAACCACAGTTTTGTTATTTGGGCAAGATTTTCTTCCCAAAAAGCTCCTGCTGTGTCTGCCTGTTGCCATTGCAACCATCTCTATAGGATCACTTGGGGGCTGAGGCACTAGAAAAGGGAGTGGAAAAAAAAAAGAAAGAAAAAAACCCAAACGGGACTTTCACACTCTCTGAGTATTAGGAGACTCTTTTAGCACTTCATGAGTGAGAACTAGAGCATTTCTCCTTCATTTCCATCTGTGCAAAGGACCCCTTTAAGTTCTCAGGCCATCTTGAATTCAGGCCATAGAATTCCAGAGGGGAATAAGATTGGTGAACTCACTCTCTGTTTGATGGTACTTTGAATTTTGTTTTTTTTATCCAATCCCCTTGCCACTATTTTTTTTTCAGAGTCCTCAAATTGCTGTTCCATGCACATTATTTTCAGGATTCAAAGCTGCATTCAATGAGAGAAATAAAATGAAGAGTGCTTAGTCCAACTCAGCCAGACTAAATGATTTTCTCTCTTTCTCCCTTTCTTTCTCTCATCTCTAGCTCTCTCTTTTTAGCTCTTGCTTGCTCTATCTCTATCACCTCTATCTATCTCTATTTTCTTATCTATTTATCTAGCTAACAATTCCTTATTAGACTAGCATAGATACTAGACTATAAAGCTATAAATGGTTGATTAATATTTTATTTTGGTAGCCTTATTAACTGCTTGGGTTAAAACTTTTTCACCCAAACGCTAGTTTCAGAACCCCCTTTTATAAGATGTTCAAAGTGTAATGAAGTGATTTAGAAAATCAAGTTAGTTGATATGGTGCACAAATATTCAGCTGTATGTTTTTCATCTTGAGTAGAGAGATTAAAATTTGCACCTATGATGAGCTTTATTATTCTGAATGAATTCATGTTTTAAGGGACACAGCAAACTGAACTAACTATCTATCCATCATAAGCTTGAATCCCCTTGATATATTTTTGCAGAGTGACAATCATTCTAGGGTGAATCTAGAAATACTACTTTCTAAGGCAGTCCAATTTGATTACTATAAAATTCTTCTTTAAATTGAGGCCAAATTGATTTTTCTATATTTTCAGGCCATGCTTTCTTTTTCAATCTCTTGGGGTCTTAAAGAAGAAGACTTTAAAAAAAAATCTATTTAATTTTTTTTCTCAAACAGGAAAACCCTTTAAATATTTGAAGACAGCTTAGCTTACACCACCTAAATATTCCTGGTTTCTTTGAAAGCTTTTCATATGACAGACTATGGACATGTTTCTCTGGGTGGTCTGCAGACCAGCTGTTGCAGAATCTTCTGAGGTTCATATTTAAAAAATGCTGATCTTAGGTTTCACCTCAGATGTACTGAAACAGAATGTCAGATTGCAGAGCCGTCGCTCTATACTGTGGGAGTTAGGCCCCTGCCTGGCTCAGTGACAGCCTGTCCTACACTCTTTCTGACTGAGTTTTCTCTGCCCATTAAGTGAATACCAGTGGAGAACTCACCCTTAGAGTCACAAAAGTACTTTAAAAATGTTTCCAGAAATTGGCAAGGGTATATATCTTGGGATTTCTGTATCTCTATGGATGATAACAATTTATGCTAAGTGAGGTAGTGAGAGCCAAGATCTCTTATAGTCTGAGATACTGAACTGAAGCTACAAGTTTAAGGGGCCATTTCTAGGTCAAAAACAAAAAACAAAAACCAAAAAACAAATACACAAATGAAGAACTAATTAGGGAGAAAGAGTGCTAGAGGCGTGGGACTTGGTAAAATTGTTGCTGGTGGTGGTGGTGGTATATTGTTATATTCCAAGTGGATTGGAACAGGCTAAGCTGGCAGAGATAGAGGTAGGAGAAATTTAGCTCTAGTTCTTTGTGTCCTGATAGAAATCCTTTTGTACAAATTTCGATCCTCAGCCACAAAGAAGTGGCAGTTCCCTGGGAGAAAAAAATTTTAACCAAGTTTTTTATTAGATTCAACTGAGGATTAAAAAATAAAATGCTAATGACTGACTCCACATCTAGAGATTATGATTTAGTTGGTCTGGATTAAGACCCAGACATCCATTTTGTTTAAGTGCTCCAGGTGATTCTAATATGCATCAAGGGTTGAGAACTACCATCCTAAATAATTAAAATAGAACTATCTTCCTCGGCATTTATTTTCAAAAGTGATGTGAACACTTCCAGCTAATCTGATTTAGATAACAGAATCGTGAAAAACCTGGTAATTATTTGGGGGTAAAACTTCTCTTTCCTAATATTTTTTTTTTTTTGGGGGGGGGAATCTCTTTACAGCAGAGACTAAATAAATAGAACTAAGTCCAGAGAGAAAAAAACCTTCACTTTGCTTCTAAATCAGTATGATACAGTGAAAATCAGTCACTCATTTCTTAAAAAATAATTTTAAACACTAACCTGTTTAATGTTTAGTGTTTTCCCCTCCCCCATTATTCAGATCATGAGAGCTAAAAATTCTAATAACATTAAATATTTTTGGAGATACACACTAAAATGTGTCCAGATCATTTCAAAGACAAATAGTTGCTCCTGCACCTGGAAGCATATACGTAATTGGGATTGCAGGCCCAATCTCTTTAGCTTGAAATAAAATTAACATGTTTTTCTTATTTTTCACTTTCTGAATATTCATCCATAGTGGTTTTTCCCTCTTCTGAAAACAATACACTAGCAAAACCACATTGACCTTGTTTTTTTTCCCCCTGCAAGATTTAATTTTTACAGCTGTCGTGAGCTGTGGGCCAAACCAAAGCTGAGTGGAGCTTTGTAGTTTCTAAAATTTCCCCTTCTTTCCAGAAAGTAACAAGAATCTTTGGATGACTGAGCCACTGCCAACCAGTGACATATCTTGAAAGCTCTGCCTTCCTCTCATCAGGAACTCAGCTGATTGAAGAAAGCCACCTGTCCCTAGGCAACTATGTTACCCTGTGATCAGAAATAACAACACAGAGGGAAGGCTCTCTTTCTTGGTTCTGGTGAGTGCCCTAGGAATTTGTGGTGTAACCAAATGTGAGAGAACTTCAGTAGAAATCAATGTCAATAGCAGAGGCAAAGCAATGGCCGGCTTTTATTTTTCTCTTATTATTATATATAACTCTATTGATATTTGAGTTACACTTCTTATTATGTAGGTATGTAAATATTTTTTTTCTTCCTCTTTGGAGTTCTAGCTTTTTAATTTCAAGAAGACCTTTTAAAGGAAAATGTTTCACTAGTGGTAGTGACCTGTAAAAAGTGTTCGTGTGAGGAGTCAGCTGTCTGAACACACCAGGCCATGACCTAGGCTTGGCCTACTATATGTTTCAGCCTTGGAATTTTGATTTGGAGTAGACTATTCTAAGAGAGAGAGAATAAAGATGCATTCATAGTTCTCACAATGTCCAGTGATGGTACAGTGTAGTAACTGAGGTACATCTCAGCTAAACATTTCTTCTAAAAGAAAGTTGTTTTGCTTCTTGCTTCTTGTCTTTACCAAGTTCCCTTACTTTTAGTTTATTTCCTAAATCTGATTTTCCATCCTCCTGCAAGTTCTGCGAGTCCACTGTTTTTCCAATAAATACTTTTCTATTTAAATGATCTTACCTGATTCATATGTAAGAATGAGGATAGTGTGATCATTAGAATGCGAGGTGATCAGTTTGATTCCAAGCCTAGCAATATGCCATGGGAAAATTCCTGAAGTTTTACAATATATATGAAATTATCATCCAGAGCATAAGCACAATATGAAAGATCAATAATAAAAAAATCAACTATAGAGTACTGCAAAAGTTGATAGGGTTTATTGAATTTTGAGAGTGAACATACTTTATTCCTTATAATTAAGTAAATGCTCACTTTTTCTAAAATGAGGTGGGTATAATCCTGCTTTGAAGCAAAGGTTTGTCTGCATTCTTCATATGTAATAGATGTTACAAGCTCTCAGCAATTACATTTAATGTGAAAAATATTGCCATTTCTTTGTGTTTTAATATTGGATTGCAAGTCTCATCTTCTGATAATTTGAATCTGGGTCAGGTATTCTCCACCACTGTGGGGTTAAGGAAAACAAGTAATAACCACTGTATCTTATGGAATGTTCTGGCCCTTTTATCAATCACTTAGGTGACCTAGTTACAAAGGATTCCTCCCTGGGGCTCCTAGACTTTGAGGAACCCCAAAGAAAAGGAAACAAAAGCATCTAAGCAGGCTTTTTTGTTGTGTGAGGGCTGCAGCAGGTGAATGGAGGGAGTCTAAGCACTTGTCTGGTTAGATCGAGCTAGTTAAATAAGAGCTGGTGAGGCCCCTGGGAGTAAAGCCATTCTCTCTATAGTTTTCCTTTATAAAGGATAAAGATAGGGTTGAGTGAACCCAGAAGCTTTTTCCTGTCAGGGGGGAATTAGAACAAAGATTTCCTTTAAAGACTGTGTGCTTAGTACTGTCTAGTGATGGATGAATCTCAAAAGACTCAGTTGTGATAAAACCCCAATGTGTAGCTTCTTGGTGGAAGCACGGAGTAACTTCTCTAAACTTTTCTGTACTTGTCCTTTGTTCCCCTGTCACCTCATTTCCTTTTCTGACTCTATTCTGTCATTCTAATCCCATCTGGCCCTTCACCTAGAAGTATTATTATAAAAATAAACTTCAGGTTGTCTTCCTTCTGAAAAGAAATACAACTACAAATTGTTGAACAACCATCTTTTTCACAAGAGTAGCACTGTATTAAAAGGGTCAAAAAAGTTAAAGTTCTTATATGGCATTAGACTTCCTGTCTGATCTTAACTTTCTAAAGTCATTTTTAAAAATAAACTAATATTTTTTTACAATACAGGCATGGTGGGATGAATAAATAATAACAGGTAGTAAATCACTTTAAGCATCTATTGCTTCAGAAATAATAAATATGATAAAAATCCTATTGTACACTCTAAAGGAACAACTCTCTCCACTTTTTTTATACTCATTCCCTTAATTCTAGCCTTTCCTCAGTACCGGGGTGCACAGCTTCCAGTAGGCATACCATTACCACATATGTCTTGAGTTATTTTGTTGAGATTTTATGATGACTCATATTTTAGATTAAAGTTTACTCCATGGAAATAATTTGTATTACCTTAATTTTTTTTAAATACAGTGCTCTGGAATATTACACACACATGATAGGCTGGATAAATATGTACGGAAAAACTATTGGAAAAATATTCAACTAAAGTGGCATGATTACATAAAACCAGTGGAATTCACATCCCTCATTTTCAACACTTTTATTCTGTGTTCCCTCATTATTCATATTCAGCAAATATCTCCTTAGCAAATGTCTCTCAAATATCTAGAGAAGTGGAAATTTTGAAACGTTTTCTCAGTGCATGCCCCTGGGCTGCTGTGTGTGGTAGTGTGCATCGAATACATTTAAGGAGAACCAGTCTCATTATAGACAGGCCATGATGCCAGTCCTAGTACTTGCCATCTTTATACATTTTCTCCCTTTTCTTAAGATAGTACTTACTAAATAATAGAAATGACAGAGATATCCATCAGATCACTGAAAAAATATATAAGCACGCTAACTTTGTCAATTATTCCATGGTTTCATGGGAGGTGATTCTTGTCTATTTCTAGTCTCATAGCACAGTAGTAATTACCCTCTGTTCATTTATGCTACATATAGTAATTGGATAGTTCCCGTGTGCCAAATAATTTGCTAACTAATAGTTATGTGATACCCACTATTAGCTAGTCATGCTGACAAACCTGAATTTGCTACTCTGTATTATATTTCTGGACTTTTTCACATCATCTATTTTGACCCTTTAAAAAAATTATAATTAACATACAGTAAAATCTATTCCTTTTAGAGTAAAGTTTTATGATTTTTAAAAACACGTGAAGTCTGGTGACCACCACTACAATCAAGAGCTAGAACTGTTCTATCACCTCCACAATTTCATTTCTGTCTCTTTAAAGTAGTCACTCCTTCCACACCATGGTAACCACTGATTTGTTTTCTCTCCCAATGGTTGTCTCTTTTCCAATATGCCAGATAAATGGAATCATATATGATTTTTATATTGGGTCTGGTTTCTTTCACTAAGCATACTACATTTGAGATTCATTCATGTTATCGTGTATTTCAATAGTTTATTCCTTTTTATTGCTGACTAATATTCCATAGTAAGTATGGGCCATGGTTTGTTTATCCATTCACTCATTGAGGGACATTTGGATTGATTCCAGTTTGGGGAGATTAGAATAAACCTGCTATAAACGTTCATAGAAAGGTTCTTATGTAAACATAAATTTTCATTTCACTGGGGTAAATACCTAAGAGTGAGATTGCATCATTTGTTAAGCAGGTGTTAAATTTTATAAGAAATTGACAAGCTGTTTTTGAAAGCATCTTTACATTTTACATTCCCACCAGTAATTTATGAGAGATCTAGTTGCTGCACATCTTCTCCAGTGGTTAGAATTTTAGGTGGTTGTTGTTGTTGTTGTTGCTGTTGTTGTTGTTGTTGTGTGTGTGTGTGTGTGTTTGGTCTATTTATTTTAGCCATTGCTATGTAGTGGTAACTGATTGGGATTTTGTTTTACATTTCCTTAATGACTAATGATATTTGCACATAGTTTTATTTATTTGTCTGTATTCTTCTCTGATTTTCTTCTTAGAATCTCTCTCTTATACAGACTGTGACAACAAAGCAAATATCATCTTCTCTAGAATACCTTCTTGAACTGCCCCCCAAAAAGATATGTTCTTCTTCCTTGATAGTTGAGTGGCAATAGTAAATTTCCTCTGCTGGTGCATTTCTCATTTGCCTCTAACTCCCCATTTCAATATAAAGATGGTGATCTCAAGTGAGTACTCTGTTTGTGTCTTGAGTGCCTATTTCAGAGCCTAGTGCTTAGCTTATATCTGGCCAATTCATGATTTGATATATAAATTTAGATCAACTGAGTTTTCTCATGTGTCATACAATAGAGTTAGACCATATAATTACAATATGTCTGTCCAGATGCTATGTGATTCTATCATTTAGCCTGGCTGCAGGAACAAGTAAACAAAATGTGTGGAATAAATACATATATACATAGCAGCTGATAATATAATAATAAACTTTTAATAATAAAAATGTATACCACATGCATTATGGGTGGCAGATTATACCAATCCACAGGTTTAATACATTCTTTAATTTGTTCCTCATAACAACCTTACAGAATAGGTATTAATAACTAATGTGTTCATTTTACAATTCAGGAAATGGAGTATAAAAGAGGTTAAGTAATTTGTCGAAAGTCACCCAGCTATTAAGTTGCAGAGCTGGGACGTGAATTGAGATCTGTCCTCTAAATCCTTTGCTATTTCCTATTTAGTAGCATAGTTGCTATCCTATGCATGTACTGTCTGTCCTAGGTTAATTGCACCCTCTGTATCCTTGTCTATCCATTCTAACAATCACAGTTGAAAGACCTAGAAATTAAAAGATTTCCAGCCTTTGAATAAAATGTTAGTGTTTTAGAAATAACTTTTAAAACAGATACTGAGAAGAACACACAAATAATAGGTGAAATTTAATGAATTGTTTGGAAGTCTAAGGTACTTTATCATAGTTGAAAATACTGTACCTTCCTATGAAAAATCAAAATGTTGTATCCTAGGTGGATGAATGAGGGGGCTGATGTTCCTGCCAATCAGAGTTCAATGGCTGTTAAGTACCAGCAGTTTATGTAATCCATTCTGGGGATGCGGAGGCCCTATTTCTTCCGTCACTCATATCCCTCAGCCCAAGATCCCGTTGCTTTCCTTAATTGCTTCTGCTTTATTTGCTAGTGTCTGACAGTTTATTAAGGCAGAGAGAAACTGTGGTGATTTATCATTAAACTTCCACTGTAATTACATTTCCACACACGTAGGCTCTTGTCAGCCTTACAATTCAGCTCAATATTGCATACGTTAATGTTATTAGGATATTAACAACTATTAGATGCTAGGCACAGCAATCTGTTTTTTCATTAAGCCATAAGTAACATTCAAAGATGTGCTATTGAGGATATTGACAAGTGAGCAAAGACTTGGGGCATGGAGAAAGATCCCATGTTGAAGCTAAACATTGTACTGCTGCCCCCCACCCCTAGTTACAGAGACACGTGACCAGTCACCCCAGTTGTTTCCTGGAAGTGTCCCACCATGACAAGGCCCTAGAGGTTTTGAGTTGGGGAAAAATGTCTAATGCATCGAAAAACTTAAATAGCTTTATTATAATATCATTTATTGGGTACATTCCTGAGGTTAGATGGATGCCATTCAATTGCACTGTGAGTCGGGTAGACAACAGGCTTGCTTTCTTTTCTCACCTTTTCTTCTCTCTCAGGCTTAGAAACCATTCTTTTCAATTTCACTAAACAGACTTATCAGTGATGACCCTTTCTCCAATAGTTCTCATTTAGCAAACATTCTGACTCGATATTGAGAGTTAGTCTTGCCAAATCTAAAATCCTATCTTAATTAATGAACTATGTGGTGATGAAAATTCTGAGAATTATTTCTTTAAATTTACAAAATGGTTGATGAATGGATGAGATAGCTGGTAGTAGGATAACAAATATTTATTCCAAAGCAAAATGGAGTGCTCTGGTGAAGTACTCAGAAAAAGAAGGATTGGTGAACTGTTTGGTCGTTTGAATTAGAATGTTCTTCTGAGCTTCAAAATTATTTTTAAAATTTATTTGTTTATGACAGAAATTATATTTATTTAAAGTATCCAATACAATGTTTTGTTATATACATTGTGAAATGATTACCACGATCAAGTAATCCAAGAGGGGTTGCTGGATCATAAGGTAGTTCTAGTTTTAATTTTCTGAGGAACTTCCATACTAGTTTCCATAATGGGTATAATAATTTGCATGCCCACCAACAGTGCACTAGGATTCTTTCTTCTCTACAGCCTCAACAACATTTATATTTTGACTATCTGATTATTGTTTTAATTTTTATTTCCTTGATGATTAGTGATGGTGAGCATCTCTTAATATACCTGTTTATTTATTATTTATATGCCTTCTTTGAAAAAAATGTCTATTCAGTTCCTTTTCTCAATTTTTTAAAAAAGTGGGTTTCTTGTTCTTTTCCGATTGAGTTATATGAGTGCCTTGTATATTTTGGATGTTAACCCGTTATTAGATATATGATCTTCAAATATTTTTTCCTATTTATAGATTGTCTTTTTATTGTGTCAGTAGTTATCTTTTAAATTTTTAGAGACTTTTAATTTGATATAGTCATACTCATTCATTTTTTCTTTTGTTGCCTTGGCTTTCAATGTCATTCCAAAAGATCATTACTAAAACCAATGTCAATGAGCTTTTCCCCTATTTTTCTTCTGAGATTTTAACAGTTTCAGGTCTTACATTTAAGTTTTTAATCCATATTGAGTTATATTTAATGTATGGTATAATATATGGGACCAATTTTATTTATTTGCATTTATTTATTTCTTTTTTATCCCTTCTCTTTTATGTGTATCTTTAAAGCTGAAATGTAATTTTTGTAGATGGCATATAGTTGCATCTTTTAAAAAAATCCATTTAGCCATTCTATGTGTTTTGATTACAGAATTTAAATTTAAAGTAATTATTGATGGGTTATGACTTATTCCCATTTTGTTAATCGTTTTCTGGAGGTTTTATAGATCCTTTGTTTCTTTCTTCCTCTCTTGCTGTTTTCTTTTGTGATTTGATGATGGTCTATAGTGGTGTGCTTTGATACCTTTGACTTTATTTTTGATGTATCTACTATAGAGTTTTGCTTTGTGGTTACTGTGAGACTTACATAAAAACACCTTTTGGTTATACCAATCTATTTTAATCTGTTAAAAAGTTAACTTTGTTTGCATACCAAAACTCATCACCTTCATTCCTCCACCATACCATATTTTATGTTTCTGATGTCACAATTTATATCTTTTTACATCGTGTATCCCTTAAGAAATTATTGTACCTATAAGTATTTTTAATTCTTTTATTTTTTTCATCTTCATGCAGTTATAAATGATTTACTACCATTACAATATTAATGGTTCAGAATTTGACTATATATTTACCTTTACCAGTGAATTTTATACTTTGATATAATTTCATGTTATTAGTTAGCATTTTTTTCTTTTTAGCTTGAAGATATCTCTTTAGTGTTTCTTGTAAAACAGGTCTAAAGGTGATGTTTTCTGATTTTGTTTATCTAGAAATCACTTTATCTCTTCAATTCTGTATGAGAGCCAAGGAAAGTATTCTGGGTTGGCAATTTTTTTTATTTCAGAACTTTGAATATACCATACCACCCTCTTTGGGCCTGCAAGAAGATTTCTGTTGAGAAATCTGCTTATAGCCTTATAAGGTTGGGGAGGAGGGACAGTTTCCTTGTATGTGATGCGCTTCTCTTGCTGCTTTCAATATTCTCTCTTTGTCTTTGAATTTGACAGTTTTATTATACTATATCTCAGTGGTGACTTCTTTGTGTTGAACTGGGCTGGGGACCTTTGAGCTTCATATACTTAGGTATCCATATCTTTTCTCAGACGTGAGAAGTTCACAGTCATTTTATTATTTAAGTTTTCTCTCCCTTTCTATGTCTGGTCTCCTGGGAATACCATGATGTGAATATTGTTTAACTTAATGATATCGCGTAAGTCCAATGGACTTTCTTCATTTCTTTTCATTCTTTTTTCTCTTTTCTCCTCTGACTGTATTTCAAATGACCTGCTTTTGAGTTTGTTGACTCTTTCTTCTGATTGATAGAGTCTGTTGTTGAAGTTCTGTCTGGCATATTTTAGTTCAGCATTGTAATTTCAGTTCACAAATTGCTTCTCGGTTCTTTTTTATGTTTTCTATTTCTTTGTCAAACTGTTCATTCTGTTCTGGTATTATTTTACAGATTTTGTTGAATCATTGATTTGTGTTCTCTTGTAGCTTTCTGAGTTTCTTTATAGCAATTATTTTGAATTCTTTGTTAGGCAATTCAGGGATCTCCATTTCTTTGGGGTCAGTTGGTGGTATCATTATTGCCCCGATTTTTTATGATCCTTCTAGCCTTACATGTGTGTCTGTATATTTGAGGAAGCAGTCATCTCTTCCATACTTAATTGACTTACTTTGGTAGTGGAAGACCTTCACCTGTGGGTGGAGGCATGCTGGAGCATGTTGTGGCCCTTGGTCTAATGGTCCAGGGTGACAAGTTCAGGGTGTATGGTGGCTCCAGGTCTGAAGGGGCACAATGTCTCATTGGCATAGGCAGCTGGTATCCAACACATCAACATTTGTACGATCTTTGGTGGCGAGAGCTTCAGGAGGTCCGCAGTGACTGAAAATGCTCTTTTAGCTCTCAGTGGCTTCTCTAGATTCAGTGGCGAGGGCACTGAATCTAGATTAAGTACAAGTGGCAGTTGCAGTGGTGTCTGAAGCCAGTGGTGTGCACATGCCCAGCTACAGAGGCTGGCTGCAGGTGTCTGCATGGTGGCAGGTGCTGGCTTTAAGCATACATGCAGGGATGAAGTCTGGAGTCAGTGGCAGGAGTCGTGGCCATCTTCAGGTTCTTGAGCATCTGTGGAGTCCTGGGCTGTCGGTGTGTGTTCACAGAGGCTAGCCATGATACACAGACTTAGGTAGAAACCAATGCTAGGAGTTTGGGCCTGGGGTGTATATGTGTAGGGCTGTAGATGTTAGCTTAGCTGTGGGCACATATGGCAACGTAAGCCTGAGACAGGATTTGGGATCAGATCCAGGCTTATGAGCAGTGAGGGACTGGATTGTCAACCTGAACTTGTGTTGCTGCAGATATTAGCCATGGTGTGTACACAGCATTGGAAGTAAATGGCAATAGTCAGGCTGGGTCTAGGTGCATGAGCTGCTAAGGATCTCTGGGCTGTCAGTGTACACTTGTGCATCTGCAGGAACTGGCTCGTATAGCACTAAAGGGCAGCTGCAGAGTCACTGGTATTGTGACCCACAAAGTCAGAGTCTAGGGATGGCTGTTAGTGTGGATGCCAGGCTGGGGCATGTGCATCAGTGCTGGCTGGGACATATTTGGTGGAGGAGACCAAGAAGGGACTTAGACAGCTGGTGTTTGTAGATGAAAAACCTGTGGGACTTTTAGTGCCAAAAGCTGCAGGGGTCCATGGCATCTGTGCTGGCCATGGGTATCCTCAGTGATGAAAGCTGCTGGGGTGAAACAGTCTGCTCGGATCTATAACACAGTCCTCAGTGATAAAGATGCCAGTGTCCACAGTGTTTGCAAGGGCTCGCTGTTGAGTTCCTCAGTGGTGAAGGCTGCTGGGGTCGGCTGAAGAGCAGGCTACTGGGAATTAAGGTCACTCACATAATGTGGTGGATACTGACAGTCCCTGCTCTTCCTTCTCATCCCTGGCTGTCTCCAGATGTCTCAGCTACGCTGATCTCTGACTGAGGTGAAACCAAAGTGTGTCATTTGTGCAGTGCCCCAGAGGCTAGGGAACTGGCTGCTTGCCCAGCTCCACTCTTCCTGGCACTGAGCAGTGCCGCCCTGGGTAATGGGTGAAGTAGGCAAAATGGACCTTTTTTTCCCACTCTTTGTGTGTGGTTTTTACTCCAAGGTGTTGCTGAAGCTACTTCAGTGTTTTCCTGAGCTCTCTCAGAGCTATTTTTCTTTATGGATTGCTGTCTAATGGTTGTTATTTGTAGAGCGTTGGACTCTGGGCTTTTTATTCTGCCACTTTGGTGACATCACTCTCTAGATTTTTAAAATTTATTTTCTATGCTATGGCCAAAGGCAGCAGTAGGTGTACAAAAATGGAAGTACTATATAAGGCTATTTGAAAAGAAACATGGTAATATTTCTAGAAAAAAACATAGCAAGATGAACCCAGAATAAATTATTTATAAATTGTGTGAACTGTCATAATTTGATGAGATGGCCATGAAAGCAATGATTTTAGTTACCACTTGGACAAGGTTTATGTATTTTATTAACCTTTGCTTTTTCATTGGGATTCTTTCAGAATGTATTGACAAACAATTAGATTTTCTACAGCCTTATCAATTTCTCCCAAATTAGAAGTATCTATTACATATTTTAGTGTCTATACATTGTATTCTAAATTAGTTGTAAGATAAAGAACAAAGATGTAACTATATTACGTAATAACATGATATTATATTTGGTTGAGGAGAAACCATTTCAGTAACTCTCCTCCCCTTGCTGTGTCCCCTCCACCTTCCCAAAGGGGAATTGAGTTGCCATTTTCATTGAGTTCAACACATCCCAGTCATTCTTTGGACTCATTTTGTAATGACACTCTGTTGCAATGCAAATTATTTTTTTATTAAAGTAAATAATTATTGAAATTTTTCTCAGAAATGTTTTCCAAAACACAGAGCATAGAAGAATTTGAATTTTAAGAAATTCTATACTTGTCTTCTCTATTAAATTGTTTCTTATTCTCTTCAATTTTTTTCCTTTTTACCTCACCCCACACAGAAAAAACTATTCTGGTCAGATTCTAAAACAAAAATTGGCTCATTTTGTAGCAGGGGAACATATAACTCCATTGAAAAGCGTTGTGCATGAATGTGGCCCTATCACTTTTCTCCTTGCTTCCATGTGGTAAATTGACATGCTTGAGGCTCTCTCTCTCTCTCTCTCTCTCTCTCTCTCTCTCTCTCTCTCTCAATCTCTTCTCTTCATTGTAAGAGCCACACACAGAGCTTGGCCTGACTCTGAGTGATGGTGAGCTGTCTTATCTCACACAATTGTTTACATGCATTAAATTCCTCATTAATTTGGGCTCAGCAGGTTGCTGGAGATGAGAACTTAAAACCTGAGAAGGGTCTCTCCTAAGTCAGACATTCTAACCCAGATTCGTTATGGGGTTTAATTGAGAGTTGTGGGTGGTTGGATAATTATAATAATGTGGTAACTGAATTTCTGATTTATCACTGTCTCTTGTATGTATAGCTCCTTCCAAAATTCTATAAGATAAGAATGATGCGACCATTGAAAATTTGATTCCTTCCTCAGTCTCATGGTTATAAATCAATACAATAAAGAACCCACCCTGATTTCTAATATTTGGGTTATTTTGTAATTATTAGTGTATTACTTAATAATTTACTTTTAGACCTCTGTAAAGATAATAGAGATATACAGCCCCTTCCAATATTTGGCCACTGGTAATCTATAAAAAGAGCCACATTAGTGGATGTTATTGATATTTTGTTTTTTTGAAGTATTTATGCAGATATTTTCTCCAACTATATTGCAAGCATCTTGAAGAGAAAAAAAGACATATTATTCATATTTGTTGTGTCCTATCACAATGCATAGCACATGGCTAGCACTCAAATGTCTATTGAGTAGAACTGATGACTGCGTGTTGATGTTACTAGTCTAAAAGGGTTAATATTCTGCTTATGGTTTTGTTATATTTCTCTTCATTTTTTGGCATTTAGGAAAATAATGTTAATAGTTATAATAATGTTAATAGTTCTCACTTTTGACTTTTCCATATGAATTAAAAAAATAAGTATAAATCATTAGTATACTTGATTTAGGTATTATAATTACATGGTCATTAGTAGAAAAAGGTTAGAAATAGTAAACACTGATTTTACAGCTTATTTTTAGAACATACTGTCAATTAGTGCTATGAGTCAGTGATACCAGTTCAGTTATGTTGTTGAATGAATACGTGCAAAATTAAATTTGCTGCATTAAAGAGCTATGTAGCAATTTTATTTTATTTACAATTTTAGAGAGCCTCAGTTTGCTTAGTAATATTATATAGCAAGTCTTGTCAAGGTATTTTGTTTAAAGAACAAATGGGAGGGGACTATTATCATCTTTCCCAAGTCCTATATGTTTTCAATCTTCTTAGTTTCTATGATTCTCCATGGTTGTTGAGAATAAAAGCAAGTGGTTTTCTTTATTCTGGTGTGCTTAGAAATGAGCAATAAAAACTTATTGTTTGAGGGTGGTTTCTTCCAATACTAAAATTTTATAAGGAACTTGCTTTTGTAAAATTTTATATTAGAAACACCAGCAATAAGAAAAAGTTATGATCTAGGCCACATATGACTTCATCAAATAAGACTGATAGAGAAAAAGATAAAGCACAATTAAATAATATTTGATTTGCAAACTAAAATACTGAAGGCTACTTTTAATTGTGCCATAGACTACTTCTGCTGCTCCGAACAAGTTACATATTCCCCTTTGTCTTCAATTTCTTTATTAGCAAAACTGAAAAGAATTACTTTTTATTTTTTTAAATACCAGTGTTAGAATTTAATAAAACAATATAAAATTAAGGCACTTGTATTATACAATTTACACTAGATTTACATATCAGATTGAATATTCCAAATTTAGTAAAAACAACTATCGGTTTTATCAGTTCAGTATTAGTTTTACTGACTTTATCAGTTAATTAAATAAACAGTCTTTGTGTATGCTACATCCATTTAGCTGTATATTCCTAGAGATAGGATTTTCAAAATATAAGTCATCACCTGACTACCTTGACAATAGTCCCAAATCTTTTTTCTTGATAAGAGATATAAATATTCTTACAACAAAAATGCATATTACTTATTTATCATTCATAAATTTATCGGGCATTTAATATAGTTTAATAGCTACAGTCCTTTGGAAAATTCTTGTTTTTTTGGAAAACCTCTAGAAATCTGTCTTAGTAATATTTACTGTTTTTTTTTTTTGAGGGGAGCACAATGGAGATATAAATAGTGTGAGGAAAATCTTTTCCTTCAGATAATTTAAAAATTTCTACTTTTTCTGTTTTGAGTTTTCTAAGTACTAGGCACTTAGGCACATTTTATTTTTTAAATTTTTAAATTATTTTTATTTTTCAATTACAGTTGACATTTAAGATTATATTAGTTTCAGGTATACTGTGTAGTGAATAGACAGACATTTATTTAATTTATAAAGTGATTCCCCTGATTAGTACCCACTTGGCACCATACATAATTATTACAATATTATTGACTCTATTCCCTATGCTGTACTTTACATTCCCACATATATTTTGTAACTGCCAGTTTACATTTCTTAATTCATCACATTTTCACCTAGCCCCTCAACTCTCCTCCCATTGGCAACCATCAGTTTGTTCTTTGTATCTATGAGTCTGTTTCTGTTTTGTTTGTTCATTTATATTTTTCTTTCAATTCCACATAGAAGGCACACTTTCTTGAAGTCAACAAGTGAATGTCTGCTCATCCATCTGTAAGTATACTCTGCACTTTTCTCTGAGATGTTATAATGTGATTTCATTGTGATATAGAGTAAAGGGTCTTTTTGAATGTGCTCAGAAACATTTGCTCTGGTTCAGAGAATAGAAATTGTTAAGCCTGAGGGCAAGCTTCTTATCCCATAACTCTCTCTGTCTAGAAATGCATGGCTGAAGATCCTTGCATCCTCACAGTTGATCTACAAGCCCAGAGTGCAAATACTTCTTTAACAAGGAGATTTTGCACTGGCGTTAAATGAAAATAAAAGAACTATTTTATTTTATTCTATTTTTACAATTTTCTTGATTAGTTCATGTCTATGCCCTCAGTGTTTTTATTTCAGGTACTTAATAAAACTTTATTTAAAAATATTCTTCTAGAGCCAGATTTTTCCTCAATTTGCTCATCACTGGGAACTTAAACAGTATTTTCCCCCTCAAAATAACAATGATAGCTTTCTTCCACCTTACTCATTTTTGGTAATCAAGCCTGTTATCTATACTATTGATAACGGAGAGTGAATTGCAAAGGTTTTACAGGTTTAATTCGGTTTGGCTTTCAGAGTAAAAGAAAGGGGTAGAGGGTAATGCAAAATCCTTGGTTTCATGTCGTTTTGTAAAATGGACCTTTAACTGTCACACAATGTCAAAACAGCATAATCAGTCTGCTTCATGTTCTCTACAGAAGAGTCAGAAAAAAAAATGATCGACAGTTTTGCATGGAAATAAAGGTATATCAGAAGGCAATTTCAGTGTCATAACAATGCTAAGTAGGAAACAGATGCTGTGCTGGCAATAGTATAGGAGCCAAAGGATGCACAGCTCCTCCATATGATATCACCTGATTGCTCAAAAACTACTTTGAAATACATCTTCCTCAAGCATTGCACCTCAAAGGAATGGAGACCCAAATAGAAAATGCTCTGCTGAATGGCAGGACCTCTGGTCATAAATGACATAAACTGAAAGACGTTTGAGTGAAATGGTCAACAAGATGAGGGTGCCCCCCCCCTTTTTTTCTAGTTTAGTCACTCAATACAGGACAGACCAGAGGACTTTCCAATCCCAAGACTAGCAACAAGACGTTAGCAAATTTTAGTCTATAACCCATTTCAAGGAAAATTCACCTTCTCTATCATTTTTAGTATTTTAAAAATTGTATGTTTCCAACCTGATCCCATTTGAGTAACATATGAATGGATGAAAAAGTGAATTAATCAGAGCTAATTAAATAAAACATTTCTAGTAATTCACTTTACTTCGACTAATTATTCAAATTCAGATAAGCTTAAAGGAAAAGAACAAGACAAAACTCTAAAAAAAGTTAAAAGTTATGAGTTGCTGTTGGTTGCAAGCAAGCTCAAAGGCTGGCGTATTTGGCACAATGATAAGTAAATTGGAGGATGCTGAGCACACTCCAATATTGATAAGTACAGTCCATCCATTCTGTATTATGTCCACATCTTTGGGACTTAGAGTCTGGCAAGGAAGAGGGTTTTATCTTCTTGGAAATTATGAGTTGGAAAATCAAACCAAGTGAAATTTCAGAGGCCAAAGGGTAAAAGAGCATTCAAGAAAATTTCTAATTCTTCCTTTGCTTTTAGCTAGACTATATTACATGATTTTATGTATTCATTATTTTGGACATTTTCTAAAGAGTAGCTAGAATCAAAGACACTATTAAGATGATAATATTAATAATGATTTAAAATGATGTCAACATTTATGTCATTTAAAAATAAATTCAAATTAATTAAAAGATTCAGCTTAACTTTCTAACTTTGCTTAAAGAGGTTAGATAATTTCATTTGTTGCCTTTTTTATTCTTTCTTAGTTGAGTATGTTTAAATTTCTCTATCATGCTTCTAAGCTTTTTGTGTCTGTGTTCTGATTTGTATTTTATTGCTATTCTCCTCTCAGCATTATCTGTATGTTTGTGTTACTTCTCATGTTTAACTTGCTACTCTTAACATTTAGCAGTTGGAATGAATGTAGAATTAAAGGTATTCAGGTGTCTGGATCTATTTAAATAGCAAAATTTTCTCTGAAAACCAAATCATCAATGTCCATGCACTTTGAATAGCGGTTGAAATGAGATATTTTACTGAGTCATCTTTATATAGCATTTATGGTATGTTTAGTTCTAAATTTGTTTACAAGTGTTAACTGTTGTTATACAGTTATTTAAACTGTATAACAACAAGGTTATCACCTAGAAAGTTTCATTTTGATTCCCAATTTTCAGATGAGGAAATATTTAATTATTAATTAATTTTTAAATAACAATAGTAATCTTACTACGTGTTGATGTAAATGTACATTTTTATATATAAAAAAAAGCTTTTCCAACACAATGAAATAAGAGTGGCATTGTTTTATATTTAAAAAAAATTTTCTTTGTTTTCTGGTTTAATAGAGGACAGCTGGATTCTTAGATGTGGTTCTCTATTCAATCTGTAATGATCTCACACCTCATATATTCTGTAAAAAATTTCATTGGACACTTCTGAGAAAATGAGAACGAAACAGGTAAATAACATCTTGGTTTATTATGAAATTAGCTTTGACCTCATGAAGACTTTAAAAGGTCTTAGGAACCCTAGGGTTCCCTGACTACACTTTGAGAATGACTGCTATAGAAGAAATATGCTGACCACTTAATCTTTTGTTATATTATATATTTGAACCTTTTTTAAAATCTACTATCTGAATTTGAGCTTTAACAATTTAATGCATTGCTTATCTGTGATTTAAAATAAAAGAACTAGGTGACTTCTTTCTAGCATTGGCATATTTTGTGTATTTTAAATAGCTATAATAAAACAAATTTTAAAAAATGAAGATGAATAATAGTTTCAAGTACTCTACCACCTGAGAAGTTACAATACGGTGCACAGTGCATACAAGGTTAATTGAGCACCAGATTAATTGAGCCAGTTGGATCAGCAGACAGACAGGAAATTAGATTAAAAAAAATAATTAGTGTATATACTATGTCTAGGAATCTATGTTTGACTTAATAAAAAAACACGTTTTTTATTGTTTTGTAATGCAAATTAACAGTCTAATAATTTGTTCTATTTACCTTTCTACCTGGTCTCCTCTTATTTATTTATTTTAATGTTCACAGTACCTTTATTCACAATAGACAAAAATTGTAAACAATCCAGTGTCAATCAACAGATGAATGGACAAAAAACATACGGTATAGTCATACAATGAAATATTATTCAGCCCCTATAAGAAATGAAATAGTGATACGTGCTACAATATTGATGAAACTTGAAAACATTACACTAAGTGAAAAAAGAAAGGCAAAAAAAGTCTATATGTTGTATGATTCTATTTGTATGAAGTGTCCAGAATAGGCAAATCTATAGAGACGAAAAGTAGATTAGTGATTGCCTAGGTGTAGGGATGGGGAGCTTGGGGGAAAAATGGTGAGTGACTGCCAATGAGTAAGGAGTGGCTTAGAGGGCTAATGTAAATGTTCTAAAATGTTTTTAGTTGTGGTGGCGTTTGCACAACTCGGTGAATATACTAAAAATCACTGAATTGTATACTTTAAAAGGACAACAAAGCTGTTTTTAAAAAAACATTTACAAATGATGGCCTTTTTTAAAAAATAACCTGCAGAGATGTTGATTACATCAGTAATGACAATGCTACTCTTATTCAATTGAAAACACTTTCTAGGTTAGAATAGACAATAAAATATCAGATTTTTATAATTCTTATAATAATTTTAAATGTGTTGACTATTAATATTTATTTGGCTGGTTTACTTTGTTGTGGCTGAAATAAATGTAAGCCCACAGGCAGTAGTGAGTGTTTCTAAGTAGGTAAAATTAGTAATTGTTATGAGGTGTTTAGCTCCTCTGGCTTTCCCAAGGTCAAATAAACATGGAGTCTTTTCATCTTACACAGTATGCTTGCCAATTGCTTTCTATTTACACATTGCTTTTGAAATAATTCTTTTCATTTTTAGTGTCCAAATTTGTCAAACACAGAGCTTTTACAGTGAATATTGTGATTTAGTTTTAAAGAGAATAATTAGCTTTTATTGTTTCAGAAGAGTAGTTGAAATTTTTCAAATTGGCATTTTGAAGGAAAGCACAAACAAGAAAAATATTTTGAGAACAAGGAAGAGAAAATTTTTGCCCTCAGGATGGTAAACATTTTGGGAAGAAAAAAGAGAAGAGCAAATGAGGGGGAGAGAGAGAGAGAGAGAGAGGGAGGAGGGAGAGAGAGAGAGAGAGAGAGAGAGAGAGAGAGAGAGAGAGAGAGAGAGAGAGAGAGAGAGAGAGAGAGAGAGAGAGAGGGGAGAGAGAGAGAGAGAGAGAGAGAGAGAGAGAGAGAGAGAGAGAGAGAGAGAGAGAAAGAGAGAGAGAGAGAGAGATTGAGGGTACAAGCATTTGTGCCCTACACTTTCCAAAAAAGTTGACACTGCATTGATGATTCAAAGTGACCCTTTTCTGCTAGAGTGAAGAGGTTTCTAGCTGAAATGTTTAAATACTACCCAAGTAGGACAGAGAAACAAAGTCTGAGCTCTCCTTTGTGTTTGAAACTGCCTTGGTATGGATGAGAACTTGAATGGCAGTGGCCAATTGCCAGATATCCTCATACAATAGGAGAGTCCTATTTCTTGGTTACTAAGGGGACTCTAAGATCTCTTCCCACATTTGGAGGCGAGGAATCCCCTTCTTTCCTTGGCATCTTCTGTTGGCAGGTTTAAAAGAGTTTGATACCCAGGCTCAAAAGAATGTTTCTAAAGACAGCAAATCCAAAGAATGACTTAAAATGTATGCATTTACTTAGATCAAGCCATAACAAAATAGGGTGAATAAATGCATTGGAAATCAAGAAGACTTACTATTTTTCTTTCTTTCTTTGAAGAGGTACATTTATTCTTTGATTTTATGTATTAATCTGAAGCTTTGATAGTCTGAATTTTTCTCTTTAAAATTAGTTTTAAGTTCAAGTTTGTAAAAAATAGCCCATTTTCCAGTCAATCATTAAAATACAACATTACATAATTAAGGCAAACTGTGCCCCAAAGTGGGTGTTAACTGTACACTTTTATTGAGTTGAGATACAACATGAGCTTCACTCATTCAGTTTGGTCACTAAGTAATAATTGCCAAAGCCAAATCAATCACACAGCAAACCATATCAATTATGAGGAGTCTATAGTGGAATTTATTTCACATATGATATATAGACATAGCCAAAAAGTAGTAAGGAATTCTGACATGCATTGAGACATAATACACAAATATCAATGTGTAGCATAGTTTGGGAAAAATTTTGCCTACCTGAATTTGGGGTAAATTTGGAGTTTACTTGGAATCAGACTTGTACACACTCTGTTCTGATAGGATATTTCCTCTAAAGCTAATGTAAAAAGCTAAAGTCCCCGAACTAATGAAACCAGTCAAAGAGAGACAAATACACACTTTTGCTTATTTTAAAAATTTTATTACAAAAAATATCATTTTGTAATGTCTCAGTTAAGTGCATACATGTAATATTTTCAACATACTTTTACTAATCAAAGAAGGGATTTAAATATAATTGCTTTTCAGTTTCATCAACAGTTATAAAAATTCCGTAAGTCTATAGAGAAGAACACAACAAAGCAGTTCTTTATGGTTTGGTGTTGAAATTTTATCATTTCTTATGGAGAAGGGCAACAGATTTTCTAATGCAGAAAGTTTCTGTCCAAAAATTTCCATTCTTTGGTATCTTTTGTTCTAATACTTAAAATTTTCTCTATTGCTTATAGTAATCAGTTGTTGTCAGCTAAGATTGAAGATATCACTTTCAAATATTTTAGTTTCTCCAAATAAAATTATGCCATGACACAGAGCACAAGGTTTTTTTTTTTTTTTTTTTCATACTCATGATTCTGAACTCATTTTGGATCTCACTGATGGAAAAGGAGAAGATACATGATGAAATAGAAAGTCCACCAGGAGCAGGATCCAGAAGTTTAAATTGTAACAGCTTTTGGATGTGACTTAGTACTTGGAGGATAATGGACTGGGGGAAACTGCTTTGGAAGATAATGACTGAGGAACAACTGTGTGTCAAATGTAGCTATTGTGGTGATTAAATATTCAGATTTTAGATCTGAAAATAAATCATTGTTTTACAGATTGAAAGGTTTGCCACTGAGGTCCATCATTTAGGAATCAGGAAAAATAAAGAAGTGTATTTCTTCCTTAGGTTGCAACACATGGTACATATATTCAATTAGAATTCCTGAAATACAAGGTGAATGTCATATGAATTGAAACTTTGCTTTGGGTCCTGAACCAGTACTGTTTACAGAGTCCTATGAAGAAGGACTTTTGTAAAATATCTTACAATATGTTGTCCCCTCTTTTGAAAGAAAGGGAAAGTATATTTTCGCTGTGAATATACCCTTTGTGTTATTAAGAGTTAGGACAGGACAAAGCTAGACAATTGATTCTTTCTTCTGTCAAAGTCTCTTTTGCTTTGGTAAATGCCATTGTTTGAGAGAATTAGGAAACACATTTCTATGTTCCTACGCTCTTTGACTTTTCTTGATCTTCCATGTAACTTTAAGAAAATAATTGGAAATAATCCACCTTCAGCCTTGCCTTGACCTTCACTTGCCCTCAAAGGCCAAGACTGAGGGTACTTGTCTCCTTAGTAAACATATTTCCTTTAACGACAAGTTTTCCAGGTCAGGCAGGTACTTTGTGTACATGACACTGATCAGACTTTATCCTGAGAGAGAAGGGGGTTGGAGAGGAAGGTAAACCTGGATTCCAGTTTTAACTCTGAAACTTGCCTCTTGAACTTGAATATTTATAAGTATTAAATATAAGATTAGCTTTGCCCATGGCTTTCTGCACACAGATATCAGATGGTACCTGACTCTTAGGAAATAACCTCAAATCAGAGAAATACAATTTTGTTGAATTAGTTACACAGGATGTTTGCTCACTCAGTGCAGTTGGGTAGAAGTTAGAATGGTAGAGGAGAGAAAATATAGGTTCTGAAATTAGGGACTTGGGCTCAAATTATCACTTTACCACTTAACAACTATCAAGATTAGATTCTTATACTCTCTGAGTCCCAGAACCTTAATCTAAAATTTAAAATAATAATATCTACCTCACAGGATTATTAGGAATACTAATTGAGATAAACCATGTAAAGTATATGACATCAAGTAATTAATAAGTATTAATACCATTTAAGGGACTTGATAGGTTTCTGGAGCTACTATTTCACCCCCTCTGATGGGCTCTATTATATATATGGTTTTCTATATGTTTTCCCTTTTGTTTAATATTTCATTATTATTTTAGTAAATTTATCTTGAATGGAGAACTGTAGAACATATTGAGAGAAACTATTCAATGGCCATCTCATGGACCAAACAAGAAAACATGGTATCATCTATGTTTTTATTCTACAGTGAGCCCTACAGAGGCTCGTTCAAAGTCCTGACATTCTCATTCAGAACCCAGATGGTCCCCTTGACCTTCCAAATATATCACTCTCGTAGTTTTGATATAAGTAAATCAGCACTGAAATCCAGCATTTCCAACATAGTGAATTTTTAAATATTAAATATATTCTGTAGGCTGCTCATACAGAACAGAAAGTTTCTGGAAAACCATGCCTAAAGAGACCATATGTTGGAATCCTTCTAGAGTTTAGTAGTAGAATTTGTTCTGAATATTTACATAAAGCTACAGGAAGAAGGCCGGAAAGAAAACCCTTAACCAACTGGTAAAGATTTTATGTCGATTGATCTGCATTTCAGATGAATAATTAGCAAAACTGGTCCCTGATACAAAGTGAAATTAAGCTTTCCTAGGTAGCACAATAAAGAACTTTCATTTTTTCTTCTTGATAAGGAAACTGATTTGCTTAAGTTAAGACCATATTTTTCTTTAGCAGTGAGGGGAAGAAAGTAGGGAATACTATTTTGTCTCTCTTTTTTCCCTTTAGTAATGGAGACACTCACTGATGAAGAGAAGGCAAATGCCTCACCCCAGATATGGCTGTAGAGGCTTCCATGGAGGTCCAGGGCACATAGCATGTGGGAACTGAGGTCTGCTGCAAGAGCCTACAACTCTGCTTTCATACTTAGGGGACTAAATTTAGGTTTGAATAGATCCCATAGCCCAGATTAACATGGTCTCCACATTGCCCTCTCTGACTGCCTATAATATTTATCTCAGTGTTGTTACTGAGATAAATATTAAACAAAAATATTAAACAATTCTCAAGGATAACTGAGCCTTGAACTGGGTAACAATACTCATTGCATGACGGAACTGAGATCTTGAGACACCTGTCAGTCTGTAGCCCTTGATGCACCAGCTGTTGCAACTTGTTACCTAACAGCTGCTCTTGAGTTAAAGTAACAGCCAAGGCAAGTCTGCACAAAGATTTTTCTACTAAGTACATCTTTTTACCTCCCATGTTGTATCAGAGGAGCAAAAATGAAATTAAAATGAGGATAGTCATCACTAAAGTCTCAGGATTAAGTATCTATACCCTTTCTTTTAGGTTATCCATGTTAAACAAGAACAAAATTCAACTGAGTACATTTTAAAGATTTTATTGGCTTTGTTCAGTGATTAATGAATCAGGCAGTATTCTAGCTAGCAGAGAGAAAGGAGCTTCAGGGACTTTTATAGGCAGAAGGGAACAGAACAAGGAAGTTATACTGGACAAAAAAGTAGATTGGTTATTGAAAAACTACATCTATTTAGGGAATGGGGTGTCCATCAGGAAGATTACCTAAGTAAACTAATCAGGTGATTCCTGATTGACTGATTGGTTTAAGATTCTATTTCCAGGAGACCTAGAACTGTAATTAAGTTTCTGTTTGATGAAGAAGGGTTTAGCATAAGCAACTCCATTTTGAGACCACTGTCTTGTTTTTAACATGCATCTTTAAGACAAGTGAAGCCAAATTCTCCTTTGACAATCACAGTTTTGAATTAAATGTCATGTCTCTCAACCTGTAATCTAAACAATCTAATTTATAGACTTAGCAGAGAAAAGAAAGATTCTTGGACCTTGCCTCTTTGAAGATACAGAACCTGTTTAAATGATTCTTTTTTTCCAATATGTAGATAAATGTTTTACTATTTGGGTTTCTTAAAGGAAATAAAAATTGGCAACTCATTAAGACTGTGCATAGGTTCTATAAACAGTAACAAAGTACCTCTGGCATATTTCATGGTTCAGACATCAAAAGAAAAAGCCATAAAATCTGCTTGCAGTAAAACAAAGTCATTTTCCCTCCTTGTCATGGCTGGTATATATTAGCTACCTCATATGTAAAGAGAAACAATGTTACTAGTTCTTTAATCAAATATATCTGAGAAACATTATGAATATATGTGGAATATTAAAATATGTCTGTATTTTATGTAAAATGACCTTGACCATTTAAAAAGTACATCCTCTCTGTTTCTAATGGCACTTGTAATCAGTTGTGTGTATTAAAAGCTTTGTTAATAATCTGCAAGTAGTAGGTGACCTCAGTTATTTAATTATTTGGTTTAATGCATGTCCAAGATTGTATTTTTGTTTTCCCTATCACATACTGAAAAATTTTATGTTAAAAATAGTGACAGAAGTGAGTTGTTGCTATAAAATGTGAACTGAATGAAGTTTTCTGGGCTATGCTATTATGTATATTTTATACAGAAAAAGCTAATGTATCACACCAGAATGTCAGTACGGTACAGAGCCAAAGAGGAAGGGCAGAGGGCTCACTTTGGTACACCTGGGATAAATTACACACATGGGGTTTATCTTCTCCTCAAAGCCAGAAAGCTCTGGTAATGTGCTCTGTACTATGTGATAGAGCAGGGCAACACTGAAAATTAATCACCCAGTGCTACCAAAGCAGTTCATCAAATGCATTTGACAGCCTCCTCTCTGTATTTCTAGATGGCTGAGAATCAAGTAGTTGCACATCAAAATGTGAATCTTTTTTCTTTCTGCTGCTTGGCACAGGACCTTAATCTGTCATCATTTCATGTCCTCAGAGGCCTGAGAGAAGCTGCCATCCTTGGACAACAAAGGATGCCATGCAAAGCAGCTCAGAACTTGAGTTGTTTCAACAGATGCTGTTTTATGTTTTGCCAAAGAATGGCCCTTTTTATTTCTGTCATGAATGCAGTCTTTCTTTCAGTTTCTAAATGTTTTCCAGTATTAAATCTAATCCTTATCTATCATTCTTTTTGGTTGATAGGCTGTCCTTTTGCCTTGGGAACTAGCATAGTCTTCACCATGTAAATATGGATTTGCAAAGAAATGGAAATTTCATGTTCTCCACCTTACAGTGCCTGCTGATTTCGTGGTAGGGTGGAGGGGCTGTATTTCAAGGTCAGAGTAGCTGAGCCAAGTTATTCCAATGGTAAGAAAAAATGCTGAGGTGGAAACGAACGATTTTACCCGGTAAAAATTTTCTGCTTTCGTAATAGAAAGATTAGAAAAGATTGCTGGTTGAGAAAAGAAACAGAAAAAAACAAAGCAAGTAAAACTATTTATTCCTACGTTTATTGAAACAGAACAAGGATGGTTGATGATGGCCTGAGTTAATGTAATTTATAGAGAGGCTCTCCTACTAGGCAATAGAATTCTCTTTCTAGGGGTATAATCTGGAGTGACTCCCCAGAAACCCAAGGAAACCAAGGTATATCCAAGGTACCAAAGTGATATCTGTGGTCTTCACAATCTCTATAGTTTTAATTCTAAAATAAGAGATTTAGAATTGCTAATGATAGCCACTTTGATAAAATTTTAAGAGTTATTCTATTTTTTGTCACAAATTGAATTGTTCAAAAGCATTGTCCTTGAAGACCTGATTTTCCACAATATGATAGCAATTTCTTCTGAGGGCAGACAAAGTGCTAACCAAAGTTCAAAACCAGAATTTCTTCCATTGTACTTTCTGGGAGTACTTGAAGTTTGCTCGTTAAGTCTCTGTTCAGTCTGTGGGTGCTTCAATTCATCAAGTCTTTATTTTGCTTTTCAACTGCAAAACCATTGTACTGGTGGTATATGAAATATATAAAATAGTGAAAAGCGATTGCTCAAGAAAGTTCACAAGTGAATAGTTTATAGACAATAATAACAGCAAGGAAAGAAGAATGTAATCTAAGATAAGAGAGACAAAGTATTATGGAGATTCCCACAGATTTTAATGGTTGCTGCCCAGTCCGTTCTGTTTTCTTCTTTCTGTCCTAGGCGAGAGTTGTCAAAATTGCCACCATCCACATGTCCGTCTGCACAGAGGCAGATCTATGAAGAGAACAAGGAGCCACTAGCCTATGTGTAGGGTAGATGTGCTTTCGATCCACACTCGGTTACTATTTTTGATTAAGGGCCTAGAAGTAACCATCTGGACAATCAGAATTTTGCATTGACATGCAATGTTGGCTAAATCTACAGACATCTGGCTGAGTACTATTTAAATTGGGTGCTAAGATAAGAGTAGGCCATGACAGGCAGTAGTTAAGGGACACTCATCTATTCTACCCATGTCAATGATAATGATACTGTAATTCTTTCCAAAATGTAGTCCTTTTTCTATGTTTTGACAGGCTGGTTGTTATTCCCAGGGTCTTTATTATTGGAGACTCATAGACTAGACACTGATATACATATATGCATATGTATGTGTTTATATGGTAGTATATATTGATGAAAGAATTCATAAGAGTCAGTTATCCATATTTATTGAATATGTCCACTGTGAGAAGCATTTTATTGTGTGATATTAAAATGTGGAAGAAATTTTAAGAGCACTAAGTTTAAGAGAGTTTGATTCATTTTCCACAATCCTACTTTGTGTTTCTGTCAAAGGATTTACAGGGACTAATTAGAATCTAATATAATTTCTAGGTCTTTAGTTCTGTGATGCTATCTTTCTACATAAAAAATAAGTATAGTGTTAAAAACACATGGACTAGATTAGTGGTTACGAGTATAAGCTTTGGTGTCAGATTTACTTTAAATACAACTGCAGTTTCTGCCATTGAAAGGTTCTGTGACCCTGTGGAATGTATTAAACCCCATGAACTTCAGTATCCTTAACTATAAGATGGGAAAGTATAATAATGATCTAACTCATAGGTTTTTTTTTTGTATGAATTAAATAAGATAAGGCATGTAAGTCATTTTGCAGAAATCATGATAAAGAATAATTATTATAAAAATCTTAGCTGCTATTATGATGATAGTTATGGGTGTAGTAGACATTAGGAGAAGTACAACAGCAAAACTGTATAAACTTGCTTTCTTTGCACTGACTCTTTTGAAAGCTGTTGACTGGATCAATTTTCCTAGTCCTGGGGAAATGTGATGTAGTATATTTCTTTGTAAAATTTAGAGGTAAATAAAGATATATTCTGTATAATTCACTGAAGTTCTATTACTCCTAATTATTCCCACAAAAAGATTCAAGCTTTAGATAAGAAAACATGCCCATTTATCGAATCAGTTCATTAGCAGTGAAGAGGTGTGTGTGTGTGTGTGTGTGTGTGTGTGTGTGTGTGTGTGTAAAATAAAATTATCTTGTTATTTATGAGTTTGCAAGGAAGTGCCAGGAGCTGTGGATTGAAAAGCAGGAGACTCAGGTTCAAGACATTAATTCTAAGCTGCAGTGTCCTTATGGACGAATCACTTAATCTTGTAGTTTCAGTTTAATTTTTTGTACAATTAAGACTTTGGCCATTATATTGTCTGAGCTCTAGCATTGTTCTGAAATTCTATGACTGTCAAAATAATTTCGTGAATGAATACCTCCATAATAAGCGATTGACTAGGATGAGCTTCATTCTTGCCTAGTCCAGTGTTTCTCAATTTAAAAATTGAAAATCTTAAGAGTTCAGACAATGCCAACTCAATTAGCAAACTCACTACCTTCGAGCCAAGTTTGTCCTGTTCAGAAGTGCTGTCCTCTCCACCCCTCAGCAGCCCCAAATCAAATAGACCTAACTGGGAACCAACTATGTGTCAAGCATTATGCTTGATGCTAGAAAACTGAGATAAAAATGTATATTCTCCTAATGAGGAAGACACATAGTAGTTACATTGCATTAAATGCTAAGAGAGAACAAAGAAAAATGACTAAACGGTCCAGGTAAGTTTTGATAACTTTCCAAGAGATGTATTTGGGTATGTGTTTTAAAGGGTGTCAAAGACTTGATCTGGTGAATAGGGTAGTAAAAGAGTGGTAGAAGTTCCCAAGCATAGGAGACAAAATTTTAAAGATATGAAGGTATGAGAAATCTCGATGCATTCAGAGAATAGAAATAAGTTCATTACTGTAAAAGTGAAAGTGATCACTTTGGCCAAGAGGCCAGACTCTACTGTCAAATAGTCTCGGTATAAGCGCATAGCACTGGGGCAATGTGAATTTCGCCATTCTCCCAGCGGTATGGTGCTAGTCCTCAGTTCTTCCCCAGAAGTGCAGGTCAGGGAGACTTAGAAAAGTTAGATGTGTTGAAAGTACATTTTAGAAGGAGATAGGCCACCCTAACGAAGGCTGTAGTCCTGTGGAATTTGGGAGGTGAGAAGACAAAAGATAGATAGAGTACACTCCAGGGCAGGAGCAGGTTACCAGGAAAGAAGAATAGGAAGATCTGTTTATATTTGGGCCATGATAGGAGGGTACAAGGGCAATACTAGATGATTGGCATGTGAGGTCACCTTGACTGATGGTTGGCTGCTATATAATACTTTGTCTACTATGCATGTGCTAACTTAGAATTCAGTCTGTTATAATTAGATTCATGAACTTTCAAACAAATGCATGATATTATAATGATGGTGTAATGAGGTTGAGGTTATGGGCAAGTTGGAGGTAGTACTCTCTGTATATGTGTTTGTGGCCATTTTAAGCCAGCAGTGTTTACGGCCTTTGTGCCTTAGAATTTGGGGACTTCATAACCATAAAATGGGAGTTTTAAGGAGGTCCTCAGGGGAAGGTTTCTATGGTTATAGACCTGTCACTTACGACTACCTAACTACTTAACTCAAGTACCAGCTCTGTCACTTATTAAGTGAAACTAATGTAGAGAAGAAGCAAGAGAACTAAAATGTTAAATCAAGCCGTATTCAGAGACTGTGTTATGCTGATCCGCCCTATAGCCAGATCATAAGGGAACCTGCAGAACAAAGAAAGATTTCTCCCGGAATTACTATTAACCATTTGCCCGTACCATGAAGAGAAAACAGAAAAAGAGTCTTTAAGTGGCGCCCTACACAAAATAAAATCATTCATTCCCTATGGCTAAAACCATGGGAGAACCTATGGATCAAAGGTTGGGAACTGCCCCCAGGCTTTTCGTGTATATATTCTTACCTTTTCATGCTATATACTTTTATCCTTTCATACCGTATATCTATACCATCAAAAGAAAATGGGTAAACAAAGTCTTTAAACTATAATTCACAGAAACTAAGAAAGATATATAAACTGAGTTCCCTGAACCCTCAGAGCCCCAACTCTCAGTATCTTTTTCTCAGTCCTTTTCAGTACCTTTCTCTCCATCCCTCTAGTGTCTTTGACCCCCAAGTCTTTTTCAGGCTCTCTCACTTTCTGTTTCTGAGAGGAGACCATGCTCTGTCTATGGAGCCTTACCCATTCTCTAGTGAATTTTTCTTTTGACTCTAACTTTAGTGTGTGTTTGAATTCTTTCTTGCGCTCAATCAAAGAACTCTCTCTTTTGGTGCAGGCCCACTTGGGGGAATTGCCTTGTCCTGCATCAAAATGCTAGTTCAAATTATTTAACCTCCCTGCTTTAGTTTCTTCATCTGTAAAATGAAAATGATAAGGCATTGAAAAAAATTTGTTCCTAGAAGCTGTTCAGTAAAAGGCTATTTTTATTGGTATTAAGCAGAGAGGGGTAGTAGAACACTAGAGAGAGGAGAAACTGGAAAGCAAATGATCCAATCAGGATGAAAAACTGTTTCATATATGCTTTACCCAAAAGGGCCTCTTATATGATGTTGATGGGGTGTCATTATAGGATTTATGTTGGAGAGTCTGGTGACCATTTTCACAGAATTGTGAAGGGTAGATTAGAAAAAGGGTAAATTGGAGGGAAAGAGCCATTTTTATGAAAAAAAATGGGTCATGGAATGGTCTCATATTCTGGTTTAGGTGACGGGGGGAAGTGTGACCATTAACACCTGAGGAAGAGGTGTAAGTCATTAAGACATATGACAAATTCAGTTTTGTTGAGTTTAAAGTATCTGTAGGACATCAGCTGTAATGTCCAACAAATGCTTAGATATAGAAGCGTGTCTCAGAAGAAAGTCTAGAATAGTTCTGCCCATCAGAAACCTAATGTGAACCTCAAATGCAAATTATCTAGTGGCCACATACAGAAAAAAAAAGTATAAACAGTGACATTAATCTTAATTATCTATTTTATTTAACACAATATATCTAAAATGTAATTTCATTTTGTTATCAACACAAAATTAGCAATAAGACATGCTGCTTTTTCTCCTTGCTAAGTCTCAAACTCTGTGTGTATTCTACACTGAGCACATCTCAAACCACATTTCAAGTGCTCAGTACTTACACATGGGTCAGGAATTACCATTGCAGCTTTAGAACTTGGTAATGGATAGAATTTATGTATTTAACAATTATTAGTTTAGAGATTCCAGGCACTGTGATAGAAGCTTAGAATTTAGTGGTGAATAATATAGATGTAGTTTCTCCTTCATTAAACTTATAAGTTATTAGAAATTAGGGCTTCTGCTGGCCTAAAAGTTCTTTCTGTGTAAATTAGATAATGACACAGCTTCTGGGCAGAGCGCTGTGCCACTCCAGCGATCACAGGAGAGATTTCTATGCTTGTTCATCTCTTTTGCTCTGAAACTTTGCGTAGAACAAAATGCACCATGCCTCTAGCAGGGGCTCCACAGGGAATACAAACATTTACAAGTAATTAAAAGAAAACAGGCTAAATATTATAGTAGAAAAAGTTTATGCAGTTGTGTAAGGATCAGAGAAGTTCACCTGAATAGTGATTCTAGTCTGAGACCTGAAGGATGACCAGGAATAAAACCAATGGAAAGGAAAGAGGGCATTTCAGCAGAAAGTAGAGTACATTTAAAGCACAGAGGCAGTAGCCTCACGGCCGTTCATAGAATAAAGAGAAGTTCAGACTATGCATGCATGGGAGGAGAAAAGTGGCAGGGCATGAGGCTGGAGAATCCAAGGGCTCCTCTGCAGGCTGGATTAGGGGAACAAGGGACAGCCAGAGTCCTGGATACTAATAATATCAGTGGTCAACAACAAAGGGTCTGAGAAGAAACTTTCACAAATACAGGAAAAAAACCAGGAATAGATAATGTCATAAAAGGCACCAAGAGAGAAAAAATTCACTTAGTGAAAGGGGCCAACCAGATGTGAAGTGCAGGGGCAAGTCGAGGAAATTCTGAAGAGTGCCTATTATTGAATCAGGTAATGAAGGCAGACCTGAGGACCCCAATGAGCACAACTGTGAGAAGAGTGGAAGCACGAGGAGAAGATGCCATTGGGATGTGAATGAAGAAAATGATGTTCCAAGAAAAAGCAAGGTACAGTGTAGTATGTGGGAGTCATTTGCTTTTTTATTTTGCTTTTGTCTTTAAACATACAATACCAGCACATCTCTAGAAATTATATTTTCATTGTCCACTCTCTAACACTATTACAGAAAAGCAGAGAAATAACCTACTGGAAAGATTAATTTTTCACTTATTTAATACTCACTGAGCACTTACTTTATGACAGGAGCTAAGTAACAGCTGCAGCAACAATAAAACGGTGGATTTATTGATAATTTATTACATCAATCACTCTTCTCACCCTTTGACAGGTATTATCTTATTTAATATTTCTCAAATCTCCATTGGGTATATACTATTATTTATCCCATTTTACCAATGAGAAAACCTGAGACTCAGAGGGATTAAGATGCTACTGAGTCACATGGTTATATCAGGCCAGCAGGCTTGTTCTAAAACACATCTTCATTGCCACTATGCTACCAGTCAAAATAACAGAATCAGAGGATGTCCTTTATCCAGTTGTTGCTTCTCACTGAAATTTGTGTCAAAAGCCTTGTCTTGAAATTCTTTACTAATTAACTCTAAGCTTTCCAGGACACTTTACTTACTTAGTCCTTGTTTCCTTTGAGTCATTTGCATTATTTTTATTAGTGTTCCTAATTCCTTTTTATTATATGGATATTGTATCAACTTTTGTTATCCTTGGTTTAGTCCCTGGTAGAAATAGGACTTTTAAAATTCTAAAATTTTCTAACATTCTATATTTTTCGTCATTATAATGGGAAGGTCACATAAGGTTAGTTTCTCTAGTGGTATAATCTTGACCCCTATATCATGGGTGGATTGCGCACCCTCTCTTCTGCATCTTTCTTTTTACCACATTCTCTTTCCTTTTTAGGTTTAGTTTAGAGAGCATTGATTAGATGACCGATTGGCCTTATGCCAATTGTTATAGAAAACATGAAGAAGATACGATCATTGTTTCATTGAGGCCTACATTCCAAAGGATGTCATCAAAGCATAAGAGCTCTTCCGGATAATTAGTAATTGGTCCTCATAGCACCCCTGGGAAGTACCTGGATATGCAGCAAAGTTACAGAGAACACAAATGAGCTTTTCCAGAGTGGAAGACAATTTCCTCCTCAATAAAATGGGGACAATTATAGTGATCCACCTTACAGGGTGTCAATTATTCACAATCTAAAAGCCCTGGGAATTACAAACTGCACCAGGAATGCATACACACAGCATATTTGTATTGCACTTAATTGGCTTTCTCCTTTTCCCTGTACTGCTACCTACAAATCACACTACAATGACACCCGTGGGTTTACCTTTGCTCCTGGTTATTGACATGGAGCCTGCCTCTTTGCATCAAAGATTTGCCTGGATCACACCAGAGGATAGAAGAACAACCCTGCCAGGTGTTGATGAGCCCATGACAAGCAACCTAAATGGAAATCTGACAGTTCTTCACAGTCTTGTACATAAACGTAATTAATCAACACCGAATACACAGTCAACAAGATACGAGTAAAGCAGAAGCAAAGTATGAGGATAAAGAGAAGAATAACAGATTGATTAGCTGGTTGATAGGAATTACAAAAGCCTGCCTGAGTGGCACAGGGCACAAGCGAAATATCCTAAACAAGCCTCTCTTAACAATTGCCTCCAGTAACCCTCCCATCTTTACATCCTGTATCTCCTCCCTCTCCCCCACTCTCTACCCCCAGTACTTTAGCCTCATCTTTTTGTATGTAACTCTCCTACATCTCTGATGAATTGAAATTGTGAGCCTCAGGCAAGGAATTTATCTTACATGTTATTTTGATTCAATTAAGTATGAAACAAAGTTACAAAAGGAAAACAACTATTTCTGCTTCACTGCTCTTCACCTGTGGAATTGATTATGCATTTTACTATTGTCGCATTTACCATTCAATTCCTTACATTTTCTTTGTTTCGACATTTCTTATGTATACAACTGCTCATTCCATGCAGCAGCTATGATTGCACTTGTTCTTGCACAAACCAGTAAGTCATTACTACAGAGGTAATTGCAGGAGTGGTCCTAATAAAATAAATACAAATAACATTTCTGGATTAAAAACTATCCTCTATATTCTCTGCTGACTACCTAAATCTCTGACTCCACTAAAGACATGTGAGACAGGGATTTGGTCCCACACATGTAGAAGGGAAACTGAGGATAAAGGAAGAGAAGAGGAAACTAAATGATCATTAGATGTAGAGTCAGAAGCAAAATAAAAATTGATAAGTAAAGTCTCCAAAGAAATGGATTTTAAAATATAAGCTATACCATTCTTTAGAAGCTAACTCTTACAAGAAGATGCTACTACCTAATACTTTTTCTTTCAAACACATGCAGTGATGTGTCTTGATCTGGACCCCTTTGAACAGGGGGTAATATTGAAGTTATTATTTCTATCATTTCCACAGAAGCTGAAATAACTAAAACCAATCACCTCTTACCTCAGAAGAGGAGGCAGAAAAACAGAATCAGGTAAATTAAAGTCAGTAGGTTTTGGGACAACTGCACAAATGCCACAAACTTAAGTGACTAAAAGCTTCCATGTTTTTCATTAGTCAAACGCTTGCCACATGGTCATGAACCAGATCTTGGTTGATTGCCTGCATAAGGGAGAAATTAATTCAATGACTAAGATGAAAATTATATTTGCCATTGGAAAGTGAGGAATGAGTCAACATATTTTAATTCTGGAGCTGTACTAAATAATGATGATAACATTAACAACAACAACAACAACAACAATAACTGAGACTACAAAGCAGTTCATAAATATAGCAAGAAATAATTTCCAGGACTCTTTTCAAATAGAATGCATCAAAGTGGCTGAAAAATCATCCATTGTCGACCTAAACAAAGATGCTTCATCTCTCACCCCTCTACACTACATGAGAAAGTAAAGCGTGCCAACCAAAGAAATCAACAATAACTCCCCTATGCAAACTTAAAAAAAATGCTTCGGCAGCTCATGTCATTGATATCCAACAAAAGGGAATTTAAAGAATTTCACCTGGAGCTTACAGTGGTATCCACAGTGTGTGGATACAGATGGGCATGCATGTGAGAGAAGCAGGTCTCAGAATGAGCACGTCAAAGCCGATTTAAAAATATTCTATCACACTGGTAGAAAACACCTCATGAGGAGGAACTCTGCTTTAGGGTGCTGATATAAACAAACACAATATTTAAACGTTATAGATTAATGCTTTCTTGATGTTTTGTGCAATAATATTTTAAAGGGTATTGTAGGAGATATGAGAATGTAGAAAGCAAGCAATGTATTAACTCATACAATGGAAATGCATTCAACATAAATTTAAAATAATAAGTACCAAGCTACAATATATTTTTTGTGCCTGAAATATCCAATTTGGGTATTTACATATATTACTGTGACTATCAGTCCTCCATATCACTTTTGTGCTATATAAATCCGGTGAAAAGGACCCAGGGTATTAATATATTATTTATTCATTTATTTGCAAGATTTATCTAGCATGAGGTATCCAAATAGCTAACGGCATTATGCCAGGATATGCTACACTTTTAGTATTTAACATTAGGACGTTGGAAACAGTAAGTAGGTAATTATTTTGACTTTTTGAGTATCGTGAATCTATAGAGTGAATAACAACATGAATTCAATTTAATAAATTTCAATTAGGAAAACGGTTAAGATGGTTAAAATATTTCTAATTCATATTTCGAAGAATGATAATTCTGTGTCCCTAAAGATACTAAAATAACATTAATGCTGGATATAACAGCCTATTAAGACACTATCTTTGGCTAGAATTAACGCTGATCTAATCTCAAGATAGGTTTACAGTCAAGTGATAAGATGTTTATAGGCCTAAACACAGGAAGAGTAGAACCATTCTGATATCTTCCCCCCCGCCCCCGCTCCCCCGTGATCAAAGGTCTGTCAGGATTTGCCCTTGGCCCAGGGAAGCTCTGTTTCTCACAGTTGCCTATATTCACCTGCTCCCAACATTGCTTCTATGAATGATTTTTAAATAGATACCTCAAGCTCATTTAGATTAAAGTCCCAATACTGTAGTGTTATAGAATGTTGCTTGTGGGTTGAAGGATGAGGATTTTGTTGTTCGGGGAGATAAAACAGGATTGCCATTGTCATATCAGATGGTTAACGATTGGAGGCAGATCCAAGGTCAAATGTGGGTGTATGCTCATATTGCAGAATACTGTTCAAGTTGATCCTGGCTCCCTCAGGGCCAAGATCAATATGGCACTTGGGTTTTCTTCCAAAATGAGTGGGAAACTTGCTTTCTCTCAAGTAAACAAGAAAAAAAAAATCAGTTCTTCCAAAATGAGAAGAGAAATTTTGTTCCCACATGTCTCCTGCAGAGAGAATAACACAGTGCCATGCTAAGGGGAGCTGGGAATTTTTATGCTTAAAGAATAACTGAAAATACTCGAGGCTCTATGCACCAGATGACCTCACAGGCCTTTCCTCCCTTACCTCTGTGGATATGGCTCGTTAGTAACTGCCAATGCTTTGGAAAGACTTCAAACCATATCTTTTCAACAGCCTGAGATTACAGAACTCTCTATGACAGCAGCCAAGTGATCCAGCCAGGAATTTTTTTCTAGGCCTGAATTCATTCTTTGCTGATAAAGTTAAACCTATTCTACTTGTTAGTTTTTGCACCCTAAAATTCCACAGGGAATTCCACAAGTTCACTATAGCTCTCACTCAGTATTATTCTATGGATACTGCTGGATGGGGTCCTGGCCACCTCAGCCAAGAGATGAATATCTCTCTCTTCTCTTCCCTGAAAGTTGGCCCTCTAACTAATTTAGCAGGGTTATTTGGTTTTATTCTGAGGTTAAATGTACTCAAACTAGAATGAGATGTTTTTTTCTCTACAGTTATTAAATGAAATGTTTTGTGTTCAAAGAATTGTTCTAGGGAGACACTTTCCCTATTAGCTCCTCCTCCTTTCTGACGTGTCACTTCCGAAGCACCCAGCATATGGCAATATATTGGAAAGAAACTGTGACTAAGTGTGAAAAGGCCTAGTTCCAGCTAGGTAATTAATTACCTGCTTGCATTTAGGCAAATCTTTACAGTTTCTTTTAAATGTAGGTTTCTCATATAAAGCTAAGGGAGATCTCCTATGTACCATGTGAGCCGTATATGTAAGAAAGTTTGGAAAAAATCTTTACTGGGCTATATATGAGCAAACCAGTAGAAGTAGAGTGGTTTGACAGGTGTAGAACCATCACCGTTTTCCATTTTGTCCTTCCTTTCTTCTCTTTTCTATTTTTGTTTTTGTTGACCCAGCTATTTATTCAACTTGTTTGAATTAGTGAATTCAAAGTATATATCAGGTACTCTGATAGGTCCTGGGACTTGGAAGATTAATAACACAGGTCTCTATCTTTAAATAGCTTATGGCCTCGTGGGAGAGATAGACCAAACCAGTGATTACCCCTTGACAACCCTGACAAGGACATCCATATGGGCTTTCTTCTTCTGAGAAGACTTCCTATATGAGGTAATATTTCAAATGATGGTTGAAGTTAAAAATGCAGGAAATGGCAAGTTGAAGAAGTTAAAAATCATACCTCCATTAAAATAGAATAGTGTGTACAAATGCTCAGAGATAAAGTAAAATTACGTGTTTGGGATTAAATTCTCTGAGAATGGCAGCAGCACAACGTGAATGGGGAGAGAGAGGGCAGGGCGAACAGCAGTCAGGGCCCTTTCAAGTCATACTAAAAATCTTGGTCTTTATCTAAGGCTCAAGCAAATAGTGAACTGTTACTGCTGTTGCTTAAAGAAAAACCAAATCTGTGTTATGGTTGTGTGCAGACATGTGGGGTGTAGGGACTGATTGCTATATAATAGTTTCCATTTTGAGATCATTCACATTTCCAAACCTCCACCCATATAAATGAATAAATAAATAAATAAATAAATAAATAAATTAAAAAAATGTATGTATATATACGTGTGTATATATATACACATACATGCATACATACATACACACATACATACTAATTAACTGGTTAAGTGATATCCTTTCAAATGATTTGTTTTAATTCATCGCAAAATGGGAATAATTTGAATTGCTAAAAATTGATAAGTGTTGAGCTGCCTGACTTGAATGTGTGACTTTGTTAAAATCCGAATGTGAAGAAATAGAACTTCAAATTCTAAAATGACAAGCACAATGGCCATTACATTGAACTTGTTAGGGCAGTTGAGATCATTATATCATGTACAAAATAGGGATGGTGACTGACTTAAACTTTCCTCCATGGTATATATTTTAAAAGAACTGCAGGAAAGTTGAAAGAAATTTTGTGATGATTCACTTGGTCATAAGTAAAGACATATTAATTTTTACTTACAAATATCTAATTCTCTTAAATAATTCCAGAATAAAATGTAACCATTGTGGTACAAAATGTCCCTCCAAAACATAATTATTATTATGATTTAAATATTAATCATGATGAAGATTGTGAATTATCATATTCATTTAGTCAGTTTATTGACTGTTCTGTTTCTAGGTCTCCATATTTTTAGATATTTTAATGGTAAAAATTAATTTATGAAAATTAATTTACATCTAAATTAATGTAAATCAATTAAGATTAGTAAGTTTTCAAAGAGAGATATTGTAAATGTTGTTGCTGTTGCTTTTAAAGACTTGTGACTTTTAATAAAAGTTTTTAATCTGTCTGTGACTTCTTGGTGGTATTGACAGTATTTTATTAAACCATGCAGTAAAGATTCATTATATGCTCTGTATGCATAGATACTTAGATTTCTTTCTCCTTTTCCTCCCCTCCTCTTCCTCTACTTCTTTCTTTTGCTAGTCACTACAAGTAATCTTTTCTTTCTTCCTTTTCCCATGCAGTCATTAGTGCAGGTTTTGTCAAGCCTTCAGAAATCATTTCAAAGTCTTTTCTTGCTTATTTTTGGATACAGAGTTTCATCCTAAGGGAATTCATTTCCTGACCTCTTCTGGCTCCTAATAACTAACACACTCACTACAAGCCACATCCATCCAATTTCAACTTATCCATAATCCTTGGAAATTAGTTAAAATTACTTTAAAATATTTATCTTCTATTTACGTGGGAATAGAAACCTAGATTCATTTCCTGGCATTTCCTTTTTTAGGTTAAACTGAACAAATTCTGTGCTTCAGGCTTGAAGGGACTTGCAGTAGATAATTTATGACTTTTCTAACCAGATATCTATGTTAAAGCACATAATAATTATTCATTTGAGTATGCATGTAGTTAGAAGAATCTTTTACTTCTCAGTAAAGCACTTAGCAGTAACATTAAATCCAAAGGTCTTTTTTATTTTTGTTTTTTAATAACATGCATTTTTACCATGCTCTTTATGGTTGAAACTGTATTCAGAGCTCTGCGATTTATGTTTTAGCCTCTATAATGCTAGCAAGATATTAATATATGCATGAAGAGTTGCAGTGAACGTAATTACAGTGGCAAAGTGATAAACACATAGCTATTTTGCCTGGTAATATTATGTATTTAACAGGTTTATTTGTTCAACAGTTCTAACTTTAATTATATTTTGCCATTTGGGATTTTTAGACATATAACAATCATAGCTCTTTGCTGGCTATTAGTCTAAGAAGATTGCATTCATTATAATAATAATCCATATTTGTTTATTTAATTTTTTTCTTAATGCCTTACAAGTAAACTGAGAAAAAAATGATAACTTTCTTTGCTGCTAGTATTATGTGATTCATTCGCATGCTAAACAAATCATTTCCCATTTGAATGCAGCAGTGAAAGATATTAAACAGGGCTTTGGCCCCAGGCCCACAGGGTGACTGGGACTGTGCTGAGTTCTAGCACACAAACTTGGACTTTTAGGTGTTAGTCCTCAAGACCTTGGTTCCAGATCGCGTGCGGAGAATCTCCAGTGCTTTGGGGAACAGACTCACAAAAAATGAACAGGCAACATGTACTGAAGCTGATAAGTGGATACAGAGGGCCAGCCTTCATAAGAGCCAGGCGTCGTCCTTTTGTGTTTAACCATAGCCAAATGATCTCGCTGAAATGCTGCCCTGTCAAGCAGTGAAGAGAAGATTTGGGTAAACCCCAAGAAGGTGAGTTTGTAAGGATGTAATGAATTCATGTTACGTCAGTGAAGATTTGAGAAAATGTACAGATCGATCTTTTGCAAATAGACTATTTATTATATGATGAGCTTGTTATTTTGGTGCTTATGCAGAATTCAATGAAGGCTTCAGGACCAAAAGCCTTTTTCTGCCTCCCATCACCAGATGCCTATTCAGAAATCAACCTCTGCAATGCTCTTTTAGCTAAGCCAAATTATTTCCACAGTAAATTCTTTTGATAAAAGCAGATCCCCCCCCCACATCTGGCCTAAAGACACATTTTATTTGGCTTATATAGTGTTGTTGTTGGAAGTATAACGTACATACAGTCAAGTGGACAGATCTTAAGTGTACAATGTGACGAATTGCTCTTATAAGGGTACCCATGCCACCCCTGTTAGATCAGGATGTGGAATGTTAGTGGCACTCCAGAGCTCTTATGTACCCCTCCCAGTACTTCTTCCCACAGAGTAACTTTCATAGAGTTAGTTATTTATTGAATTTTTGATAAAAGCAGACTTAAATTTAAAAAGATAGTGACATTTTTCTGATAAGATACTGTTATTTATTTTATTATTTGGGCATCAAACTTTTTAAATACAGCTGTTTGTCCTTGATAGATAAAATTTCAAAGCGCACTGCAGTAGAAGAGGCAAAAGTTCTTCCCCATTCATTCAGTAAAGAAACATTCATTTTAATATATAAAATGTGTTAATTGCTAGGAATAGAAATATTAAAAAACAAAAAAACAAAAAATATACCACAGAACCTACCCAAAACAGGTTTATAGTCATGCCCTTTTGGCTATTATTTTAACTATAGTTGCAAATATGTGTATGTGGGTTTGCACATACATACATTCATACACATGCATACACATTCAGCTTTTATTTATTTTATTCTTTTTTCCTCCATGCATAAAACTGAATAAAGATCAAATGATATGATCATCATGTTCAATGAACCAGATCAGTGGCCTTCATATCTTCCTCTCAAACATGTATAAGGTTAAAAGCAAGCATGTGTTGCACCTGGTGGATTTACTCTGTTGTCTGTGGTTTGCCTCCTGTTGCCTTGTGATTAGCTTCTGCCTTTTTCCCTAACCTCTTATCTTGGTGCTTCATTGGGACCATCTACTTGGTGTTTGATAATCCCTTTCCTGGAACGTGTTTTCATTTTCTCTTGGTCCACACTCTGAAGCTCATGGTCCACCTCTTCAGATGACTCTGGCTGCTGGTAAACTGTTCTGGATTGCACCCCTGCTGTTACTTAAACAGAAGTAGAGTTCTGATGGCAGACTTTTTCTCTAAGTAACAAGATTCTCTTGGCATTAATATTTGCATTTACAATCAATTTTCCAGTTGCCATGGTTCCACCAGAAAAGGTAATTTTTTCCTTGGAAATTCTATTTCTTTGGAAATTTACTGGGAGTTCTACTGGAGAATTTCTTTCTGATTTAACAGGTTGGAGAGGCAATATTTTTAGTGTATTTTTTTTCCCACTGAAATGTTTTTTATATATATTCCTTTGAATTAGGGTGCTTTGTAGTGGAACTCTTGCTTGTAAGAACATGGGTCTTTAATGTGGCCGGCAATCCCCAATTCTAAAACACACACACTTCTGCACACTCCTACACTCATTATATCTTTATGTTTTTTGCAACTGCTGTTTAGCCATTAATTATTTTTGCAATGTTTAAAGTGAGGATAGGAACCCACTATGAACTTGTTAATTCTGCCTTCACAAATTTAACTTCAGTTTGAAAGGTAATGCAACTGATGAAGCAATCACTTAGTATCATAAATTATAGGTATCTGCCATGTGTTACAAAGAAAGAAACACTAAAATATCATGGGGATATATGTATATAGATATATGTGTGTGTATATATGTATGTACATATATACACATATATACACATATATACACATACATATTTCTGACACAAAAAGAAAAACACCACATTTTGGACTCCGGTGTGTTTATTCAACCATACCTTTGTTATTTTTTTTTCTTGTTTGTGCCAGTTTGAAACATTTGGTTCAATGTTTCATAACGCTGCACAATTAACAGGATATTTATTTACAGCATAGAGGAAATTGAAGTTTATTCCATATACATGCAAGAACACTGTTCCCATCTTTAATCATATAGAGATAGAAAGACTAATTCAATAGAAACAATTAATTTTTCCTTTTTTATTCTTATGTATTTTCTGAAGTTTTAGGATATGATCTACTTTTGCCTGTGACACAAATGTTGGACATTTTAACATTCTGGAGGACATACTGCAGGTCAGTGTGCAAAATGATGACTGCTTTCTTGGTAGCACTGTATTTGGTCATTGCTGACATTATAGAATGCTTTTTATCCGTTGCGATAGGTGCACCTTGCAGTGTATAAAAAATACCATGCTAATCATTTACTCATTTCATCATTGAACTATTTTTTGAAAATAGGTATTTTTATAAGAAATGGAATAGAACTTCAAAACTTAGTGAAGTAATTCAAAATAGTTCTTTAGGAAAACTAACTTTTGATGAAAATTCCATTTTTGCTTAACTTTGTTAAGTGTATGATTTGCTTCTGGCATTGGGTTTGCTATTTTGCAAAGTATGACACAGCAGTAAATGTTCATGTGTTCTTATAATGCTTTAAAAGCTGGATGTCTTTCTCTAAGAAATGTATTTTGGATTTAATAATTTCAAACTGCTGCTTGATACACATAATAAACAGGTCTTTGACATTATCTTCTATATAATTTAGTTGTTTGAGCAGTTATCCCTCTCAAATTTGTTTTGCAGATTTATGATTTCTTTTAGCTTCTATTTTTTTAACACTTTGATACACTAAAAATAAGTTGATGTTTTCCCATGACATTTCCTAGAGTAAATAAAGTTAATTGTTGTTCGCTCATATTCCTTTCATATGCCTCCATTTTTCAATATGTTAAAATACACCTAAAAAAATTGTAACCAAAACTTTCTTTTGAGCATTCCTGACATGCTGATATGTGAGACTACTATCAGTTTAAACTGCTTTTCTTTTAAAGTCATGTGTGGCAGTTTAAAATAATAAACATATGTACAATTAACATTTTTCTTTAAAATCAAAATTAGCAAAAGTACGCATGTGCAAAAATGGAAAGAAAAGAAACAAAAAATGCAATAATTTTTTATTAAATTAATCTTTGATATTAATGGCATGTTAAAAAAAAGTTAAGGTAAGCCAATTTTACCCATTATATATTTCAATCTGTGAAGTACCCTGAAAGCTGCCATTCAGTCTTCTGATTAGATGTGGGATGGATAAAGGACTATAAAGCACTTGGACCACCACTGGCCATGGAACATTGAAGTAAAAATAGAAAAAGAGAGATAGTGAAGAGATATGTTGCCTTATTCTGTACCTTCTACAAGTGGAGTTTGGACTCATGAAAGAAAACTGCCATATGCATGTTGTGTGTACATAACAAACTTAAATCTATAAAACTGAGGGAAAGCCCTTATAGCAAGTAATGGAGTGTCATCATATTTCTGCTTTGCACAGTGCAACATAAGTATATTTCTGGGTAAAGTGAGCGTGAACAAAGACTGCAATACAAATTCCATAAAAGACTACAGAATGTATAGAGTTCATGACCAATAACAACCAAACAAAAATCTTTAGTTTTGCATTCAGATAATTTTTAGCATTTTAGCTAAATACAGCTTAGTTTGCACTCAAAGATTTTGCATGTCCTCATTAACATTAAAAACAGCATGAAAACTAGACAAGTAATTTCTACAGAATAATATAATATAGTCTCTCCTTGATAACCAATTGATATGGTAAGCAGAAACACATTTATACTATCAAAACTAAATATATTTAACAAGATTTTGCTGGATGAAATTTGAATAGGTAGCTGACTTAAAAGTTTTGTCTAACAGAGAAAAAAAGTTGTATCCAACAGAACAAATAGCCCTTGTCATGAGTGTGAATAAAATAAAGTTTGCTGGCTTGTTGTTGTAAAGACCTTCCAATAAAAGTTAATGAAAAACTGGCTAACCTAGAATCTAGCACATTTTAATGATATAGTTATTATTAACTTATTAGTACATGCCATATATTTATTCATATATTTTATCTTAAACACAATTGCCAGCTTTATTATTCTCAGATAAAACAATATATTGTTTGGATTTTGAGAAAGCAACATGGCATTGTCCAGAACTAAAATGATTTTGAAAATCATAAACAGATTTACCAAAAGTTATCCCTGCAACAATCTCAAAAGCATATATATACTTCATTAATTACTCCATGCCCTTAAGTTCCAAAAAATAACACAAATTTATATTGTAGAATTTAAAAAATACACTTTCATTTTAGAAATTACTTTAATTTGAGTACCTGTTTAAAGTAACATAGTCTCAGAAATTTATACTTTTTAAAAAGATAAACAGTCACTGACAACTGTTTTTAATTATTCCTATGACTGCTTGGAAATTAACCCATATGATTTTTCACCTTACCACTTGGTGTTTAGGAATTAAATTATGGGAATAATTATGACAAATCATATATAGATGGACTTTTGAGAGCAGTAACCAAGGGGTTTATATAGATTGAAAAAAGGTTAAGGATGGTCTTCTGAATCTCTAAAAACAATCTCAGTGCTCTTCTGTCTCCTGTTTCCTATGTAGGGCTGAGGATACTCAACACTCACCTGGGGACAAGGTTCTTGGGTAGTGGCTTGTATCCATAGTAGTTTGTATGTCCAGATCCATTAAATATGACTTAGTCTGGAATGTCAGTGGTTAGGTAGACAGTGTACATAAAGACATGCAGGAGGTGGGAGGGTTAGGGTCTGATGAGAGATGATCAGGATTTTGAGCCACCATCTTCAAAATCTTTGGCTTTGCATCATAAGGGCTGTCTATGACACACAAATAAGTGGAAATGGTCTCTGGAAATAAGACCCTAAACTTAAATCTTATCTTTAGAGATTCTGCAACTTTGGGCAGGGCACCTAACTACTCTGAATTTGGTTTTACTTATCTTTAAAACAGGAATAAAATGTTCTTGCCTCTTAGGGTTATTGTAAAAGTAAAATGAAGTTATATTTATAAATGTTTAGCTTCATGTCTTTTATAGACTAAGGACTCAATAAATGGTAGCTACTATATTATAACTACCTATTATATTTTCCCACACAGACTATATAAAACATTTATATATTTATTTAGAGATATGTATATCCAAGACTTAGTTCAACATGATTTGATTTTATATGATTATTAGATGCTAGCACATTTACTAGTGAGGGATCAGCTGATAAATACCATCTCACTGACCCTTAGGAAAACTTTATGAAAATCACACATGGCTAAACTTTAGAAAAACATAACCAATAAAATACCTTTCCATTATATATAAAATCTTGTTATTAGGTGTTAAGAAAGAAATAATGATGCTGGCATTGAAGCTTTAAGTGTAAGTTTGATATTATATACATTAGAGGACTCCTTTTAGGTGTGTGTGATTAAGGGAATGGTACAATAATACAGGGTTTGAGAAAGACATCCTTGAGTATTGTTTGATGGTCACCAGAATCCAGGAGAACAAAGAGTAAGAAATTCAAATCCTCTAAGAAGTTTCCACAAAGATAATATAGACCTAACTTCTGATATAATAGACCAAATTTTATTTTGTGCTAAGTCATACTTGGTCATTTTTGGCACTCAGGAATTTGACTTATATGGGTAATGGACTCTTACAGATAATACATATTCGTAATGTTAATCCTTAACATCTTTCTGCATAGAATGGGTGGCCTCGGGAGATGTCACTAACTGCCACCAATTTCCTAATGATATTTTATATTCAGTAAACATTAAATTTTTTTTTGAGAAACTCATTATTTAGAATATGTACATTTTGCCAATGAAAAAACGAAGGAACCAAAACATCTACTCAAATTTTTAAAATGAATCATTGTAAAACTAAGACTCACAATTTCTGAATCATTGCTTTCAGTTGCACTCTGCTCACTTGGGCCACACAGACCTTTTTAAACAAAATGAAGCATACTTGTATTTACAATCCAGAACACAAGTTTTTCAAAATTTCAAATTGAGTTTGATATACCTGTTTGTTTCCTAAAATTGCTTATTAAAGCAGTTTCTGAATATGACCAAAATTGAAAGCATTAAGTATTAAAGTAGTACCACATGCCATTTTCGCCCAACTTAGAGCAAAAAATGTGGGCTGCCAGAGCTCACTGGCTAAGATTGAACAGTTCCCGAGAGGAGGGGTGAGGATTGAGAAAAAGAGAGAGAGAGAGATAGAGTCGGGAGGGCTAACAGTGAATACTGAGCCCTGAGTTTATTTAGCACAGCATATATACACCCTTGGAAGAGCACGAGAAGCAACACCCACACATATGCAAATAATTTCAGACCTTTACATAAGTTCTCTCAGAACATCCTTGTTCCTGTTTTTGTGTCTTATTCCCTGGGGCAAGGAACCTTCAACTCTTTCCATTAAGCCAAACTTCCTCCTTCACTAATGAGCTATCCATTAAGCCAAACTTTCTCTTTCAGTAAAAAGCTATCCATTAATGAGCCCACCTGCTCTGCAAACTTCTAGCTTGCAGGCAACTCCAACACTGTCTGCAGGGCATTCATCAAGAATGGCTCCCAACAGTGGGCATGAATGCAAAACTCTTGTTGGACAGTTTCCCAGTGGCTTCCAAAGAGAGTAGATAAGCAATGTATGAATACTCAAACATTTTTTTAATCTTCACTAAATCTTTACACAAACTTTAAAAATTCTGTCCACCACTCATTTATCTACACAATATATTTGGAAACAATGAAGAAAAATCAGTGAGACATTGAGTTGGCAGGATAATGGAACCTGGATTCAATACTTGGCTTTGAAAAGCATGGCTATAGTTGTGCTACTGAAACATTCCACTGGGAAAGGAAACCTGATGATAAGCCAGGAGAACATGTTGCATTTGCTGTCTGTGGAAGTGACAGGAAGAGAATACCCAGTAATATACTATTACCCACCTTGAACTCAGTCTTCTGACCTGGCAAAATGGATGTCACACAATTATAAAGGTGCTACAATGCAAGATTTACTTTAGGTATTCTATAATACGTAGGTACCTGCCAATACTATTTGGAATTACTAGTAAGCCTGTACTAGCAGAAAAAAGGTAAATAAAGTGACAGTATAAAACCTAGAGTAGGTTTTTATTGAATTCCCAAGTATTCTGAGGGTAGGGGGTGGGAGAAATCTTAGCATTGGAAGCAAATATAAGAGTTTATCTATTTACGTAGTTCCTTGGTTCATTGGATAAAATAAAATTATTTTAGATGTCTAAGTGTCTTAAATAAAAAGGAGATTCTATAACCTTAGATCATACTGTACCCAAAGGCAATGGGCTAAACTAGTTCTAGACTAGAGTTTTCTTTGAGTGTTTTTTTTTTTTAAGTTATAGAATTATATGAACCAATCAACAAAATCTGTATGTTAAGTTACACATATAATAATCTGAATATTCAGGTCTAAAATTTTTATTAACTGTATTTGTTGATTGTCACATATATATAATATTCTACCTTGATTTTATCTTTCTGTTAAAATGTCACATTGGACATTTTGCAATAAAGATTATAAAATTATTACTATTTACAGATTTTTGGATTAATAGAATAGATATTGACATGCTTGGTTTTGAAAGAGCAAATCCTGTTTATTTTATTCCACATTCTTTTTAACTTTATTATAGTTACACTATATTACCCAGAGTATAACCTTTTTGAATATGTTCTTCAACAGTTTGAATGTTGTCACTTATCTGACCTCAAGTGGACATATTGGACAAAGAGAATTCTAAAGTACTATTTTAAGATTGCTTTAGAATCAAATGGATACTGTTGATATAATTACATGGAAAACTTATTTTTAAAGTATTGGTGAATTAATATACCACTGATTTTTCTTAGGTGTTAGAATGACTATAACAATATTTATAACTTTCTACTTTCTTCTACACTCATACAAAGTGGAATTTTTCTAGTTTTATAGATAGACAAATAAATTTTTAAATTTATATAACAATTATTTATTGAGGTAACACCAGTGCCAGTATATAAAATAGAGAGCTCCCATGCTTTCATGGAGATTATATTTCAGTAGGAAAGGAAGAAAATAAATGTCAAAGATATAGTAATTTCATATCCAGATAATTCTAAAGGAGGCAAAATAAGGTAATGTTTTAGAGCTTGATTGGGAAGTAGGAAATTCTTTTATAAAAAGTAATGTGAAAGAAGGCTTTTTTGAGGTTATTGCATTTAAGCTGAGATTTGAATGATGAGGAGAAACCAACAGTCAAAGATATTTGGAATTAACACTGTGGTATCTGAGACTGCAATGTGTTTCACAGATATAAAAAGTAGGAACATTTTAATAAAACACCTTGCCCAGAGCTAAAGTTTTTGTGAATCACAATAGCATCTCTTGTCTACTTCCTGGAGCAAAATCTGACTTTCCAATGTCCTAGAGAATGGGTTTGTGTAACTGTCAAGCATTCAGTTTAACTTCCAGATCACTGTGGCAGGGACTATGAGATAAATACCCAAACCCCTTCTCTTATTCCTGGGTACATAATAGATTACATTTCTCTACTTTTTCTGCAGTGAGATGTTGCCATGTGACTAGTTTTCTACTAAGAGAATGTAAATGGAGTTATGGGGGCCATATGTAATACTCCTTCTTTTTTTCCCCACTTATTGTCAGAATTCATAGAACTTCAAGGACCTAAAAGAGGGTGAGTCCAAGTAGACAGTGCCTGGATACTTTATTAGTCATATGCAAGGTGATATGCTATTCAAAAATATTTATTGCTGACTATACAAGAACAAATAATCAATTTCCCTTTGGTTAAGCCACTAAATATCTATTAAAGCAGGGGATGTTGTACTAACTAAACTATATAGCTACTACATTTTCTTCTTTTATATATGCACTCTGTTTTCACTTCTATTCTGGCTCAATATCCTATAATACTGTCTCAAAAGTACGTTTTGCTGCCCAAATGTCTCTGTATCTCCCCAATTCAGAAAGAGTATCTATAAATTTAGAGACTGTTGGTGAATGTCCACAGTCTCAGGGTGTGAGAAGAGAGCAGGGGCAGAGATTCCACAGGCTGTGAAATTTTGTTCCCTACATAGTTCAAAACATACTTTGGACCAACTTCTAGTAAATCCTCTAGAAGCTAAAGTGACGGGCTCTTCTAGTGTAAGGACTTAAGGAGTGCCTGATTCAGTACCTTGAGAATGAGAGAGAATGCAAAGTACATGTTGCTCAAGTTGAAAACTTTATGATGTAAAATATGAATAATTTTAATTAAAAAAATCACTCTCATTCTTTTTCTTACATATGTACTCTCTCTCCTTTTCACACAAGGCTCTCTCCTATGTATGTTAGTGTCCCTCTATTTGTATTCAAATGATTTAATGCTTACTATAAAAGACATTACAACTTTCATGGTGGATGGTGGGAAATTACACTGAGTGGTAATAAACCATCTTTAAGAATGAAAGAAAAGGAAAGAGATTTAAAGTTCAATTGCAGACACAGGAGTAAGATGTCACAGAAGAGCTTCATATTCCTGTTTTGCACAGGACTGAAAAGGAACCACTTTCTTCCTTTGAGACCTTGCAATTTGCATCTCCTGGTTTAGAGCCCTCAAGGACTACAGAGATACCAAATACAAGTTATGACTCTTCAACATTTAGGTTCAAAAACTGGGGCTGAGAACTTAAGAAAGAAAATGGGCTTTGAAGCCTGCCAGGTCAGAATTGGAAACTTGGTTCTCCTACTTTGTATTTCTATATTTAGGTCTTAGTTTTTTTAATGGTAGTAACATGGGTTATCAGTCAAGTTTTGTTGCAATGTAACCTATGTCAGTGCTTGGCAAATAACAAAAACAATTAAAATTAAAATAATAAGTGAATAAGTAAAATAATGAGACCTATTGAGTGTTTATTGTACATCAAGCACTATTTTAAGTGTTAAATTTGTTAACCTCATTTAATCTTCACAATTATTGGTGGGAAACTTTATTATTACCTCCATTTTATAAATGAGAAAATGAAAAAAATGTATTATATAACTTGCCCAAGATGGGATTCTAAATAAATATTAGTTTCTGCTAATTTTCTAATAATATATATTGTTTTTGTGACTCTGTCCTGTTCCCTCTCTTTTCACCATAAATACACCACCTGCCTAAAGTTTAGATTGAAAACCTTGAGTGCTCAGTATCTGTCAGAAATAAGAATCAGCTAAAAACAATCAATTTTAGTACAACTAATCTGTCAAAAGGAAAAAATATATGAAATCAAAGAGCTAAATAAATGGAGAGATACACCATGTTCATGGACTAGAAGACTTGACATGGTATAGATATCAGTTCTTTCTAGCATAATTTATAAATTGAAAATAATTTCTACCACTATCCTTACAAGGTTGTTGTGGATGACCTTCTATATAAAATTATTTTTAAACTTTATATAGAAAAGCATAGAACCTAGAAGAGCTAACATTATTTTGAAAAGGAAGAATAAAGTGGGACGGATCACCTATTCAAAGTTAAGGCTTACTATATAACTAAAGTAATAAAGACAATGCAGTATTGGTAGAGGGATAGACCTGTCTATCAATGAAACTAGAGAATCCAGAAATAGATGCCCCCAAATTGTACTCAGCTGATTTTTTTTTTTTACAAAAGTTCAAAAGATATTCAATGGGGGGAAAGAGAGATTTTTCAACAAATATTCTAGGGCAATTAGACATCCAGAATCAAAAAACAAACAAACAAACAAACAAACAAACAAAACTTCAATCTAAATCTCATACCTTATAAATTAATGAACTCAAAATGGATTACAAGCTTAAATTTAAAATATAAAACTGTTAGAAAAAGAACTGGAGAAAATCATTGAGAACTATAGTTAAGCAGACAGTTGTTTGAATCTATAAAAATAAAATTTGATAAATTGAATTCCATCAAAACTTAAACAGAAAAGAAACTTTTTTTATTTTAAAAGATCCTATGAGGAGAATGAATGAACAGACTACAAAAAATATTTGCAAACCACATATCTGACAAATGATTTACATGTAGAATGTATTTTTCAAAAATCTCAAAACTGAACATTAAAATAAATAATTTAATTAGAAAACAAAATACATGGATAGATAACTTCAGTTAAGAAGATTGCACAGTTGTCAACTAGCGCACAAAAAGATGCTAAACCTCATTAATCATTAGAGAAATATAAATTAAAACTATGAAATTTTATTCACACTTAGAATGGTTAAAATCAAAACAGGCGATAAAAGCAAATACAGGTAAGAATGTGGAGAACTGAATCTCTCCTGACTTGCTGATGGGAATGTAAAATGATATAGTTGTTTCTTAAAAACAATAGGTATGACTACCATGTGACCTAGTATTTCATTCCTGAGCATTTCTCCTAGAGAAATTAAACTCGTGTTCCTATAAACAAATATTTATAGTGGCTTTATTCATAACAACCCCAAACTGGAAAGAACACAAATGTCCTGCAGTATGTGAATGGTTATATAAACTGTGGTACATTCTTACCATGGAATACTACTTAGCAATAACAAGGAACAAAATATTTATATATGAAAACACTATTTCAAGGGAATTATGCTGGGTGAAAAAGGTGTCAAAATGACATAAAAATGACAAAATTATATAGACAGAGATCACAGTAGTGATCATTAGTTGTTAGAGTAGGGGAATAGTGTATCATTATAAGGAGATACAATAATGGCTCTGTTTGGTAATAGAACAGTTCCATATCATGACCACAGTGGTGGTGGTTACATGAAATCTATACATGTGATAAAACTGCATAGAGATACACACACATAAACACATACACACAATGCATTTGTGTGCAACTGGTGAAATCTGAATAAGGTCTGCAATTAAACCAATGTCAATTTCATGATTTTGCTATTGTTTGATTGTTATGAAAGATATTACTATTAGCGGCAACTGGGTGGTGGGTACAGAGAACCTCTCTACTATTTTTGCAATGTCCTGTGAATCTATGATTATTTCAAAATAAACAGTTAAAATGTAATTTTTAAATAGAAAATAAATAGAAGCATATAGAAATAAATTTAACAATAAATACACAAGTTTGTAACAATAATTGTGAAAATTTATTAATGCTCATAAGGGAAAGCCTAAATAATAGAGGGTGTACTATATTTAAAGAGAGAAAGCTTCAATGTTACCATAAAGAAGAAGAAGTTCTCTCATAATTGATCTATAAATTTAATGTCATTTTTATTAGATAACTAAGTCTTCATGTAATTTAATTTACTGAAAAATTTAAATAGAAAATATAGAATTATTATATATATATTATAAAGTCTGAAAACAAGACTTAATATGATGATCATTTTTCAATACATACATATATCAAATCCTTATGTTATACATCTGAAACTAATATAATGTTATATGTAAATTATATCTCAATATGAAAAGTTATTAAAAAGGTGTAATAATTATAGCCACAGTTCAGGGATAAAAAATATGGTAGGACAGAATAGAGAAAATAGAAAGAGAACTTAGAAACACAAGTGGTGTTATCAAGTATTGGAAAAAAGATTAAACAATCAACAAATGGTTCAACTGGGTCTTTATATGGAAAAAGACAAAGTCTCTTCCAAACACCATTCATCAATAAAGTACAGTAGAGTAGAGACAGAAATATGAGAACAATGCTATAAAATCTATTACAAAAATGGTAAAAACAAACAAAGAAAAACAAACAACAAAATCTCATATCTGAGTTGAGAGAAATTTCCTAAAGAAACATTAAACAGTACAACTTGTGAAAGGAGACTGACATATTTCATTACATTAGAATTTAAAATTTCTATTTGACAAAAGAAAAACAAAGCAAAGTACAAATGGGAGTAAATATTACAGTATATATGAATAAACAAACAATGGGATTAGATAAAGAAATCTTATAAATAGGAAGAAAACTCAATAGAAAAAATGGCAATTCACAATTAAAAAATTACCAAATAAACATTTGAAAAGATATTCAACTTTACTACTAATAAGGGAAATGCAAACAAACAAAAACAGTGACATCATTATAAATTGGCAAAACTACACTATATACAGTTACAATATGTCTTGGTGAGGGTAACAGGAATAAAGAATTTTTATATAAAAGGATGAAAATATGCACCACTTCTGAAGGTACCAATCATCTAATCTAATACAGGGGTGATGCTACCTGTTGTGCAATTCATAGCAACACTGCCTGCACATTGCTGGAGATAGATAAAACCAGTACCACCATTTTGGAAAGTAATTTGGCTATATTTAAAAAGTTCAAGATACGAGGTACACATACATATGATCATTCGATTACTAGATGTTTTCCTTTTTGAAACTCTTAACATAGGCCTAAGGAAGTCATGTAACTGATTATTGAACTGCTGTTTGTAATAGCAAATGAACACAAAAAGAATTGAACTAGTTCTATCATTGTCATCATGTACAAATCTCAAAAACATAATATTGAATGAGCAAAGTTAATTGCAAAGAAACATATATGTGTGTATGTGTGTATATATGTATATATGTCTGTGTGTGTGTGTGTGTGTATTATACACACACACACACACATATATTAAGATGCCAAATGTATATGATGTTAAGACTCAGAATCATGTGGATAGATGGTATATTGATAGAATGATAGACTGAAAGATAGTATGAACACAGGAATATGGATGGAAATGAGACATGACAACTTCAAGATAATAGTTATGTCTAGGGAAAAAGGGATAGGAAAAGGTGGAGAGTAAGGTTTTAGCTAGTTCGGTCATGTTTTATATCTTTTAAATGATTTAAAACAAAATAAGCTAAAACATGCTAACATCTGTTTAAGCTCAGTGGTAGGTATATAGATATCTGTTACTTCTTATTTATATATTTAAAGTATTTAATAACATGAAATAATTTTGAAAGAAAAAACCAAAAGGCAAGCAAACAAGTGTCTATTTAGTGGTAGAAATTTTATAAGCAACAAACTGTACCTTCCCCATGGCAGTTTTATTTTATCCTTCAATCTCTTAAAGTAGCAATCTGGAGGATGAAGTGTTCCTCACTGAGAATTCAATGGGGGAAAAAGGAGGTGACAAGTCCTCTAAGTGACAGATTGCTGTGGGGGGGGGTGACATCTTGCAAACAAGCCTCCTCAGTTGTGTATGCACCCCAGGGTCAGGCAGCTGGGATGTTGCAAATTTTTTTACAGAAGTCAACTTGGCAGAATTGTAAAAGCAGTTCTCTCTGGTTGGTAAACATATTCAAGAGTGCTCACACCTGCCTGCTCAGGTCTTTTCCTTATGGGCTTGTGAAGGTCAGCAGGACGGGCAAGTACAGCCCATCTCCTCACACCCTTTGACAGCTTGGAAAAACATGCCAAGTGTGGCCGTCAACATTTTCTTCAAACCACCAGTGAGTCTTGACACAAATGAAAGATTTTTCTCCTGAGCAATTACTCATGGAAAAAAAAAAATCTCATTTAAAATGATTATATTCTCAAATAATTTCCAGACTATTTGTGAACTTGGGTCCTAGTTGACTTTCTTTCCTTCTTTTCTTTCCTTCTTTTCTTTCTTTCTTTCTTTTCTTTTCTTTTTCTTTCTTTCTTTCTTTCTTTCTTTCTTTCTTTCTTTCTTTCTTTCTTTCTTTCTTTCTTTCTTTCTTTCTTTCTTTCTTTCTTTCTTTTCTTTCTTTCTTTCTTTCTCTCTCTTTTTTCTCTCTCTTTCTTTCTTTCTTTTCTTTCTTTCTTTCCTTTCTTTCCTTTCTTTTTCTTTCTCTCTCTCTCTTTTCTCTCTCTCTCTCTTTCTTCTTCTTTCTTTTCTTCTTTCTAAATTCTTATTGTTTTAAATGCCCACTTCCATTCCCAAGTAACAGACAGAAATTTTATATGTTTCATAGAATAATTCTTTCTTGAACACAAGTTCTGCCACTGGGTCTGTCAGTTTTGGAACACCTTTGAATTAAATGAGGCTTTGTGCTCCCACCTATAAAATGGATTATACAATAAAATATAAATACAGTCACCATCAATGAGGATTGCACAAAAATATTTATTACTAGATAGAGAAATTAACATATATCTATTATTAAGAATTGTGAGATTAATTACAACCTTAATTCTCAGAAACATAATGATCCCAAAGAAAAATGACATTTCAAATAGAAGAATTGAAATGTAGTCTGAATTTTAAGAGAAATTTTGATAGGAAAAGCAATTTGCCCTTGACAAAACAACATTGACCATTCTATAAAATAGTATTAAAAATACCTGGGAAAATTGAATCTAAAGAAAATCAGTAAAGTTGTGATTGACACATAGTCTCTGGAATTAGACCGTCTGGACTCAAATGCTGATTCAGTATTTATTTGTTATGCTATCTTGAACAATTTACTCCACTACTTTGTTCTTCAGTAACCTCATAGAGTTTTGTGAGGTTAGTAAATGAATTAATATATGAATTCCTTAGAATAGTGCCTGGTACATATATATTTGATGGTTTATTTGACATGTCCACTTTGCTAGGCTATAGTTGTCAGTTATTCATCTAAAAACTAACCTTGTTGTTGCTGGATAGTCTTTGGCAGATGCGATTAAAGTCCATAATCAGTTGATTTTAATCAAGGAATATAATGTGGCAGGACTGATTCAATCAGTATATGCCTCAAAAGCAGAACTGAGGCTTCCCTGAAGAATTTTCACCTGTGAAATTTTAACTTCTACACATGCCCAAGAGTTCAAGCCCACCTTTCTGAACAGCATGCCCTACGGATTTCAGATGTGTCTAGCCAGCCCACACAATTACATTAACCAATTTCTTACAATAAATCTCTTAATATATATCTTCTGCTTTTTTGATTGAACCCTTACTAATACACATATATGGCACCATAACATAAAGCACTAAAAAATAATTCCTGGTTATTTTAGGTTAGCATTTTACCTGTGTTGACAAGAGAAAGAACTGAAGTTTACTCAGGAATTAAGGAATATGGAAGCACTTTAAAAATATTTGAAGGGCAGGTAGTTTCTGGATGCTGAGAGAAGTTGATGACAAAGTTCCTAAATTCTTATTCCTCTATGAGACCTAGAAATAGGCCCCCATTGTCTTCAGTCAGTGCTGCGCTCACCTGCACTCATCCTTCCTACAACAGAGGTCCTCTGGAGGGAAGAGATTATTCCTCATGGCGCCTGAATATATTCATGACTAAAAAAAGTGGGGTAGTGTTCAGATACAGACAGCTACTAAGGAAAACAGTCGGATGTTTCTCAAAAAATTAAAAATAAAACTATCTTATGATCTAGCAATTGTACTTCTGGATATTTATCCAAAGAAAACCAAAACACTAATTAAAAAAAATATATGCACCTTTGTGTTCACTGCATTGTCATTTACAAAAAGATATGGAAACAACTAAGTGCTCATCAATAGACAACTGGATAAAGTAGTGGTATATAAATACAGTGGGATATTACTCAGCCATAACAAAGAAATCTTATCATTTGCAACAACATGAATGACCTAGGGGGTATTATGCTAAGTGAGGTAAGTCAAAGAAAGGAAATTGCCATATGATTTCACTATATGTGGAATCTAAGGAACAAAATAAACAAACAAAAGAGAAACAGACTCATAGATACAGAGAACAAAGTGGTGATTGCCAGATTGCGGAGAGGCAGGAAGTGGCTGGGTGAAAAAGGTGAGGGGATTTAAAAAGTACAAATTGGTAATTACAAAATAGTCATGGGGACTAACCTACAGCATAGGGAATTAGTGAAAAACAAAAGTTGAATAGTTCTTTATCAATTAAAAAGTGTCTATTTTTTTTTCCATTTAACATAACTTTACCTTTGAGGCTTTAAAATTCCTAAGGAGAAAATTTCATTTCACTTCATCATACAAATAATCAGTTACAACTTGGGTATGGATGACATGAAAGCCCAGTTCACGGGGGACTCTGTCTTTCAGGGTGTGCTCAACAATTTGAAATTTAGAAAAGATAATCTTTGAATCCACCAGGGCATTTGAAAGAAAGGACTCTGTAAGTAGAGATGGGGCCATTTTCCAAATTGGCCAAATGTGAGAGAAGGGAAGTATGATTTGGCAGTTAGTTTGATTTTGCTTCGCTCTTTCTGTGTGTGTATTGGGGGAGAGGAGAGTGATGAGCCAGTGGTGGGGTATGAGGGGGTGCACATTGAATTCTGTCCTCTATCAACAGTCACTTTATTTTCTTCACTTGGTTTTCTTTTATGTGCTCAGCATTTCTTTATATTAATGTGTTTTCCCCACTAATTGCACTTGCTGATAATTGACTCAATACGGTGCCTCCACAGAGGGCAAGGAGAGAGACAAGGTGAACGCTTGAGGCTTTTCTCAGACTTACACTTATATTTGTGCAAATGGATTAAAGATATATGAAATATTTTCTCCATTGTGCCCACATTTTGTTTACATTGTTAAACTATTTTTCATAAATGATTGAATTACAATAAAGTATTAAATATGACAACGTATTATAGACTACACCTAAATAAAAGCCAATTGATATGTGTTTATATAAAATCATTTATAACAATCCTAGGGCAAATGATAGAATCAGGCTGCCCATCCTGGGAGCCCTCTTCTCTACCCTTCTAACCTCTCAGACTGTTTCAACTACTAACACTTTACCCCGGGACATGAATATAGAAAGGTAGTTAAAGGCATTTGTGCAATAATGTAAATTAATCACTATGTTATGAGTTGGAGAGAAGCAATTTTTAAGTCTTCTCTTTGATCATACAGTTTTCATACATTAGTCTGTGTGTATAGAAGAATAAAGTAATGGGAAGGAAGTTCCTTTAATTTTCAGGCAAGGTAGATTATTGCCAGCCCTTGGGTACAATAGCTATATTGAGATGGAAAAAGTACTGAAAACATACTTGGAAGACCTGGATTTAAGTCATGACCTGATACACAACAAACATGTGCCTCTGAGTGAGCCTTTCACACCCTGAGTTTCAGGTTTATGGTCTGTAAAATGGAGGTCATAGTACCTACTTTGCAGAGTTGTTTTGAAATCCTAAAATGATCATTTACTTGAACATTCTTCGTAAGTCACAAGCTCACTGTAAATGGAAAGACTTATTTTCTCCCTCATAAACACACTGACATCTTCTTTTAGTCCCCCAGGTCAGGCTTCCAGCCAAGAACATTCTGTCCAAAGTGCTAGAAATTATAAGAGCTGATACTTATTGAGTCCTTAAGTGCCAGGCATCGTTCCAGACACTTTAGTGGAATAACTCATTTAATTAATACTACCACCTTATCAGGTAGGTACTATTAGTATCATCTTCACCCACATTTTTCAAAGAAGGAAAATGAAGCACAGAAACATTAACATATCTACATTGATGCAGCTAGTAAGTGATTTGAATCCAAGTGAACTGGTTTAAGAGCACAGTTATAATAATTCTGCTCTACCACAATGAGTATCAAGCCTGTATAATGAGGTTTTTCTATGATTTAAAGATATTTAATTCTTCTGTGAAAAATAAGAAAAATAAATTAGGAAGATAAATTAATAAGTAAAGTAACTTGGAAGATATGTTGGACATAGATAAAGTAAGTAAGCCTATGTGTGTTGAAGATAGACAGAGAGGGACTCAAGGACCAAGGAGGTAATAAATATTTATGAGGTTATAAATCAGCCACCCATGGGTGACACTCATTCTGACCCCAAGTGCCCTCTGTCTGAGAAATACAGATAAATTATAGCTGCTCATCAGGCTAATTGGCAAGGTACAACTACTGGCCAAATGGACTTGCTCTGTGTCTTTTGGAAAGTGCAAGTGAGTGATGGCTCCAGGGATCTTGCATTCACTGAGCTGCTCTACTCCTTGCACCTTCATCCACAGGGAAGGCTGATGTGGTAGAGAGAAAGGACATATAAACATTGCCTACCCAGGATTCAGGCAGGATTCAGGCCCCTTTGTCTTATTTGCACACTACCCCAAGATTATTAACTTTCTATTTCTTCTCCTTGCTCATACTGTGTGTTTTACATTGATTTAATACACAGTGTGATAATTTTGTCTATAAGTCTTTCTGTTCTGTGACCTTGGACACAGCATCATGCAAGATAGTGTACTTGGAAGTTAGTCAGAAGATAATTTTATGCAGGCCACCCTAAATTTCACTGTTGTCAACAATTTCAAGCTGTTCCATCAAAAAACATCTATCCTATTACTAATAAGTAGTGAAAACCCATTTTTAATTTATTATAACACTCTGTTCTTTAGTTGCTCACCGATAATGAAAATGATGCTGGTAATAGATATTTATCACATATGTGATGTTCCAGGATGTGCTTAGCTGCTTGTGTGTACTATCTCATTTAATCTTCACAATAACCCATTAGCTGATTATTATCATTATCCTAATTTTGAATGGGAAACCTCAAAATTATTAAGTAGTTAAGGAGAATTTAAAATAGTTAATTATTAAGTTATATAATTATTAAATTGCTGAGCAGGGATTCAAACCTAGCTCTGGCTCTTGAGTTGCCCACTTTACCATTGTTTATTGGTATTAATAGACCTAACTTCTCCAATTCAGGTGCACATTTGAGGAGAAGATAAAGAAAAGACCGAGGGAACCCACAAATTTAAATGACAACCTTTGATAATCCACAATTGACAGCATATAATACTTATCTGAACACTTAAAAAAATATATGTGAGAGTCTCGGAAGAAAATGCATTTTAAATAACTATGTGAAAGCACTTAAAAATGTGTACATTTTACATACTCAGTGCTGAAAGCAATAACCTCATGAAAGTAACATGAGGGGCAATAAAAAAAGCCTTTTAATTTTTATTTTTGCAATTCTGTATTATTGAAATTTTATATGCCTATATAATTTGATGTCATTTTTAAAACAATAAACAAGAGGAGAGAGGTAGTGTTTGCATCTCCAAATATGACGCTGGAGGACCAGAGCAAATTTACCATAATATTAATGAAGCTTTAGCTTCTGGGCCCCTTTCCAGACCCGGTTCTTAATTTTCTATTGGTCATTTTGTATGTTTCCAGAGTCACAAAATATGAAATTGCCCTATGAAGATGTATGCAGTAACAGAGAAATACCAAAATATAAAATACTAAGTTAAAGTATCTTGTTTAATATCACCATCAAAAGTGCTGACATAAAGCGCTAGTAAACTTAAAAGTAATTTTAAATAACCGTGAATAAAATTTTAAATAATTTTAAAATAATTTTTAAAAATTGAAATAATTTAAAATGAAAGCTAAAATGCCACACACTTCCTGTTCTTTGTTTCCTTTCTCTGTGCTTTTTTATGTCCTCTTTCCTTTAAATATGTCTGCTTTTTTACAGAAGGCTGAAAAGATGGTAAGGTAATTTCAGCAGGGAATTTTATGCAGATGCAGTATTTATGATGGTAGTCATGGGGAGAGTCTGTGATTAATGATCATATATAACTTGGTTCAATATATATATTTTTAAAGTAGTCTTCCTTATTGGCAGCAGTGCACTACAAAGGGGAATATACATAGCAGAATCTCTTAAATTCGAAGATGTAGACCAATGGGTCAGTTGGGTGTTGTTTATAACCTCTAAGATCAATGCTTTTGAAGGTCATATGTGGTACACAATTTATTTAGCCTGCCAGTAGCAAGCCCCTTTCCTGGATATGTTAACAACATTTCTAACATTAACTATTTTCTTTACCTGGCCTTGGATGCTATTTATTTTTCCAAACAACTATTCAGAGACAAATTCACCATACTCATTAGATCATAGGGACATTCAGCTACAACTCCTAGCTTCTTCTCTTTAGAAATTAGCCAAGAACTCACATGACTGGGAGGATAATTATGTACCAGAAGCAGCAACAGGAATAACCATAAAAATAAGAAACTCATCTAAGTGAGGTTATTAGAGGAGTGAGTTAGACTCACATCACCTCTTGACATCTTTTAATTTTATAGTTTGTTTTTTCCAGATTCCTTTCACTGCAAGGTTTTTGCCTGCCTCTAGAGGCCTTGTCAGTGATTCTAAACATTGACTACACTTTAAAAATATTGGGAAGATTTTTAAAAATATTATGTCAGGCCCATATCTCTAGAGACCTCATTTAGTTAATAAAGCCCGAGCACTGGTATTTTTTAAAGCTTCCTAGAGGATTTTGAGGTGCACCAAGTAGAAGATACACCTCTGTGCCCTGACTGATTCCATTACTCTGCTCTGCCAAAGATCTGCCATGTATTTTAGCACTTGAGTTGACCTTCTCTTCTTCCCTCTTCCTTTACTCTGCCTTATAGTAACCTTCTCTTATGCTCTCATTCATTCATTCACTCACTCATTCCTTTAAGAAACATTTACTATGTATATTTTAGGTACTGACACTATGTTAACACTGGGGATACAAAAATGTAATAATGAAAAGACAGGCATTGTCTTTGAAGAATGAGAGTCTATTAAATAGATAATAGGGTGACCTACCCTCTTGATTTGAAGAGCATGTGGGTTGGGTTCACCGAATGTGAAACTTTTAGGGCTAAAACCAGGAAAGTCCTGGGCAATAAAGAAGTAACATTTAAAAATATATATTATCATCTGTCTTCAAGTTCACAGAGGATAAAGGTCAATTAGGATCACAGTGCCTAGTTAAGCTTGAATTTTAAATAATTTTTGAGTGTAAATATGTCATGTAATTTTCCTCCTAAATCTTATAACCCTAATAGAAGATGCATTCTCATGTTAAATTCCAGCTCATCTAATAGTGAAGTAGCAACTCCCCAAAAAGCTATGTCCCCTTGCCATCATGATATTTATAGGGTTCAGTTCATTGGTGACATGAACATTAAATGAGCTACATATGCCTATTTTGGATAGAGATATAAACTGAGCCAAATAGCCACTTGTAAATATTTGAGATGTTATAAACAATCCCAGGTACTCAAACTCTGGTAGTTTGCACTGAACAAGAGAATCACCCCACTCAGCCTGTTATTCTGATATTGGTGAGCTGCTAAATGGCATCCGAACATGAAGTAAAACCTAGTAATTGCATGCATATCAGTAAAATCTGAGAGAAATTCAGAAAATATTATTTTGGGCTCATTATCAAGTACTGGCTGTTTGTAATTTATAACGTTTTAAGTTAAAATAGTGACCAAGGAATGCGTGGATACTTGGAGATTATTTTAGAGTTGTAGTCTACCCCCAGCATGTCTATTTCATTTTAATTGATGGTTCCTCTCGGAGTACCTACACCGAGGCATGCAGTTAGGGAAGGCTGGGGCCCTAATATTCTGAATGCCTTTCTTGAAGTTTATGTCATATTATGAAATATGTCTTTGTGGTAGTTTGCTAACAACATCTTGTCTTTCTTATTTATTCCTATGTATTCGACTTTGTTTCTTCATCCTTCGAAAAGAAAGTCTATTGATCATGCTACTCCCTTATTTAAGATATTTCATTAACCAAACCTGCCCCTAATATTTGCAGGGCTTGGGGCAAGAGTACAGATAGAAATCCACTTAAATATAGCTACATATATAAAAGTTATAAATCAGTTTAACAAACTGATAAAGAGAATATGTCTTCCTGTGAGAAACATGTCTTTTTGTTTACAAAATATAAACATATATATAAAGGTATGGGTTTTATACTAATGAAGTCAAAATAAAGTAAAAACAGCTAAATCATATTATTGTGCATGTCTGAGTGTTCTGATATAGTTTGATGATATTAGGATGACAAAAAAGGCATGACATATATAACTTATTATATATTTCTTCTGTAATATTCATCTTAGCAAAATCACTAATTATGTTACTTTGATCAAGATTTTCACATAATTTATGTTCTAGTGACAATAATAATCTAAAATTAAAAATATTAAAAGTCTACAAAATTATTACTAATAGATACATTTTCATCAAAGATGTATAGTCGAGTAAGTGTAAAAATGGTGAAAATTATTTTTCATGTGTTTTCAAAAAAGGCTTTTCTCCAAAAAGTTCAAAATTACCCATAAAATTAAAAGGCAAAGTCATATTCTAATAAACTATTATCAAAATATTAAATAAGATATTTTGAAATAAAGCCTTCACCCTCATGGAAGAGTTTTGCCACCAAGTACTGGAGGGGGAGAAGTCACCAGGAAAATAGCAAATCAAGGAGTTAAAAGCCCCCGTCATTTATCAGACAGAGGGAGGTACAAGTGACTCAGGTGAGTCCCAGTGAGCCCTGACCCCAAACAAGTCACCAGCTGAATACAGCCTTCTGAGAGAACCTAGGCAGGATAAACAAAAGAACTAGTCCAATACACTAGCCAATACATAGAATTATAAGAAATAATACTTATTAATAGGAATTTGAGACAATATTCTCACTTACAAACACAGATGAAAGAATGAATAAAACTGTTGCCTAGTGTAATATAGTCACTTCATATAGGAATTATGATTTTAAACAAAATCTCCATAATTCTTGGACATGATTCTATAGTGTAGCAGTTAGCACATCTACTTTACATGCAGGAGGTACTGGATTTGTGCCCCAGTGGAGCCATGGCTCATGGTCTATGGCCATACCACCCTGAATAAGCCCTATCGATGTCTGATCTTAGAAGCTAAGCAGGGTCAGGACTGGTTAATACTTGGATGGGAGACCACCTAGGAAGACCAGGTGTTATAGGCATAAATAATTTTAAAAAAAGAATCTCTGTAATTCTTGTCTGTTTCTGCTATTTCTTAGGAAGCTGCGGAGAATCATCTGGAAATTGAGAAAAAACTAGTCAAATCTGGATTATTGCTTTGGCTCATAAGTTTTATCTGTTAGGTAAAGTTTGTCTTCACTTTTAGATTCTTTGACACTTGTGGAGAAGCACAAAATTAAAGGCAATTTTTTTATTTGGCACTGAATTAATAAAGGCATGAATATATGTTGAAATAAAGTGATATGAGGTAGTGTTTAGCCAAATCCCTGATACTAACATAAATATAATTTTATGTTTCAGCTGCTCACATATAGACCTGACCAAAAATTAGAATTCATTATATTTGGTGAAACCATATGCATCTAGTTTTATAAAATTTATTATCTGAGGCATCATCATTTATCAAGCATATTAAATGAACATATATTTATTGAGCTCATGCTGGTCATGAGGGTCTATGTTGGATGTTGTATCATATATTCCATCTGAAAAATCACTGTGGATGGCCTGCTAGTATCTGGCTCAGATTTCTGAAATAATATAGATATTCTTTGTTGATAATACTGAATGAATGAAGACTCTGGATTAATTGTTATGTACAATTGAGGGAATAGAAACTATCGGTTATCCATATGGAAAGCTAATTTTTATTTTATATTCTTTAGTTGTTAGAATGTTTCTTACATTGTACATATATTATTTTTATTAAAAAACAATTTTAAAAAGCACATGTGCTCAGAAGTTAATATATTTAAAACAACATGGGCATATCTTTTTAAGTTTTGTTGTGTGACCATTTACTTATATTATTTACCATGCTTTCTTTTTTGTATAGTTTACTCTGGCTGCTATAACAAAATACCACAAACTGGGTGGCTTAAACAACAGAAATGTATTTCCTCACAGATCTGGAGGCTGAGAGGTCCAAGATGAAAGTGTTGGCAGGTTTGGTTTCTCCTGAGGCCTCTCTCCTTGGCTTGCAGATGGCCACCTTCTATTTGCGTCCTCACATAGGCATGCTCATTCCCCTGTGTCTTTGTGTGTCCTAATTTCTTCTTCTTATAAGGACACCAGTCATATTGGATTAGGACCCACTCATATGACCTCATTTAACCTTAAAATACCTCTTTAAAGGCCCTATCTTCAAATATAGTCATTCTGAATTATTGAGGGTTAGCATTTCAGAATATAAATTTGGGAGATGAGGAATACAATTCAACCCATAACAATTTTCCTTACCTTAGTTATAACAACATAATATGTAAAATCCTTTATGTTATTATTAAACAGTATTTTATATATTCTTCTCCATATTAGGTAAAAATGTTACACTTATTAATTTGATTAATTTATAATATATAAAATATAATAATTTATACTTAACATTTATTTAGTGTTTACTGTCAGATGTGGCACTAATTATTTTATTTAATTATGACATTTAAGCATCATATCAACAATATGAACTATGTAGTGCTATTTTTCCTTTTGTACTGGAGAGAAAACAGATTTTAGAGATGTTCCTTGATTTGCCAAGTTTGTGACTGGTAAGTGGAGAAACAGTACAGTTCAGTTCCCTTGCTTGCAAAACAGCTTTGTGAAATGGGTATTGCAGGTACTCTACAATTTGTTGGGGGTGGGGAAGTGAGTAGTTCCCTTACCAGGTTTTGAACTCCTGTATGGAAGCTCCATTGATTCATCTTTGTATTTCAAGCTTTTTAGTTTGGTGCCTGGAAAATAGTTGGTGCTTAATATGCTATTGACTTGACCCTATTAAAAACAAAAGGAAATAATAGATAAGTAACTGCAATATATTCAACCTGATATTGCAAAGCTAGCCTAAGGAATTTACTGGAGCATACCAGTAAACATTTTTGTGAACTTGAAAGCTGGGTGCTTCATACATGTGTGAATCAAACCAAATTAAGAAATTGAAAGGTTTGCCTAAGGTCACCAGTAAATTGGTGATAGATAAAACAAACAAACAAACAAACAAAAACTACAACTTGATTCTATTTCTGGTCCAGTTACTTTATTTTACACCTAAATGTTCCATTTAAGAATGAAATGACCTGCTAAAGTTTGTAAGAGATATAGGGAAACACATAATTCATATTCTTTTAAAAATGCTTTTTAGAATTCCCTCAAAATGAGAACTCCAACTCACAGCTTTTCTGGCAATGAGATATTTATATAATAACTCAGAGCCAGTTTGAAGATAAGAGAATTTAGTGTTATTTGCCAAATAGCCACAATAGCATTTTAAAACTTAGAGGGCAAGCAATGAACACTCTATCTGCCTGCATACTTTAAGATCACAATTAACCTATGCATTGCTAGACATTTCCCCTTAACACCTACACATGTGTCTCCACATTTGGACAGTTTCAGCTTTAGTTTTGAATGAAAAGCCCTGGGGTCTCAGTGTGCTTCCATTAGAATCCAATTGATTGTTGTTTCCTTCCTTCAGCCATCTGGTTACAACTGTGAGTAAATGGGAAGTGCTATTGCTTTATCAAAGCACAGTAAGATGAAATCCTAAGCACATCAAACGGTTCCTAGTTTTTCAAATAGAAATCAAATGCCATCCTGTTACTTTTTTTTTTCCTTTTGCCCCCTTTCTTGTAACCATGATCTGGGTTGTCTTAACAGGGCTTCTTTAAATTTCCTTCTGTAAAAAAGAGGATAGAGGTTGTTTACTGCTAATTTCTTAAACACTTTTTGTACTCAAATAATCACATAGGTATTTTACCTAATTTTAAATAGGTGTTTTCAGTGCACACATCTGCTCATGACATACATATTTACTTTCTCCTATTAAGTTTTATGGCACATGTAAAATCTGCCATTTACTCCATATTTTATTTTAAAGAAATATTTTATTCTTTTTAACCATTAAGTTTATCTGTGATATAAAGACAGTAAGTGTGAATAGTCTCAGAGATAAACTGGGAAAATTGATGCCAGTTTGGATAGAAGTTTGAGTGTCTCTGCTAAAAGATTTTATAATTGATATTATTTTTGTTTCCATTAACAGACTGGAGAAAGTAATAGAATAAAATTTAACTGCACAAGGTCCAAGCCTCATGCTCAACTGTTCAAGCGTAATTCTGTTTTAATACAGATGCCTTAAGTTCAATTCTGTATGTGATTGGACCCACAAAAGGCAGAGACTCCACAAACTCATTACAATCAAATGGGACTTGAATTCTCTTGTCTAATGTCATAATAAGCAATTATGAGCATCTTCTCAGCATTCAAATTTGGTAATGGTGAAACCCTAGAGAGACATTATATGCTGGCAGACTCTGGCTGATGGAATGTGCATATGCTCAATGGATCCCTAAAGGCAGAATGGGTAGCTAGATGCCAGGGGCAGATTGCCCTCAGTATTTAAGGGTAGACACTACCTTCAATTATGGCTTGGGTTTTATCATCTGAGCAGTTATAATAATATGTGTGCTCATTCTGGAGAACTCTCTATGGCAACAGAATGAACAGTCTTTTCCATCTATTTCCCATTTTCATGAGAGAATAGCAAATGAAACTCTTCTTTCAACTTCACAGTTCTCTGATGGTGAAGTCTGGGAAAATAAAAGTTGCTATTACAGTATATGCTACCATTTCATTTGAAGTTAAATTTCCTTTTTTCACTCTGGGAAGGGTAGCAGATTTTGCATTATCAGTGGGACTCTTTGTAGAGATAATCAGATAAGTAAACACTTGCCACCCTAACACCCTAGTATCTCTTATTGGAAAATTTCCCTGCAAACAAATTAGTTACTAAATTGCAGTATTCTTTTCAACTGAGTCCTCACTAGTTAAAAAAGGAACTAAGGAACTTCAACCAGATGACTTCTAAGGAATATTACTGCTCAAAATTATATGAATCAATGAAATAATGATCAGACGACATATACATATATATATATATATATATATACATATATATATATATATATATATATATATATATATATTGCAGAACTCTTAAAATTGAAGAACTTTAGAAGCAAGAAACTTCACAAGGACCAGTTTAGATGGTGTAAGTTAAATAGAAAGTCGGCTCAAATTAAACAGCTCTGGAAAAAATATATCGGATTAAAAAAATTTTTTTATTATTTTTTATTTTTTTTACTGAAAAGAAAACCACAGTGAAATGGAGATGGTTTGCAGAAATTACTAGTATTATTTTTATATACCTATAATCTGCACCTTACCTACTTTCAAAAAATATTTAAGGCATATAATTAAAAATTCAACCATTATAGATACTAGAAATGCATGAACCAAGCCTTAAAACTTCAGTATTTAAAGATGTTACATCTATTATTTGGTTCATTTACCTCCGAGCAAAATCAATGTAGTTATTTCATTTGTCTTAATAATCAAATTACCCTGCTGCATGGTTGACCTGATCCATGATGGCAGTCCTCTTATTGAAATGGTCAAAATCCTGATGTCGTCCTCCCATGCCGATAAGGTCAGGAGGCTCTGTAAATGAAACCTTAGCTACATCTCAGATAGAGTTCCTTGGATGCATACAAATTGAAAAGGTATTCCTTTTTGACTCTTTTAGACCATCAAAGTGAGTTATTTTAAGACTGTCTTACCTTGAAGTGACTATTTTTTTATTTTTCATATTGTGTACCTATATCATATTTTTTTTCTTCCAGGTATTGTAGTCTCTCTTGGTTAACAAATAGTTTTTAATAAAAGAACTAGCTCCCATTTTAAACAGACCAACATTCCCCTGCTTATCAAAATCAGATGTAGGAATTTTTATAACATGTTGACAGAAAGATGAATAAAAATGTATAAGGAGCCTCAAACACATTACATTGAAATTTTTCCTGAATTGAAAAAAATAGTTAGCTTTCTTCCAAATTGACACATAATTCACAGTAAAATTCATTTATGTAATTAGGCTTAAGAATTGGGCAAAAATATTAAAAAATAAACTAATCAACAAAAAATAAATTAATGATAGGAGATTTGACACAGTTGAAGGGTTGTCTGAAGTTCAAAACTCCTACTTTACACATCAGTTTTCAAAATTCTGGTTCCCTCTGTTTACATCTAGTAATGCTGAGGAATACTCATAAAACAATGCTCCCAAGCACAAGAAAGGCAGATTTTTTTTCATGCTTTTAGCAATGTGACCTTAGGTATTGATTTATAGCCCGCCAAAGCACCCCTAGAGCAAAAGGGAACATTGGTAATTAAGTCGGTATCTGCACTTTCTAAAATAGTGCTGACTTGCAACAAAGAGAGACCTTTTATTTTTCCTCTCTTGTCTCCCAGTGAATGCAGATGCAGGCGCTGACCTCTGACCTTTCGCCAAATTCTGGAGCTGCAGCTGTTATTTTTCTTTCTCTGGGCCTTTAGCTGCTGATAGACTGGTAAGATTCATTAAATTGGGTGTGCAACTTTCTGTTAAGTAAACATGAAGCAATTTATATCCCAAGACTTATAAAATATATCTTTATTGAGCTGAGAATGAAAGTAAATGCTTTCATTGGGGCACCTATCAGAGATTTGCTAGTTAACTACCTAGGCCAATTTGACTATGTTAAGAAAGCACAAGGCATTTTTCGAAGAATTGTGTATGAAACATGGAACTTTCCATTCTAAAACTCCTAAGACTGTAAAAGGAATAAAGTCAGAAATTTCTTTTTTATATTCCATTAAAGTCATTACTGAAATAGGGCATCACAAAAGGTAATAGCAATAAAATCAAATACCTTGAGGTGTGTATGCAAATTATATGCTAATATATGGTAATCTGAGCACCAAGATCAGTGGCCATAAAAAATACTAAATACAGCTAATTAATGGTACGTAAGTTGCTGTGTTTTATACTTCACAACAATATGAGAAAGGTAGTATATTATGATAATTATAGCATTGCTTGCCTTGGGGAATCTATCCAACATTTTAACAGAATTTCTTATTCCGATATATTTGTCCATTTCACTGACTGTAATCTCTTTTTCTTTTTGCTACATCCGGTCGTAGATCCATGAAGTTAGTACAAAACTAAATAAATCAAATCTTTAGCTGGAAGGAAAACAAACACTATTCTCCCTAGAAACTTTGGAAGGATCATGCCCACTTAACATGCCTCTTATTATAAGTGCCCCCCACTGGGGTAGTAGGGTTCAGCCCTCAGCCACATGGAAAACTTGCATAACCAGAGCAAACAATTCTTATTATAACTGGGAAATGCAATTAATGATTTCTCCCAGAAATGCAAACTCAGTATATTTTTTTCTTATAGTGAACTGAAATCATGGTATGTTTACTTTCTTAGTGCTTAAGAAATTCTAAGAAAATGGACAAGAAAACATGCAATGAGATTTATGAGAGAGCATAAAGTTGATGTGAAATCTGCTTTAAAAATATCTGTATTTCCATCTTTTAACTGAAAAATTATGTATGTATATTCAATACTCTAATAGTACTTTAATCTCAAATGCTTTTGATCTATCATACAAAATATATACTTTATCAGGCTGAAAATTACCCAAGTAGGCAAAAAATCCACCTGAAATCAGTTGGCCAAATTACTTGTGCAATTTATGTTGATGTGTTCCAGGTTTCTGGGTGGAGATTTAACAGCTCTGAAATAAGGTGTGTTGATATTTCATGCATTCTTCATATATCATTATTTGAAACAAAACTAAATGAAAAAAAAGAAACAAAACAAAAAGAACCTAAAAAAATCAAACCAACCAACAATACAAAAGAAAACAATGATATGGTTAAAATATAAGGTAGAGGATCACAAACTTTAGAATGCATTAGGGTTACCTAGAGGACTTGTTCAACCTCAGAGTGCTTGACCCCACTCCCAGAATTTCTGATAAAATAGGTCTAGATGCGGCCCTGAGAATGTTTGTTGCTAATACATTTCCAGGTGATACTGCTGGTCCAGGCCCACACTTTGAGAATCAGTGCTGTAGGCTAAGGAAGGCTTATTGACCTGCAACAATTAAACGTATGCATTAGCTTCTTTGAAGACCTTCCAGGCCATTTCAACAATCAACAAAATAGCTCTTGTTTAGGTAAAGGTCATACGGTCTTACAACTATTGAGAATAGGTTAATCTTTAGCCACTCTCTAGGTATTGTGACCCAGGTTTTGTGAATCACTGGGTTCTTTTTAAATTACCCTGACTTATATTTGTCAGGATTCTTCAGTTGCAGGAATCACACACAATTTTAAAAATTTAAGTGAAATAGGAGATTTGGAGACACTACTGGGCTAGTTACATATTTAAGCCTGAAGAGGATTAGGAGTCAGAACCACACATGGAATGCATAGCAGGTGTGGACTGAGGGTCTCAAACTAGTGATGAGACACATTCAGCAGTTTTTCTTTCTTATTGCTTATCTTCAATCCCGCGCTATTTTTCTTCACGTAGCAAAGAATAAGACTCAGAGCACAAACAAAGTAATGTCTTTCCAGATTTACCACTACTTACCTCCTTTTTTGTTGACCATATTGGAAATCAGGGTGGATTGACTGTATTTTGCTTGTCTCAGTTCCCAGTGAGTAGACTATGATGGTAGAAAAACACATGAATGAAATATTGAAAACTGTATCAGATTCACTTTAACTAGGCAAAAATGCTCCAGCTTCAGGAAACAGAGGTTATTTGTTGTAGATTAGTCTATTTTATTATAAAATCCTTACCAAGGTAAAGAAAGAAAATTTTAATAAAGAATGGTTTGCCATTCTCTGCCATGGTAGGTGGTCCAAGCGACCATCAGTGGTACCTTGAGGAATGACAACCATTAGGGACATCCCAGAAATTAGGGGGCACTACTCCTCATTTCTGTAGAAGGGATAGGCTCTGGAAGAGCAGCAATACATTTGGGATATATGTCTTCATTAAGATAAATGTCAGAGTATTCTTTTAAATCTGAGAAGATCTCTAACTCTAGGTTTTACAATACTTATGTTTAGTGAGCTGAGATTTTAAGGTGACATGCAGTCATTCCACAAACGTGTCTCAGACACTGACTCTGTGGCAGGTGCTACTTGTATTAGTTTGGCTGTTGGAAAAAATTACCTCAAACCTAGTGGCTTAAAACAATTCATATTTATTATCTTACAGTTCTGCACCTCAATAGTCCTACACAGGTCTCACTGGCTAAAATTGAGGAATTGGCAGAGCTATGTTCCTTTCTAGAGGCTACAGCGAATAATACATGTCCTCGACTTTTCTAGCTTCTAAAATATACCTGTTTTCCTAGACTTGTGGCCCCTTTCCCCCTCTTCTAAGACAGCAAGAACAAGCTGAGTCCTTCTCACATTGCATCACTTTGACCTCTTCTGCCTCTCTCTTCTGCTTTTAAAGACCCTTGTGATTACTTTTGCCCACTAGATATACAAGCATAATCTCTCTTTTCTCAAGGTCAGATAATTAGCAACCTTAATTTCTCTCTCTTACATAATACAAGGTATCCACAGGTTCTGAGGATTAGGACATAGAGATCTTTGTGAGGCCATATTCTGCATACCACACTGGTGTATGTTCATGAGGAATGGATTCTGATATGAACAAGCTATGATTGTACCTTCCATGATTACATAGCCTATGTCAGGAGATGGAAATGAAAGCAAATACTTATCATGTACAATTTAATAAGTAGCATAATGGAAGCATCCACATGACTCACAGATGGTCCAAAGGAAGATGAAGCAAATTCAGTCTTGTTGAGTCATTAAAAAAAAATTAAGAGAGATGGGGGTTGTTCACCTACATTTTAAAGGAGAAGAAAATTTTTACAAAGATATAGGGTGGGTAGAGATTCAAGGCAAAGACAAATCCAACTTGGATTTTATTCTGTATGCAATAATGTACCATTTATGGATTTTGAGCGGTGTAGATATCATATCCAATATATGTGTAAAAAGGAGAGTTTATAGAGGAGTTCATTTAGAATTGAACATATGACCAAAGAAACAATTGCAAAATCCTATGAAAAATCCTATGAACAGGCTTAAACTAACTCAGTTGCAGAGATAATGAATGGAAAGGGATGAATGTGAGAGAAATGCTAAGGAATAACTAGAAGAATTTACTGAATAATTGAATGCAGAGAACCAGCAGAAAAATGAATGAAGAAATCACTCCTGGTTTCTGTCTTGGGTAATTGGTTAACCTGTGATGTCATTAACCAGGATAAGAGTTACAAGAGAATAAGTAGTGATGGAGAAAAAGTTAATTGCTACTCCTTTGAATATATTAACTTTAAGTGCCTGTGGGAGGATGTTGAGGATCCATCTTTATAGTAATCAAAGGTTATTTGGTTGATTTTTAAGTTTAGAATACCCCCCCCACCACCACCACAGACACACACACACACACACAGACACACAGACACACACACACACACACACACACACACACATCATAATCGTAGAGTATTTAGATAAAGAGGTTCTTCAGAAATGAGTTGACATGTACAGAAAGGGGCCTATGGCCAAGGATGTATAAGGAGACATGCTATAGAGCAATGTGAATAGTATCAAGGAGAAAAAAGCCAAGTAATTTTCAAAAATGTCAGGAATAACTAAAAGCACTCTATAATGTATAATTAGAGCAAAGAGAATATAAGCAAAGGACGTGTTATAGAATATTAACAAATGACATTAAAAAAGCAAAGTTTACAGTGATTTTCTTGTGTCTTCACAAAAGAATGATCTTCAGATTGAAAATGGGTAAAATAAAGATGATACAAAGGGAATTGTTTCCAAAGATAGATGAGAGAGATACTTAAAAAACATCAATTTGCTTTAAAAGAGTTCAAGCTTAGATTATTCCGGGATACTGAAATAATTTCCAGATGCTTTCACAGAGCCATTACTCTGGGGAGGTATGGTAACTGGTAAAGTGCCAGAAAACTGGCATCTAAATGGCAAGGACATGGAGATCAGGAGATCACAGGTTGGTAATCTCCTCTTTGATTCCTGAAAAATTTTAGAATGTCAGACTGTGAGTGTTGAGAGAATAGTCAATCACTTGACAGGTTTAACAAAAAACAAATTAATAGGAAGTCATCTTATTTATATTTTTAATTTTCAGGAAACAAAAAGTTTAGGGAGAGCTAATAAATAAGAACAGGATCAAAACAGAATAAATATTTCAGTCTTAAAATAAGAGACCCCCCCCAAAAGTGAAATATATAGGGACAAGTGGAAAGTCTTGTGTTTAAGTTTTAAAAAATCAAATCATCTACACAAATGGAAGGATACTGAGGATTCAGCTTTATAGCGGTTAAAGTGAGAAGGTCTGCATATTTGGTTGGTTTTAAGTTAAAAAAAATACTCCAAATTTAAGTTGGTTTGCCTTCATAGACATGTATGACATCAAAGGAAGAAAACAGCTTTATCTGTCCAGGCAAAGATCCTGTTTCAAGTATTGAATTGTCTCTTAGTTACAATATTTTAAGGCCAAAAACTAAAAGAAAGGAAACTCTCAGAATCTCTAAATTATGTCAAACAAGTAAAAGTTGAAGGAGCTAATTATAATGTTTGGGTCAGGGAAGACATGTTATGTCTTTAAGTATTTGACAAAATGATATCAGATTGGGCTCCTCATTTTCTTTAGCATTAGAAGCTGAAATTAGTATCATTAAGTACTATTGAATTCAATACTAAAATAACTTTTAAACATTAGATCTTCTTAAAAAATATATGAATGAAATGCCTGGTGAGAAATACAGTTCTTCTCAGTAACAATCCTCAAACACAAACTAAGTGATCACTTGTCAGAGGTATTGGAAAGGAAATTTTAGCATAAGGTAGGAGTTTGAACTATAACAGTTTTTTTTTTTAGCTTTAACTATAAAGATTCTTTTTAATTAAAAGATTCCATGTGTTTTTATCCACTAATACTTCCTAGCAACTGGACATGAGAAAGTATATATAGTAATATAAAAACATTTATTTGGAATGAGAACTATTATCATATAACTTTGTATTGAATTACCTCAAAAGGATCTTTATACTTTTACAAAAATTAAATTCTCAAGATACAAATATATTCTACAGAAAATGCTTGCTACTCCTTTGAATTCACAACTCCCATAAATAACTTCATGTCCTTTCATGTATCCAAGGTTGGGATTGAGAACTGAAAGAGATAGTAATAAAATTATATATGGTTCAGTAGGGCTGGGTGTGGCTCAAGAAATGGCATTTTAAACAGATTCTGAGGTGATGCTGATGCTGTCAACATGCAGATCACATTTTGAATATTAATAAAGCATTTTCCACATTCAAAGTTTATTTGATTATGAGTTTTACCCCATCCAAATCCAAAGTGGTACTGTTCCTGGTGGGTAATTTGTAGCATAGTCCTCTGGCCTACTCTGGGAATTCTGGATTTCCCATTTACTTAAGCAGCGTAATCTTGAAGAAATTTCTTAAGATTTCTGGTTCCTTCATGAGGTTGATCTATAAGGATTAAATGAAATAAGGTATGTACAGTTCTTCTCAGTAACAATCCTCAGACATATAGCACTTATTCTAAATTTATTGATTATTTTAATGACAATGAATACTACAGTGAAGATAAGAAATTAAGTGGAAAGAAATACAAGCATTTGTCTTCTCATTATGCAATATGGTTTCCTAAAATATTGCACATTAAAAATAACAGAGTTTAGGGAAACATCAGTCTAACAATTTTTGTAATCAAAACACTAACAAAACAAAATAATGACTTGTAACTGCAGAGTTAATTCAAATGGCCCAGGCAGATTGCTCAGCATTGCTGGAAGCTGCCACTATAGATATTAAAAATAAGCAAATGAGATTACAGTAGTAATATTGGCAACACCTTGATTAAAGAGGAATTAGTGGGCAGGAGAGGTCTGAGGTAGTAAGGCTTCCATTAAGATGGGCAAGAGAGGTGGGGAATGTGAAGTAGCTTGAGTTAAGAGCCCAAAGGCTGGCTGTGCTTCTCAAATTCCTTCAAATACAGTTGAATAGTCTCCTACTGAGAATGCAACAGCTGCACTACTGGATACTTTTTTACTTTCCTCTTGAAGATTATAATTCTACTTCTATGCCTGGGAATGGAGAGTGCAGGAATCACATACAAACTATCTGACATTTGCATTTCACTAACTTCATGCCAACTACAAAGTTGCATTAGTGCATTAGTTACATTTAATCTGCAAGGCACTAAAAGAAGAAACACCTTCTATAACCTTAGATTCTCTACTATCCAGGTGACTGGAAGACTCACCAGTTTACTGTGGCAGAATAAAACATTTGCAAACACTTGACAAATAAAAGCAAAGGGCAGAGTAGCAGAGTAACCAAGAAGACAGAAGTTCTTGGTTAAATATCTTTCTTACATCTTCCATTCTATTGTGCCCGCTTCATTGATGAAATCAAAACTCAGTTATCAAGCATTTTTTCTCCTACTTGAAATGCATTCTTAAACCCCCTCATTCCAAACTGCTTCACTATGCAGCGTCCATGGATGTCAACAATGTAACTGGGTAAGTGAGCATCTTCAAAGGAAACTGAGGATCAGTTGTAACTTTTCGGTTGGCGACCTCATTCCTTTTGGGAAGGAAAGGATAAAAACGAATTCAAAAAGAGGCTGCAGCTCTTGGCCCAGTATCTGGGCTAACTGTAAGCTTTACGGCTTTGCCTTGATGTGTGTTTAAGCAGCAGCCTGCAGTCTGGCACAAGGCGGATTTTTCCTCTACTTGTTTTATTCTAAATAGTTTTCAAAAGCTCCCGTGGAACAGACTGTGGCTTTGATCCGGTGAACTTATTCAGTACTGACATTCCCATGAATAACTTCAACTCCGACCAGCTTCAGCCACTTTTAAATTCTCATTTAAATTCAAATTCCCCATAATCTTAACAGGCAAAAGATAGACTAAGAGCAAGAAAGAAAAAACGAGATGATTCATGTGTCCATAAGGCACTCAGATCAAATAGACACATCTAGGCAGCAGGAAAAGAGTAAAATCCCTGAAGAAAACACCAAAATACTTACTGTGCTCTGTTCATCTTCTAGGCCAAGGTTTCTTACTGATTCTTGGTTCAGATAAACCTGCAATGTGTTTATGAAGATTCTCGTAAACCTTGCAAGTTAGAAACAAGTAGTTACAAATTTCTAAATATCAGGCCATCTTGCAAGATTTATGAAGTTTTTAGGCTATATTTTTGGTTTAAAATAGACATAAAGGATCGATGGAGTAAGCAGCATGTATAAGAGGAAGCACTTAGGTTCATTTTATGAACGTTGCTAAAATCTATTGTTTAATTTTTCTTTTCTAACTCTCTCTCCACAGCCTGTTCCAAATTCACACCCAAAAGCCTCTTTTTGTCCTTGATAATTTGAGGAATTGTACCTATATTAGAGATATAGGAAAATATTTGGAATTTATATGCTTTGTCAGCAGATGCACATTTTTTCACCTCTAGCACCTGGGAAGTGTGTCTGCTCTTCCATTTGTCATCTTTATTACAATAGTCATGTGCTCCTGGTTTTACATAGAGCTCTTCCGCCCCTCTGTCCCCTAATCCACTCCGTTTCATTCTGTGTCTACACTAGAAGGGTTCTCAGCTAACCTCTCAAGTATGGTGACTTGTTTTTTAGACTCAATGGACTCTAGCCCTGGGATTCTGCTTTTTGTCTGCGCTCACTGGTCTCTCTCCACTGAGACTGGAAAGGATGGTCATCCTCCTTTTGTTTCCCCCCACACTCTACTTTTGGGAAAATAATATAAGATAGGCTTTCTTGGCCAAAAATCCCATTTTTTTAAGAAAAGCTGACAGCACAAACTAACAATGAATTAATTTTATCATTGATCTTTAGGATATATGTGGGGCACATTAAGATTTTCTAATTTGCAACTCTTCTCACCAAGATTCATATCTAAAGATGCAAAGTTCCCAGGTGAAGATGATTTTAGAAATTATTATTTCCTGAAACTATTCTTCGTTTCCTATCTCCATTCCCTCTGCCTTAGATGAAGAATTTATTTTTGATTACTAACAACCTCTTAATTAGTACTCTTGCTGCCAGCGCTAGTCCTTTCACTTGTCACCAAAGGGTAATGTCAAAAATGTCAGAATACAAAACTGCTAAGTTCTCTATACAGGATTTACATCAGTATTTCCTAAAAAACAGGGAATCAGTAAAAAAGTCAGCAAATAAATAAATGGACAAATATATCTTTAAAACATTAATATCTAATCCCCCTTTTATAGAGTACATATGCACTCAGAATTCAGAGAATTCTACAGTGAAGAAATTGGTTCAATCCAGAATTTTAAAAATGTATTTGATTATGAAATTCCTTTATGAGTTTTACCTACTAAATATCTATATTAGTTTAAACAGAGACACTTGGGTAACAGTTTTCAGGATGAAAACCAAGCTTTTTAACTTTCAGCATAGGGTACATCACGACATGTTATTTTCTGTCTACCTATCCAGCTTGATTTTCCACCCCTAAGAAGCCTTCTCTTTTATATTCTAATGCAACAAGGTCCACGGGGTCACCTTCCTCTGTGCCTTTGTATTTGCCTATCCTCCTGCCTAGGGTAGTTTTCCTCCCCCTGTTGCCAGGTAAACTTTTTTTCCCCCCAAACCTAAAGTAGATGCCTCTCCAGCACAAGGTGAATTCCTCTATGATTTGCCCAATGAATGAGATCACTCTCTCCTTAGTTCTACCGTTATGCCTTGTTCTCATTTACATTTGGTTGTGTTCATGTACTGGTTTATAATTGTTTGTGGATCTAATGCATATGAAGGGCTATGAGTAACATGATGGAAGGGTTCATCTCTGTGTATAAGTTTTTAGGATAATGCCTGGAATATGGTAGGAGTTTAACAGATGTTTGAAGGACAGATGAATGGCCACATACCGTATGGTAACATCATTCTGGATTCTGCACTTCTGTTTGTTGGAATATTGTAAATTAGATAACACATATACATCAAGAATAAATAGATATAGATAGCTTGTTTGTATGCAAGTGACAAACAAAGTATATACTTATGCCATCCTTAAAACACAGCTATTTAATAAAGGATTATTAGGAAATACAAGAAGTGAAGCTTCACCAAGGGCACTGAAACACATGCGTCGTCTTAGAAATAAAACCTTGAGAGTTTTAATCTTTAGACATAACCTTAGCTTCTAAGAGCTCATCCAAACGACAGACCTGCTGCATCCTCCACACACTTCCATTTATCTACATGGGCTGAGCTGACCTCACTGGAAATCGAACATTGCTGCAGATATTGATCCCGGCATATGGACACTGGCAAGACTCCTTTTGTGTGAAATTTACAGAAGAGTCTGTTAGAGAGGGTTCTGAAGTACAGAAGCATCTGTCAGACTGCTGTTTCCATCACAGGGCTGGTGAAAAGAAATCTGCAGCCACTTCTACTCTGGAGGGAATGGCGTTGCTCTGAGGCCTCCCAGCTCTTGTGCTGCATGCACTCTGTTCTCCTCTCTTACTCCTCTCTCTCTCTGACCCTTACTGTAATGTGACCGGTTAGTCATGACCTTCACATGCTGCAGTGGTGCTCTGTTCTCCCTCTGCTCTGTCTCTCTGGCCTTAAGCTATAGTGAACTCACTAAGCACGAGATCTCCTTTTAAAAAAATCGAACTGAAAGAAGTGTTGTTTGCTTTCTGGCCCTCAAACACCAAGACCCTGTTGTGCTCTTTAAAATTGTAAATTATGTCTGTTTAAGAAAATGTCAGTGTTTTTTAAAACAGAATAACAGTGCTGGAAAAGACTTGGCTGTGCTACTTGTTACCAAAGTTTCATGCAAAAAAAATGATGCATTCATCATTATGAGCGCAGTCAAGGGGCCTAATGACTTGGCCACAATGCCGCTTCAGTTCTTTCAAGTAACATGATGGATGCTTTTTTTTTTTTTCTCCTCCGCAAGTTATCTGAGCAACGTAAAAGCTCATAAACAGAGATCCAGAGATACTCTGTCAATAATGCACTATACTTAATAACAATTAAAACACAAGACACATCTCATATAATTAAATTGATTTTTTTCCCTACAGAAGCAAGACTTTTCAAGCAATGATTGCTTTGGTTGTCTGAAGTTGTATTTATTGTGGTGGAGGAGAAAGAGATCTGTTGTTACATTCAAACGCCACTTCTTGCGTCTTCAAAATCCAAGTCTTAAATAGGCTGACAGGATGGTTTTTGAGTAGAGAAGGATAAATAGCTATGGATTATTTGTGTAATCATCACGAATCACTGTGCTGGTCAACTATTATTTAGTGACATAGAATTTCAGTCTTGCAAGTAGACTTGGAGGTGTAGGAAGGCAGGAGTAAAGGTGTTAGCAAAAGATCCAGGTCTCTGAATTTCATGGGACCCCGAGCAAGGTTCTTAATGCAGCCTTTGTAATGCAAGCATAAAATGGTAACAATTTTCTATGTCTAAAATATGTTAAGGTCTGTAGAACTAGGGGCCTCATTGTTTACATTAAAAATTGCCTTTTAAGGGTAAATGTAACACCATCCCCCAAAGCACATAGCCCATTTTTGACCTCAGGATAACTCTACTAAATTGGGATATTTACCTTAACGTTCTTTACTTGGCCTCCATTCATGTTAAACAGCTGTTGGAATGAATACAAAAGGACTTGACTGGCTTTCTAGTAATAACCTGGATTTTTTTTTTTCCTGGTGGCTTGAAAGCATTATTTAGTGAATTGAGTTTTACCTTTTCCAACAGTGGGAGTGGTTGTTTTTCCATTAAATATTACTGGGGTTAATGGGCTAGAAATATTAAAAGAAACCCCAGCCATATGGAAATTTTAAAAGAAGGAAAGAAGGACAAAAAGAAAAAAAGTGGGTTCTTTTATTTTATTTTTATTTAATTTTTTTAAAGCTAGAAATACCCTGGAGAGAGCAGACAGGGGTTCTGTGAAACATATTTGCTGTGAAATATAATGGAATGTTTACTGAGCTATTTTCCATGAGAATCAAAGTGATCCTGCTTTCATATCTCATTTTCACAACAGTGGCCTTTTAAAAAATGTTGTCTCAGTGACTGGTGGTCAGACTGCATGTATTGCTCCTTTTGGAAATAATGGCCTTAGACTGTGACCAGCTACATTCATGCTGTTGGGCAAAAGTACGAGGAGACACGCTCTATTTCCAAGCCTGTGGGAGTCAATTTCCATCTCTTTCCAGTATTTACTGGAGAAATGTCTAATGTACTGGGGTGTGGAAGAAAACTTATCCTGGCAGAGTGCTTCCTTGCTAGCTGCGCTAACATGTGTCACTGTGCCTGACTTTTGGCCTTGAGCCCTGCCTTTGCTACCGTGTGGTCCTGGGTAAATGATGGAGCGTGGTTGGGTGTATAGAACCTGGACCACAGAGAACTGACAAGTAATAAGGTACATTTAAGCGAGTTCTTTATCCTCTTTGAGCCTCTGTATTCTATAAAATTAAAGCAATAATACCACCTAACATTAGTAGGACAACTGGTTGTAACAATGATATACATAGGAAAAGGGATGGAATTTAATACAACGAAATTATAGAATGTGTTATATTAGGTTAGTGGGATTTAGGTTAACTTTTTTCTCTGTTTTTCTGAATTTTCCTTAATTTTTCCTACATATATGCATGCACATGTGTGCACAGCGGTAAAAACAACAAAAGGCCTTTGGGCAGGTCTTTCACTTTGAGTGATTCAATATGTATTTACTTTTACTCTTCATAGGAATCAATATCTTTAATTGGTAAAAATAGAATACATGAATATATATTTACTATACTATGCTACTTTATGGATTGTTTTGAATTCAAATTAAATGACTGAGTGAAGTACTTAATATATTATAGCCTATTTTATGGATAGTAGATGTTACTTTGGAAACAAATTTTTTTTTTAAATAGTGATAACGAATATTGTATCCCTTATTCTATCAATAATGCGTTTTACACACTCATACTGACTCTATAGTTAATAGTGTCTTCATTACACAAGTGAGTTAGATATTTCAGCAACTAGTCTAGAGTGACACTAATAGAGCTGAGGTCCAGATCACGCTCTTCGACTCTTGAGCCTATGATCTTATACTCCTTAGTGAATGACTCACTGAGTCTAAGAACTGGACTTGTTTAATTGAATAACAATTGAATTATTTTAATTAGGTGGGCATTTGAAGAATATAGTTTACCACAAATATATATAATATAATATGTTATATAGTATATATACTATATACTATATGTTTATAATATATATATTATATATAGTACATATAGCATATATATACTAATAATATATATTTATTATATATTATATATTAGCCTTTTGAAAATGGTAAAATTTCACTTTAATTTACTGAATTTTAATTGTCAAATATCTATCAGTGTCACAGATTACAGTGAATCCTTTTACATCTTTACTAGTGATGAAAGGTAACCAACTTCTTGATTATAATAAGTTTAGTGATAAATTATAACACACTAATAATTTAGTGTTATACTTAGGTCTTTGATGTTTCACAACAACTCTCTAAATGTAAACATTATTTTCAAATTAGAATTTATTCAGGTGAGAGGATGTTAATTCAAGTCTTTGTTTTGGAAAGGTGAAAATGTTTTGTTTGTTTTTTTTTTAACAACAACAAAAAGAGCAGACCTTTATACTGTTTTAATTATTACTGTAGTTTTTAAAAATTCCATGTTTCCCATCTATGTCCACTATTCTCTTTCTTTAAAATTCAGTTAAGATATCTGAGGTCCTTTTGTTTCTTTCATTATTAATGGATCCTGCACTAAAAAACCACTAACATATTATAACTTTTAATTAGTTACTAAAAAAACCCAACTTTGCTATTATTGACCTTAATCTTACAAAACGATGAAATCAAGTGCAGAACATTTTAAGTAAATTGCTTTTCTAAGATTTTTATCTTTAAAATTGATTGTGACTTCACTGTTTGTTGTGATTAATTAAACCACATTAGTTTGAACTTTTGATCAAATCAACTAAGCTTGGTAAATTTATTTTGTTCTATATTCAACCTAAGGTTTGTTAGTTACAGTATAAATTAGATTTTAGGGACAATAACAAAGATTGGAAAAAGTGCTAAATAAGAAAGTTTACTGTTTAAGCCTGACTTTTCAATGTCAGAACTTAAAAACTGCTAAACAAACCAATAGCAAGTAAGTAAATGAACAAAAAGAAATAAAAAGAAAGAAGGATGTGAGCAAGAAGTGTAATGCACTAGGAAGAATACTAGCTCAAAGTCAAGGAAGGTGAGATCCTATTCCAGCTTTAGAAATTCCTGTGAGGATTTAGGTAGGTGGCCCAGCACCTTGTGTTTGTTACCTGCTGATGTGATGAATGGGCTTCAAACTTGGGGACTCTATGAATAAGTGATGCCCACAATGTATTGTCCTCAGCAGCCCTGCTCATCTCCTGTAGACTCAAGCTTATGGTTTCTACTATGAAGTCAATTCATCTTGTATTTAGTCTTCCTCTTTTCTTTTTACCTTCTATTTTCCCCAACATTACTGTCTTTTCCAAAGAATCCCACTTTCTCTTGTTCTCTTGATGTGCCTGAAATAGAATAGCTTCACTTTTGTCATTTTTGCCCAATGATGTTTTAGGCTTACTTTGCTCTAGGACTCACTTGTTTGTCTTTCTGCTTGTCCAGGGTGTCTGCAGAGCTCTCTTTCAGCATCATATTTTAAATAAACCAACTTTAATTTGTGATAAAATTTTAAACTCTCAAATGTTTCTTTTCTGATTAACAGAGTACAATAACTCACACCACAAAGATAGCTATGTCAGTTACTGGGTGGGAGCACATAGAGTTTTAAGTCTTATAGAAAGACACACACAAAAAATAGTTACCCCAATTAAATTCCACACCAGCAGCGGGACCTTATCTGCCTGGTGGTCCTAAGTTTAGTCCACTCTCATTTTTGCAGCTTTTGTTTGCTTGTTTTAATGATCACTTCTGATATGTTTATAACAAAAAGGGACCCAGAAGTCAATAAATGTATCTATTCATTCAGAAGAGAGAAGCAATCCAATTTTCTCAGTGTGTGCACATGTGTTTGTAGTTTGCTTTTTTTTTTTTTTTTTTTTTGTCTTTTTAAGAAATACATATGCTATAGGTTCAAGGGTGGAAAATTTTACACACTTCTCGAGTGAGGAAGTTTAATTGTAACCTTTTGCATATTTTTGGAGAAACTCTCTTCTTTAGTAGATATTGCATTAGCACCTAGAAATACCAATAAAATGCTGTATTTAAATGTCTCTTCCAGACTTTCCAAAGAAGAGTATCAGGTCACTAGATCTTTCTGTGCCTCATCTTGGAACTGTGTTAATGCTACATAAACATATCCTAGAAAACAGCAAGAGGATATGCCAGTTGTGACCTTCCAAATATATTCTACTTCTCTGAATGCGAGAATATATTTAAAACAGATTATATTGTCTATCTGTTTTTCAGTTTCCACTGTTAATAAGACAGGCATTTCTATGGCTGACTTGCTGTTTTCATGGGTAGCAAATATTCTGATTAGGATTCCAGATAGCAAATTTATTGAATTTTATCCAGAATAGAAAATACCATAGATATTAAATGACTTACTTCTTCCTGTCTATATTTAAAACATCAAATAATACTAATCGTATCATTAAATATGCTATGTAGCTGGTGTTTCTAAAGAAATGTCCTTTGATTCAGTGTGTCTTGCAGGATTTTCATGCCAAGTAGAAGCTAGTGAGATTAACAACATAATCTTCTAGCATTACTCTCATATTCAGAACTGTAAAATAAAACCTTGCTTTCACTAGAAAGAAGACAAGCTGGAGATTCAAAACACTGACTCAATGTTATGAGTTGAGTTCTTATAATCCAATTTTTTTTTTTGCTGTTTTATCATGCACAACCAGACATTTAAAACACCCACAAGTAGAAAATAGTTGAAGGTAATATTGTATAAGCCACTGGTAAATTTTTATAATTATTCTTGTGAAATTAACAGAATCAGCTGAATTTTAGTACTAAATCAACTTAACTTCTCAATCTCTCTTTTCATAGGGAAAATTGACCCAGTGTTTCCCCTAAAAAAGAAGCTCCACCATTTCCCCTTACTATTTCCTCACGTTGATTCATTCTAAGTCCTATAAGATTAAAGATGGAACCATAATAAATAATAAATAAGATAAATAGAATTTAGGAAGGTAATTTGAAGGAAAATGGAAATGCTGTGTATATGTGGATGGTGATGGATATGGACATTTCCGTAAGAAATAATAATGCAAGAACATGTAGGTCACATACATTTTTGTCATAACTTCTGAAAATCAGCCCCAAACTGTAAAATTATTTTTTTATTTTAAATTCTACATAAAACAACATGAATAATTTCGCTGTTGGATGGAGTTAAAAGTTTATTTTAAAGACTAAAAATTCTAGTCCTAGCTTATTTTACTGCCAATATTTTGAGGTAGATGTACCATAAACTCCAGTTTGAGAGTACCTGCAATTAAGAGAGTATTCTGAAACTTCATTGACATCATGTATGTCTTTGATCTATTTGTCAAATCTAATGAACTTTTTTTAATTAAGAATTTTCCAGAAAGTCATATACTTAATTTGAGTATTAAAGTCATATACTTAATACTTAGTCTGGCATACAATAACTAGCAGGATTCTCTCTTTATGAATAAGTTTGATTGGAGATGTGAAGATGCATAGCTGATTGGGCAGCTAACATCACCCAGTTAAAGTTTAACGGTAGGTGCTGGCTTTAGTAATCTTCATGGGTATTGTCCTGTCTGGATTCTAATCTTAAACTGATTTATAATTGGAAGACTCTAAAACTGCCAGAGAATTACTTATGTAGGACCTTCTCATGGCTATAATTTTGGTTTAGGTTTAGAGTAGAGAATCAGTATAATCTTATCATCTTTTTCTAGAGGTTCAATAAATTAAATAGAAGATAAGTTGCCATTAGGATCGAAATGCACATTTTTTTTGTTATTTTATATAAGGATATTTTCAGCTTTATTGAGATATAATTAAAAATTAAATTGTAAAATACTTAAAATATACAATGTGATGGACTGATATATATATATAGTGAAGGATTCTCATAATTAAGTTAATAACACATTCATCTTCATATATTTATTTTTTTGGTGAAAACATTTAAATTTTACTCAGCAAATTTCAATTATATAATAAAGTATTATCAGCTACAGTTATCATGTTTAACATTAAATCCTCAGACTTTATTCTAACAACTGAATGTTTGTACCCTTTATCATTCTTGCCACTTATCTCTCACCCCTCAGCCCCTGGAAACCACCATTCTACAGTTTCCATGAGTTCAACTTTCTTTTTTTGTGTTTCTTTCTTTTTCTTTTTTTTTTTTTTTTTAGATTCCACATATAAGTTATACCAGGAAATATTTGTCATTTTCTGTCTGGCTTATTTCACTTAGCATAATGCCCTCTAGTTTAAACCATGTTGTCTAAAATGGCAGAATTTTCTTCCTTTTTAAGGAAATGCGTATTTTTTAAAGATATGTGTCAGGTTACAGTGGCCCCATGTGCCTTTGTAAAATAAATACTATGTTCTCATAGGCAGAATCAAGTTCATTGCCTAAGAATTTGTCTCTTTATACTACATCAAAGAAAAATTAAAGGAGAGGAAAAAAGAAAAAGAAAGGAAGGAAGAAAGAAAGGAAGGGGTGGAGAAAGGGAAGAAAATGGAAGGAAGAAACAGGGAAGAAAGAAAGGAAGAAAGGCAGAATGCTTAAGAATAAAATATTTTCTTAAAGTGATCGAAGTAAGTAAATTATAAAGGCAAAATGAAACTCTAGATCTAGTCATATTTACATAAATTAGCATTCAGTTCTTTGTTAGTCATTTATTAGTTCTGCCATTCGTTCGTTCTGCCAGGCATGTGCTTACAGTTAAGAATGATAGAAAGGATCCCTGCCTCATAAGGCAATAGTTTGAAAACCACAAGAGACCCTATGCTTAGCATGTTTGAGAATATTTGACTCTCAGCAAAATGACCTCCATGAAGTGCCATCTAATATCTTCTGATGTTTCAGATATTAATAGATTATGCCTTCTGTATTTAACATTTATAAATTATCTCAAACTTTGCCCCAAAGCCATATAAGATGGGGCCAAGTATTAAAGAGGGTAGTCAGAATCAGAGAGAAAAACAGAGAGAAATGGTCTCAATAGAGCTGTAACTATTTTCTCTAAGCAACTGGCCCTCAGAAACAACTGGCATTCTTAGTCATTTGCTAAGCATATAATGTGGAAAGGCCATGGCTGGCACCCTTCACAGAGCATTGTGCGACTCCACCACGCAGGTGTTCTGGCTCCAGAGGCCTGCCAACCCGCAATCTGATTCTCAGAAGGGATTATGCACAGTTGCCTCTTAGTTTAAACAGGACACTTAAACAAACACAGGATCCACTGTTGTAACTGTAGTTGTTCTTGTTACCTTCCATCCTCCAGTTTGGCAATGAGAGTAGCAGATGTAGGCAATGCGGGCTTTACAATTCTTGTTTTACTACTTGTTAAAATTGGCACCTGCAGTTTCTACATAGTAATTATACATCTCCAAAATAATATATAAAATGGGGAAAAAAATGGAAACGTTTTTTTGCTCTGAATGTGCAGGTCACAGAAATTACAGACATGGATTCACATAACAAATGGTGGCAAGTCTCCGCTTAGCCCCAGTAAAGAGTTTAACTAATTGTGGTGGGTTGTGCCAATAAACAGCGGATTGGTAGGTCTGTCTCCTTCTTTGCCACTATGTAATAGTAATCTTCTCAAGCTCTGCCCTTTCTTCTAGTTCCATTCACCAGTATTTACTTATCTGTCTTCTGCATCGTTTCCTAATTTTTTGCTTTTTTGCTGTATGCCTCCCTAAATACCCAATCTTTGATTTGTGTGCACCTTTCTCTTCCTTCTATCTTTTCACTCTAAGTTTCCTTACACTTTGTGCCTGTTGAGAAAGCATGCTAAAGGAAGGGCAGAGTTGAAATGGGATCACAGAACTGAAGGATTTAGTAGAAGTATAGACACACCTGGAGGCAAAGCCATCAAATGTTAACCATTGTTAGGTGTCTATCCACATATTCTAACAAAAAGATAAACTATGCCATTCACCATAAGTATGACTATCAACCACTCGTCTGTCAAGACATACTTGGGAAAGTTCACTTTTCTGCACATTGCATGCTCACATATGTGTACCCATGAAAGAGGATCCGAGTTACTCACCACCTGTCTAGCTCTAACTCCATCTCTGTTGGTCCCAGTCAAAGAATGAGATCAAAATGAAGAGCAGGAGTTGTATTAGAAGTATAACTTTGAAATTTATTTAAAATAAAGTAAAATAAAAATTCATGCTGAATTTTAAAAACTATATGTCACAAGAATCTTGTTGTTCAGATATATAATTAAGGCTGAGGAATTGATCACAATCCCCTTAATCCCCAATGATTCTTTCTTTGCAAATTGTTACCTGACTTTTTAAATTTTCTGGAGTTTCCAGGAAAAGTTTGAGACTTGACATCAGGATAGTGGCAAAGAGTTCTGACTGTGCACCTACCAGTTGTATGAACTGTTGAAGTTACTTAACTTTTCAAAGCCTTGTTTCTGTTTATGTGTTTATATATATTTTCATATGGTAAAATTGGAATGAGTCCCTTTTGAGAATTTCATGAACCAAAAAATATGGAGTGTGTTCAAGACCTTTTAAAAGTAAGCAACCGTGCATAGAGAAGGTTATTATCTGCTCTAGGATGCCAGCCTCTACTTCAATTTCAGATGGTGAAACTATAAGAATATTATTTTAATTTTTTCAGAATTTACCATATTGGTACATAACAAAATATTTTCAAAGTGAAAATATAAATTGAAATTAAAGAATCCATTTCACACTGTGGATATGAGCACAAATTCTGCTGTAAATCTGTTTGAGTTCAGCTCCAAATTTTGCTATTTGACTTTGTTTCCCCATTTGAAAATGTGGATAATAATATTAACTACATCACAGTGTTGATATAGGGATTTTATGATATAGAACAGTGCTTGGAACATATAGTATACTCTATAAGCATTTGCAGAAATAAAATAAAATAAAATAATAAAATAAAATAAAAGTACTCAAGTCTTTTATTACCATAACTGCTCTCCTTAATAGTCTAATTAAATTTCTAAAACTACAAATATCATTTGATCTTAGAACTTTGGCACAGAGATCAACACTACAAGTTTCGTGTGGTTCCAGTAAGATACCTGAATCCTTTCCATTTTTGCCTTTTCATCTCTAACCAACCACTTTTCGTGATTCATATTTATTGGTCCAACATGTGCTGCTCTAATGGCATGTAAAATTTAATCAATTAATGAAGGTCAATAGGCCATTTCCAGTTACAATATTTTGAGAAGTTTATTTTGCAAACACTTGAATACTTTGGAAGATTATGGAGCAGCCTGAAGTTATAGCACATGCTTCATCTCAGTGGACTGAACAGAGAATGATCAATACATGAGTACATTCTTTTTTCTACCAAATGTCCTTGGACAAGATGCTAATTCCCTACTGACTCAGTATCTTTACATTACATGTAAAATTCCAAGTATTTTCAAAAACAATTTTGCAGAAAAATTGTTCATGGCTCTGGACATATTTATATCAGTTTTCTTTTTTATTATGCCTACCTCTTGCTCACATTCCTAGGGATAAACTGTTTATGAGAAAAATATTTATCATTAGTTATTAAAAAACTAACAACAAAAGGGCAAAAAAAGCCGAAAACATGAAGTGTGTGTGTTTGTGTGTAGGAACAAGGATAATTATTAATTTCCAGCCACTTTCGAATTATAGAAGATGGTTTATACAGTCACAAAACACTATTAGCAAAACTGACCTTTTTATAACTTATGTTAAAAATTTAAGTTAACTAACTCTTAACTAATTAAGAGTTCACTAGTTGGTTATACTTTAACACTGTTCACACAAAACAAAAATACAATTATATATATATATATATGAATAAACATATATAAAATATATTATATATACTTATATGTATAAATATGTTTATATAACATATATACAGTTTGCCCTTGAATTCTCAAACTTTTGTCTGCATCACTATCACATGAAAATCTAGATAAACAGATTTGTGGGCTTGTTTCCAGAATTTCTGTTTCAGTAGGTCTGGGGAGCAGCCCTAAAATTTGTGTTTGAAAAAGTTACCGGTTATGTGGTCATGCTAATGATATTACACTGGGGACCACACTTTTAAGAACCACTGTCCTAAGTTCCCTAGTAAGAAGGTAACTGAATTTTGTTGTGGCAGACTGTTTATTTTTTTGCGCCCTGTGAATCACACCTCCTAGTATCAATTTCCTTTACATGGGGAGAAAGTAATGCTGTGCCAGTTCTGGACCTAAGCATTAAGATATTCTTGCAGATTTTATTCTTTTGCTCTTGGAAACCAGCCACTATATAAGAAATCTGCCTATCCCAAGACCATTATGTTTGAGAGGGTTCAAGATAAATACATGACGTGGTAACACGGAAGAGAACTGAAGAACCCAGTCAGTGGAGAGACCTAACATCTCAAGCAGGCTGCCTCGGCTGAGCTCCCAACAGCCAGCCATTATCAAACTGTCTTTCAAAGGAGGACATTTTAAATGTGCTAGCTATTAGTCAACACTAGGGAAAGCAGAAAAAATACCAACGCAGCTGAAATAATAAGCTGTTGTTAAGTTTTGGAGTAAATTTTTAGGCAGCAATAGAAAATAAAAAAAAAAAAATTGGTACCTGTAAGTGGAGTAATGCTATAACAAAATGTGGGATCATGTGACATTAATTGATTTTGGAATTAGGTGACAGGCAGAACTCTGAATGGCTTCAAGGGGACTTTTACAATAGGATGGAAAAATAGTAAGGAAATTGCTGTTGGTGACTGGAGAAAAAGGTGTGTAGTAAGGTGGATGACAAAAAGTGATATTTAATAAACTTGTGGATCTGGCTATGAAGATTTTCAGGAAGAGTGTTGAATATGCAAACTTATTTCCTTATCTATCTCTGATAAAGATAGGAGGTCTTGCATCCATTAAGAAAGGAATTTCAATTTTCAAGCAAACTTAAAAATAAGTATAAGGAAGGCAGAATTTGTTTCATTCAAATATAAAATTTTCTCATTCTCAGCTTTTCCAACTGTCAAATAATTCTCAAAATAATAAGTGGCCTCAGGGCCAAATCAAATCACATTGCTGCAAGTAAAATGTGGCATTTTGGTTAAGGTGAGGTCTTAAGACCCTTTGTTAGGTCCTTCAGAAAACTTGAGATGTTTCCTAAATCCTCTCTTTTGGACAATGGGATTTCTGTGGACCCTAAGGACATACCCTGTAGAGCTCTTCAGCTAGAAAAAAAGAACTTTTAAGAATCCTAGGATATTATTTCACAGTTGAAATTAGGGAGGGATATTTTTCGAAGAGGTTTTTTGTTGTGACTTTGTTCTATTTTATGTAGTAATGGGATGAACTCCAGTAAGATACAATGGCAATCTACAAAGCTTTTAAGATAAATGTACTAGCTGAAGCACGCCAGTTTAGATTAAAAGGGACAGACACAGTTCAAAATTAACAGACCTTTGGACCTTTAGCTTTCTAGTGTCAAATTTTAGGTTGAGAAAGCTACTCATCTGCAAACATGGATCATTTATTATGGAAATGGAAGGACAGTTCAGAGGGTGGAGCAAATAGTCACAGAGAAATTCTTCCAGGCAGCAGAACTGAGCCCTAATCAAGAAACCTTTTGTGTTTACCTTAGTAGTTTTCAAAATTTCTTTAGATCCATAATTACTATATACCTCCTATGTTCCTTAGTTTAGAATGGGAGTGCCAGTTATGTTTTTCCTGTTTCGGTTTTACAATTGTATGTTGGAGCTGTGAGGAAGAGATAATTTGTTTCATTTGCTCACAGATCTTCAAATCAAGAGCAGCCATGCCTGATGAATCGCATCTGTACCTGGATCTAATTTTGGTGCTGAGAATCTGGACTTTATGTCTAAGACTATACTCCAATGATATGACATTTTGTTGATTATAGGAAGGAGTAAATATATTTTGAATGTGGATAAGACTTAAATCATAAAGGGCCAGAGGACAGATGAATCTAATAGCAGGTAGAGGCCATGTGAGGAAGAATCAAGGCCCTTGCTTGCAGCCCTTGACCTTCTAACTGGTAACAGGCATCAACTAGTCAAACAAGTGAGTGAGCCATAATGAAAGTAGACCCCTCTCACCTTTGCTAAGCCACCCCATGTCTGTAACGCCATATCAAAAACAATTTAGTCCAAATTGCAGAGTTATGAGCAAATATATTATTGTTGTTTTAACTCACTAAACTTTAGGTGACTTTGTAAGCAGAAAGAGGTATTTGAAATGTTTTATTCCTAGAATTAAGTAATTAGGGTTCATCCTAAAAACTATCGCCCACCCCTTTCCCCTTTCCATCTGCATTGCAAATAATCTTACCTCCTAGGATTCCTATTATCTCTTGCACATTTATGAGTTTTTTTCATAGATAATACAGCCAATTTTCCTTGTATATTCATCTCCCCCCTCCATTCTGCTTTTTATTCATCACTTTTGTAACAAGCATCGGACACGTTTGCAATTATTAATTAATTGCTTTCTGCTTCTATGTACTATACCTGATATTTAACTTCAATATCTAAATCTCACAGAAACCAGTAAAATGGACCTCAGTAAGAGGTGCTAGAATCTGTCTAGTAGGAATGGAGCTGAAAAGCATCTCGGAATGAGTTGTCTCTGTTTATTTTCCCAAATTCAAAAGTTGCATGATTGTGCTCAGAAGTAACTACGCAGTACCGATAAGGGGAAGATTACTTTGCTTATTTGCCCAACCATCACCAGTCCTGGACAATTGAGAATATTTTCTGATTTTCTTACTTTATTTTCAAGTCTCCTATAATTCCAATTCTCTTTTAAATAAAATTATTGAGTCATTATTATTTTATTTTGGGGGACTGAATTTAAGACAAGATTTTATTTTTGAGCAGTTGTGAGTTGCTCAAAGGAGCAAAAGAAGTTCTTGACCTTTTGAAAATTCCAGATCTGAGTTAACATTCTTCTTGCCTTCCAAATATGGTTCTACTTTACCTTTAAATGAGAAACCTGAATAAATATTCAATATGAGATTTATTTGTTGCATCAAATTCCTATATTCTATTTAATTCATTACTCATTCATAAGTTCACTTATGTATCTAACCATCCATCAATTTTTATACTTATTCTTTCTGAAATAAGAACAAAAAATAGAAAATAATGTCTTGACTCTGATGGACTTAAAAAAAATCTTGAACTTTATTACCTTAAATTTTCTACTTACTAAGAGTTAAAAAAAGGAAGCAGATAAAAAAATAGTATTTCTCACACAATGTAGAGTTCTTTCTAAGTTTGTTTAATGCATAATAAATGAATAAATAAAATAAATAAATGAAATATCATCTAGGTGCTCACTAAACACAGGAAGATCAAAGACATCTAGAGAAATTTCCTTTTTTAGACTGGAATGTGTTCTGCTGAGTTCAGGTCTTTTTTTCTTTCTCCCAGTCTCACTTAGGAATTTCCAAGATCAGTAAATTATTCTTCTTAGCCTAAAAGTCAGTAATAAAGAAACATGAAAAAGTATATTTACATAGAAAGAAAATAGCAAGCTCCTCCAGATAATCACACAAACTTACTTTCTTTAAAGACTTGAAGAGACAAAAGAGTTCTTCCCCTTCAGTTTACACTAAACTGTCTTTTAGTGACTATCAAGCAAGGAGACCAAGTACAGAAAGATAGAATATCATAATTGGAAAGAGCCCTGTGTATATTTAGTTGTGAAACGTAAGTTCTGTTTAAGTTTTTAAAATGCAAAAGCAGTCAAAGCAATAGAAATATTTAGTTATGAGCTGCTATGAACAAACTAAAATTTGATAGCTTAGAACAACCACACTTATCATTTTCATGATGATGCAAACGAATGGTATGTTGGAGTTGCAGTATCCAAATGGATTTTTCAATCACATGCCTCAGATATGTTTGTGGCTCAAAATGGCTCAACTATTGTCATATGTCTGGGACCTCCATTTTCTCTGACAGTTGGGTCTATCAGTTCTTTTCCAGTAGTCTCAGGCTTTTTGCTTCTTTGTATGTTCTTTCCACATGGCTTCACCACTTGGTCTCTCTAGCAAAGGTAGCTATACTTCTTACATGAAAGCTGGGGCTCCTGGAAATGTAAAGCAGTAGCTGCTAGGTCTGAAATTGAGACAGCATTTCTTCCACAGTATTTTATTGGTTAAAGCAAGTTTCAGGCTCAGCACAGAAAAGGCACCCTACAAATGTGTGAGCACCAGAACCATGATCTATTCTGGCACTCCAATGTAATGGAATGCGAAGTGCATTTTGTAGGCTTATCACCTGGACTCACAAATCTAAACACAAAGTTGCAAAAACACTTATTTGACTCTGCAAAATGTACAGAGGGCAAGAAAAGGAGATCACCATATATTGATTGATACTGATCCTCCAAGGATGAACTAAGTTAAAAAAAGAAAAAGAAAAAAAAAAGTGCCCCTGAGAAGAAAGGACTATTTCAGTTGTCATCTTGAAGATTAATTGATTGAAATCATTCTTTTTAATATCAGAGAACAGATGAATTTTACCATACTGCTCTGAATTACACTCTAGAAAAATCAGATGCTGAATGTAGAAATAATCCCTATTTTAGGAATGTGTATATTTCTGCAAAATCCTTATTTTTATGGCTGATTTCTTATTAAAAAAAAACATAAAATGAAAGGAAATAAAGGGCATGCTATGTTAACTGAATCTTATGTGTTTTAGCTGAAAGCTGCTGCCTTACAGTGGAATTCAAATATCCAAAACAATCTTGTGTAGCAGAATACTACCATTTACATCTTTTGTTCTCATGTTTCCTTATGCATTGTGCAAGATCCTACCTAAGAATGAATTAAAGGGTAATTGTCAAGATAACAGCTTAAAAATAATCTTTTCTGCATTGCTTCTTTGGAGTTCGATTGTGTAGTTTTTTGTAAAGGCATGTTTAATCATCTACTTATCTGATTAATTTACATTATCTCATTGTATAATATTTAAAAAATGACAGAGCAGTTCACACTTTTTTTTTATAGTTTACTATCTGTTGCTCTAGGACTAACTCAGTTTTGCAAATTAATATTGGAACATTGCATGGAAAAAAAAAAAAAACCCTAAACACATCTTCACGTTTATTGAAGAATAAATGGTTTTTGTTAGTTTTAAGTTGTATTTTATATGCTATTTTAATTTTTCATATCTGTGTTTAACCTCCCATGTGTAATTTTTTTAGGTTCTCTCTAATTATCATCCAAATTTCTATTTTTCTGTCACATAGATGATATGTACTCAATATAAATTTTTATGCAGCTCTGCAGCAGTGCATAAGATGAAATATTTGAAAAGCAGCTGATGTTGTGTGTGCTTTTCACCCCAGGAGATTTCTTTCAAGAAAAGAAGTAGCCAGGATGTCTCAGATTCTCTCTATCAGTATTCACACAGCTTTTATTTGAGGCTTCATTCTAATCCTTTTGTATAAATAAGAATTAGTCCTAAACATGTATTCTTTGTTTTGAGTTACATTACACAAAACATCTAAGGAAGAAGAAAAGGGGAAAGAAGTGTGTAGAAATAAGATTTAAAAAAACGATAGCTTCCCTAAAGAAATTAGATGTGAAATCATAGTTAAAATTAATATGTCTGTACACGTGCGTGAGTGTGCACATCGTGAGAAGCAACCTCTTTGTTGAATCATAATCAATAACATTTTCAGAATAGCTTATAAGCAAGAATGCCTATTCCAGTTTTATTTTAACAGGTTAATTATTTTGAATTTAGGGCCTTGCTATGTATGGGTATTTGTCTACGTTATCACTTTGTATTAAAGGAAACATATTTGATTATGCTTCTTCATTAATTAGGTGACTTCATTATTTCCCTAAAAATCACAAGATAAGTCAAAACCACCATTCTCATCCCCCAATCCCTTTACCACCAGTTTTTTTTTTTTTCTGAACTGCTCTGAATAATCTAAAGACTTATTCAGCTTGCAGCCAGATGTGAACAATCACTGCTTGACACAGGGTACAAATAACACCTACTCCAGCTATTACTCTTAAATTGGAGCTCTGCCCTTGATGGAGGCTGGAGATTGCTCTGGTTTTTGTAACTTGCACATGAACAGTAGTAGGCAAAGAGTGAGAGGGAGGCCAGGGTATATTTGTTGCAAGCTGGAGGCAAATCTGGACTTCTCTCACATGAGAGTGGTCTGTTTTAAACTGGAGTGAGGTCACAGGCCATAGTTCAACCTAAAGGACTCAGTGAACTAATGTATTCGGCAGACATAGACTAGTGAAACTAAACTAAACAAAACCAAACCAAACAAAAAAGGTGAGCAAGGGTCCAGGCCAGCTTTGAAACCTAAATGAGCATGTGTTTTCATTCTTCAAAACTTTCAGAAGTCTTTTAATCAACTAAAGATAGAACTGTTTGTGGTTTGAGAAAATGGAGTCCTGACTTCTGAATTTGAATTAACAGGAGGGAGAGGAGAATGAGAGTCTGAACCGGAAAAACACTATTCTCTTAGCAAGCAACTGTGATGGTTGGTCATGGTCAGATTTTACCAGATTGTTCAAAAATAAAACTCACAACTCTTTTGAATTCCAAGGAGTATTGATTGGCTTTGTTTGTGCTACATGAGTCTCTCTCTCGCTCTCTTTTAAGTTAGGCTGCAATCGTTCTTTCCTCCTGGATGTCTAGTATTTGTTGTGAAGAATAACAGCATGTGCCATCTGCAGAGAGAACTCCTGCTGAGATAATGTTCAAGTCCAAGGCATTAGAGCTATAAAAATCAGGAAAACAAGTAGTCTTCCTTAATGCTTTATTTCTAAATTATTTGTTTTATTTCCTTTTGCATTTTTCTTAAATGTTGTTTTTAACAAAAGTGAGATTGCCATTCTTTATAATCTTCGTATTGATTCCTTCAGAGAGTAAAAATAAACATGGTCCTCAAATTGTGATCAATACTAGTGAAGTTCATGGTTTAATGATTAGAAAAGCAAGGCAAAGAGGGACAAAATATATTCTTTAAAAGAGACCCAGGTTACTTAAAAAGACATAAAATGCATAGAAATTTTCTTTCATCAAGAATTATTTAGTGGAGCGACAGGTGCTCTCATACATTGCTAGTGGGAATGCAAAATGGTACAGCCACTTTGGAAAAATGTTTGGCTGTTTGTTTGTTTATTTGTTTTTATGAAACTAAACATACTCTTACCATACTATCCAGTAGTTGGTCTCCTGAATTTTTACCCAAAGGAGTCAAAAACCTAACGTCTACACCAAAACTTTCACATGGATGCTTATAACAGCTTTTATTCAGAATTCCCCAGATTTTGAAGGGACCAAGATGCCCTTCAGTAGGTGAATGGATAAATAAACTGTGGTACATCCAGACAATGAAGTATTATTCAGCACTAACAGAAAATGAACTATCAAGTCATGAAAAGACATAGAGGAAACTTAAGTGTTTATTTCTAAGTGAAAGGAGCCAATCTGAAAAGACAACATACTGTATGATTCCACCTCTATGATATTCTAGAAAAGGCAAATTGTGCAGACATAAAAAATCAGTGGTTACCAGAGGTGGTGGGTAGGGTAAGTGAGAGGGATAAACAGGGGTAGTGCAGAGGATTTTTAGGTCAGTAAATATACTCTGTATAATACTGTAATGATGGATATATGTTATTACAAATTCATCCAAACCTATAGAATGTGTAATGCCAAGAGTAAAAGTAATGTAAACTACAGATCTTGAGTGATTGATATGTCAGTGAAGGTTCATCAGTTGTAACACATACAACACTCTGGTGGGATTGTTGATAATGGGAGAGCCTGTGCACATGTGGAAATCTCTGTACCTTCTCTCAATGTGGTTATAAAATCTAACAATGCTCTAAAAAATAAAGTATTTTTTACGAAATAATCATTTAGAAGTAAAAAGTGAGAAATATGCTGTCACATTTGTTAGAGAGAAAAAGAAAAACTCTTCATGTTAACTCTGGTTCCATTGAGTGTTGATGTGATGCTGTCCAAATTTGTTATTAGTAGTCCAGGTGAAGCCTTAGTAGAAATAATCACATGCTCAATTTAAATTTCAGCTATTTTGGCTTGTAGAACATGAAGGGACTCACCTTTGTTTGTTTGGCAGATGGGGGAAACCACCACTTACAAGTATGCTTTGTGAGTATGGTGCTAGATTTTCCTTGAAAATAATATGTATGCACTGAACTTTTTAAGAAAGAAGTTGCTCAACGAAGAGTGATATCTCATTTTAATTTGTATTTTTCTGAATGAATAATTATGTTGAACATTTTCCCATATGTTTATTACACTAATCTTTTTGAAAACATAAGATTTAGAAGCAGCTTATAAAGTTACTCAAGAAGCTTTGATATAATGTCAGTTTCTTGGTAATAAAAAAGATGAGAAAAGAGAAGTAATGTTTACTTAGTGCCTGTCATGTTTTGAGAACTTTACATATAATATTTTAATTATTTTAATAGCCAAATGTGATATTTTAATAGATGATAAAGTTCACATATATTTATAAACAGAATCTATTTAATTTTCTATTCTCTCTTTTTTTCCTATACTATAAGGCGCCCTAATTTTCCTTTATTTCCACATAGTTTGTTTTTCCATAGTTTTTTTTAGATTTGTGGAGAGTAATGGTTATTACTATGGCTTCTAAGTAGTGTTTCCTTATCCATTAACAATCTAACATTATGTTGGATAGTCTTCTGTATGCCTTCTGGGATTTGAATTTTTACATTAAATCACCATTACTGTCATAATAATAAAAAAAAACTTGTAAAGTTGTTTCTATTTTGAAAAAAAAATCTATTCCTTTTTTCTGTTCAAATGAGAAACCAGACCTTTGCTTTCTTAAATTGTATTACAAGAGATAATCAATGACCTGTTTGTTTCATTACTTATTTTCAAAGGCCGTTCAAATCTCAGCTTTAAATGAATAGTTTTATCCCAGCTCCTGAGGAATCAAATATTTACATTTTCATTTTAAGTTTTAGCAATTTTTTCTTATCAAAGATTTTCTTTTTGCAAAAATGTCCTCATATTTATACTTAGACTCACTGACATAATTAACCTGTTTAAGAAAAGAGACTGTATATAAAATGTTAACTTGAGAGAAAAAACAGTGTTTTTCTTAACTTCAGCAACAAATTTATGTGTTATCTTACTAGGGAGTGTCTAAGTTGGCTGATGATGTCACTGAGTTTATTATTGGGTAAGAAGTTTCCTACAACCCTACTCTTTCTTTCTCTTTCCTTACTCAGCTTTGCAACCAAAATCAAAACAAAACCTGAAATCAAAAAGAAAGAAAAACTTCACTGAAAAAATAAATTGTCATTCATTATTTTTTAAAAAGACAAAAGTATATCTTTATTATTAACCAATGCCCTTCCAGTTCTCAAGAATAAAGGTGAAAGTCAGCTGGAAAGGTAAACTTAATGTATAGTGTTTATGCCTTAAGCATTTTACACAAGGCTGGGCACATAATAGACACTCAAAATGTTTTTGTTTGATCTTATTTTTTCTTAAGATACTTAGTCTTAGTATACTTGCATATCTTGTGCTTAAACAAATGACTATTCATTTTTAGTATTAATCCATTTAACTACAAAACCAAAAACATTTTCTTTGAACTATCATAATAAACCACTTCAACTTCTGAAACATACCAGATCTGGATCAGTTTTTATGTCTTCATTAAGGACGAATACATTATCCACAAGTGTCACCAGGAGCAAATGCATTAACTTCTGAGCTCTCTTGGATAATGTCAAATGACATGACATAAGTCCAGCATGCCTATTATTATACAATTTCTGCATTTACCTTGTCTAGATTTTCCTATGCAGTACAATGTTCAGTGATTAGATGTATTCATATATTTTCAAATCCGCTTTTACCACACAATTTGAGTACATTCACACAATTGAGTCAGTCATTTATATCAATCCTATGGGTTTGATATAAATGTGTTCTCTTGTGTTTGGCAATGGCAATTATATATTTGGATAGACAAGTGGGCTGGTGGCCAGCTTTCCACAGGGGCAGCAATTTCTGATGCTTTTTCCCAAATCTATTCATTTAGCCCTTAAAGTAACTTTATTAAGTTAAAGTGTTATCAATAAATCTCCATTATAGATTCAAAAGATTTAGATTCTTTTTCGGAGTAAGAATGTTTTTTTAAGGGAATCTGGAATAACTCAGCTCAGTTGCCATCAATGCAATTTCATTTGAAAAAATAGAACTAGATTTGCATTAAGACATGATGGAGAGCTGTGAAACAAACAAACAAGCAAATGAAATGTCAGGAAGAATGTGGGTGAGTTATTATTGGGTAAGAAGTTTCCTACAACCCTATTCTCTCTTCTTGACCAAGGTTTTGGTTGGAGCTCTGCTCAAATTGTGGGGAATAATATTTTTAGCTTGTTATTTTGGATACATATAATTGGCTATTCTGAGATTTATGGATAATCTGGACAGGACATGACCAAGTGTGATGAAGATGTGGCTTCCCAGGAAAAGCAACCACACTGGGAAAAAACATGACAGCCACACATGATCTTCAGTTTAATGGAAGTTCCGGTATCCTTGTAGATTTTAAGACGATCTACGAAGATATGTGCATAAAGCCAACAGCAAGAAAATGTGATATTCACTACCCTCTCGTCTAACTTTCATTTTTATTATATATAATGGTGAGATATAGTATGTTCCATGGAAGAAAGATCTTTTCATGACAGCAAATCTACAAGTATGGCTACAGGCCGCAGAAACCAGAAGGTGGAAACAGAAGAGGAAGAACCATTGGAATGAAATACACTTGTGGGAAGAATCATCATGGCTCATATATTACTAGCTCTGACATGACACAAGGCTTAAAAAAAAGTAGTAAAGTCTTTAGAATGTTCAAAAGTCAGTGATTGAAAATGAGAACAAACTACCTAGTAAATGATAAATAAATAAAATATTGCCCTTCTCCTCAAATTCACAAAATCATTCCAGTTTTTACTCCAGTCCTTGTTAGAGTATTTCTAGAGGTCCATGTGAAAACATTTTCTCATTCTTATTTACTCACTTCTTCAACAAAAACTGTTGAATGTGTCGATATGTGAAAGTTTCACAATCCTTGATTGTAAATTGTTAGTCAGGAAGATAGAAATTAAAGTGAAAAGATAAGCAGTCTAAGTTTAATGTATTTCTCAGCTGTATAAATTTTAAACAAGTGCTTTGGTACTTCTGATAATGGAAGGCCTGCTTTTTCCTGCTAAAGATGGGATTTATCCTGTAGGATCAAAAACAGCATGCACAAAGGGAAATCATTGAAGGGCTTTAAATAGAAAAAAATCATTGCATTTAAGTACTACAAATACTCAACATTCACTTTTCTTTTCCTTTGTATGATTAGTCTAAGGCCATGGTTCCCAAATTTATCTCAACATTAGAATCACCTGGGGATCTTTTGAAAATTCCAAATCCCAGACCACATCCTAAATAAATTAAATCACAATCTCTTGGAATTTATGTTGGGAAACGACAACAAAAAAGAGAATTATCTGGAACAGACTGAATTGACTTGAGATAGAGTGGGCCAATTCATTTATTTTACTTTTGTTTTTTCATGACTTTTTACTTCCTAATTTTTAAGTGATGCAAAATGGCACAATAAAACAGTATCAAGGCCACTCACCAAAATAGAAATTTATTCAGTTGTGTTACTGCAGAGGCATTTTGCATCCTGCTAGTAGAAATAGGAGCTTAAGGTGATAAAGGAAAGATAATTTTTCAGAACCCATATTCTTTGGGTCAATAAATTTCCCTTCATTTCTCTCATGGAATCATCTCATAGTAATACATTCAATATAACCCCAATAGATTTGTATAATATTTGTACTTAGATAACAGGTAATATTTATTTTTAACATGACTTAGTGATATGTGTGAGTAGGCATGACCACATAGGTCAAGTATGAGTACACTCTATTTTCTCTACTCAATTCAGATTGTGGTCACCTAACACCCGAAAAGGGTATTTTTTCATTATGTCCCGAGTCACACTTTTTTCTTTTACTTTAGATTCAAAGAGCTTTTCTCTTGGCCTTTCTTGCATGTTGAAAAGGAAGTTCTTTTATCTTTTTAGTTGCAAAATGCTATTTAGTTCACACACACACACACACACACACACACACTCTCCTAAGGCAAACCATGAACTCTTATTGATCTAGCTAATGATCTTAAACTAGAAAACTCACCTTAGATGTAGTAGTATAAGAATGATTTGGTGTCCCACCTCTAGATTGGGTAAGTTTAATGTTATTTCTCAAATATATAAATTTTAAACAAGTGCTTGGTACTTGGTACAACTAATACAGTTGGTGTGCTGTCATTTTAGAAACACTGATTTTTGGCAGTTGAGATGCAAAGATAAATAAGGGGAAAAATGTTTGAAAGTGTGGCCAAAACATTTTTTGTGGCTTCCATATATGTCATAGACACTGCTCTGAATCTGCATAATTTTCTTCCACCACAAGACCTAAGGAAAATATCCAAGCTGAATGAACCCTCTTCCATCTTTAAAGCAGTCTCTCTTCCTCTGTTTTCGCAGCTTTTAATGGCATGTTTGCTTTTATCTCACCATGCTAAATTCATTGAAGTTTTGCATTCTCCTCATTCTTAAGCATTGTCCCCTGTCCTTAATTCAATTTTCTAACTTTTTAAAAATTATCATCATGGTGCTCTACCATTAGGGGCTGTTCCTGGGGCCAGGTGAACCCCTTGGCTTCATTCGGTAGCAACTTTGCTACTCAAGTTCAAGTGTATAATGGAATGAATGTTAAACTAGGAACCTTGTAATCGAGTCTTCTTTAACATTTAGCAGTAGGATGCTCTTTAATAAATTTCCTTTCTAAAGTACAGCTTCTTCAAGAAGTTGTAGAAACTAATATCTACTCTACCTACTTAATGAAGTTATAAAAAGAAGTGAAACTGCTGTATGTCAAAATAATTTGTACATCTTGAAAGCCTCCCAAAATGTCCAAGGTGGTGATCCTTAAAACTTAGGTTGCGTCAGGCTCACCTAGAAGCCTTGTTAAAATACAGCTTGCTGGACCTATCTTCAGGATGTCTGATTTAGCAGGTCTGTAGTACAGCCCAGGAGTCTGCTTTTCCAGAAAGATTCCAGATGATGTTGAAGTTGATGTTGTTGGTCCCAGGGTTGCGCTTTGATGACACTGATCTGAGGAGTTATAAAATGGTCTAACCCTCCAGTTTAAATATGTTCTCTGTGGTTCCCTGTGGAACTCAAATATCAAGATGCCATTAGTAAAGTTCAAGTCTGCTAAGAACAATTTAAAAATTAACCAGGAGAGGAGGTCTTTATAATGTACCTACAAAATGAGAGCTAGAAACAATTGAAAACTGGTCTTAAACGGGAGAACTCCACAAATCCCTAAGAAATTTTATTTTAAACCTTGCATTATCTCGGATAATGTTAATTTACTTTTCAGAACTATGGAAATGGCAATGATTATCTTCAAACTGAAGCCAGATATGTTCGACTGGGGCAACTGACTGGGGCCCCTCACAGCTCTTCCTGCCGCCTGCATGTTTAACGGCACAGTCCTGGGTTACTATAATGAAGAGGAACAGGACACTGATAGCTTCAAAGCCAATTTGCTGTGCTATAAATGGCAATTTAGAGAGCACACTAGGTGATTTTAGCTGACATATTAAAATATGCCATGATACAGCTATAAAACTCTTTGTGACCAAGCCAATATCATTTTGGCGTATGGCTCTTAGACTTCAAAAAAGGAGGTTAATTAATGAAACAAACTTGTTGTAAAATAGTCTAAAGGCAATCTAATGGGTTGGGCCAAACTCTGAGGTTTCAAACAAGACTACATCTAGCTATACAGAGAGGGAAGTAGCAGAATATAGGTTTGTTTATGAATCTGGCTTCTACTTGACCAAACCTGAGAACAATCAGACCTTTCAAAGAGTGGTGGCTCAGCCTAATTGGTCTTTCGAAAGCAGTTGCACAGACTGTTAAATGAAAAAGAAAAGATGGGTCAGCTCAAAGCCATTCACATGATGCTGATTAGCTGTCAAGGTCCCACAAAGTCCCCAGCCAGGGAATCCTTGCTCATTCTTCCTTCAGGATGTGAGGATGACTCAGGCCAGCAGCATGGCTCTTGGTTGCCCTCTGCAGGGACAAACATCAGGAACCTTGTTTGGGGAAGAAACTCAAGAGAATTGCAGGCCTTAGGAAGATATATACACTTGTGGCAATAAATTTTAAAGCATGTCTGGCTCTTTAAGGGCCTATCTAGTGTGGGTGATTTAACAAGCAGGCAGTATTTTCAGGAGCCAAGTTTAGTGCTTCAGATGTACAAGGCATTTGCTGACTTGGTAAAACCGAGTAATTTGGGTCTGGGACCAACAGGAGAATGAGGAGGATTATTTTTCTCTTTTCATCGGAAGTCTACAGTTTTGTGGGGGTGATCTTAGGATAAAACAAAAACAACCCCCTCCCGCACCCAACACGCACACCTCTTGTTTTTATATATTTAGTACTAATGTCAGTGGAACTAATAAAAAGCAGACTGGTCACAGCAATATAAAAAATCAATTCTAAAGCTCTTTCTTATTTAAGCTTTTTGGTATAGTACATTGCTCTCATCTGTTCCATGAGGATCTCAACATGATTTCCAAATGGGTTATTTGGTGGAAATGAAGACACTTGCCCCAGGTCACACACAATAATAAAAAGTGATCTCTTTCTTAAAATGGATGCTTTTCCATGGCCTTCAGTTTTAAGGCTGATAGGAAAACAATTTTAAAATTCTCTTCCATGAGGCTTTTTCTGGGTAACAAAAATGAGATAGGTGCATTATGCATTCATTTATAAATTAATATTGATCAATCTTTGGCATTTTTATGACTCATGGTGAACTAATGCTTGTCATTTCCTCATATGGTAGCAGAATTTGAAAATAGTAAACCTGGTCAGGTAAATACATACTTGAAGAGAGATCAGGGAATACAGTCTCTAGTTTTCAGCCAAAGAACACATTTCCTTCAAACATTTGCATCAACACATCTTTAGAAAGTATATAGAGAGGAGAAATTTAGGAAATAGGATAGAAATAGTTTCTAAACAGAAATCTGCCCTTTTGTTATTTTTTTTTCATTGAAGAGAGATAAAACCATGTTCAGCCATTTTGAGTAAAAAAAAAATCAATAATAAGAAGTATCTGTGGGGCAAAGGTGGCACACGCATGAGGAAAAATGGTAAAATTTTAGAGGAGTGAAAATAAAGAAGAGAAATAGATGAGAATCCACATTGGGCCTCAGTTTCTTGTGGATTGTAATATATTTGGGTAAGATTAACAATTTGATGTGCATTTCACGGGAAAGCAATTTCTATTGAATGTAGGAACAGATCCCCCAAAGGTCCATCATGAAATAGATTCAGGAAAGACCTGGTCAGGTGATTTGAGCAGTTTTATTTATTGCTAAACTTTTGAGGCTTTCCTATACCATTTAATATTGGGAATTTCTAAAAAGTGGGCATTATATACTAAGTTTTTAATCTTTTTGATCGTACAAACTTTTTCTCCACAGTACTATAAAAATTCTGATTTTCATTATTGCTAGTGTATTTTCCAGTTCTAAGATTACATGAACAGGTGTTGAGAAGATAGTCTATTAAAAAAAGACAGTATGAAATAAACAATAGATATAATTAACCATGTAATTAGATGACAAGGACCTTGTTTTGCATTTCTACATTAGAGCAAATTATTATTATTTTTTCCTTAATTTCCTACATATTGCCCTACAAGGATAAAGAAATATAAAGTAGGAAAAAAAGAAACCAGTAAGAAGAAAAAAAACCAGATATTTACATGGCAATGAAAGAGATCTTCCTGTCCAATGGATAGTATGTGAGAACTGCATCAGCAACCTGTTACTGTTTTTAAAGCCAATACAGTATCTGGTCATAACATGGAAGCTCTCCCCGTCTTCATTGTCTACACTGGTAATTCCCACAATGAGATAATGTCAGGCACACTCACTTTACTATATCCATTTGGGCTTTCATAATTAAGAAAGAAAATATGTAGTGTTCAAAAGTGAGCCCCTAGGATTATTAAGGAGTTGGAAAACAAGCCCAATTTGAAAAGGTTGAATGAGATAAGATTTTTTTTTTAATCTGAGGAAGAGTGAGGAGAGATACCAGTTAAGAGTGATTTCTATTATGTAAAGTGTTATTAAACATATGAAGGCGACCAGCTATTTTTCATTGTCGGTGAGAAAAGATCAAGAGAAAGTTTGCTAATACTAGCTGTGAAGACTCATTTTAGACATGGGGAATGATTTTTTTATCCGATGATTTTGAACCATCATTGCAGTTTCTTATCATTTGATTAGATCAAAATGGAATTCCCAAAAGGTACTTTATCAATGAATAACTAATATTGTTAACCTTTATTAAATTTTTATTATGGGCCACGTACTATACTGGACATTTTACATACACTGTTGTTTAACTTTCCGCTGAACTTTTTGAGAAATGTATTTTTATCCTCATTTTATAGATGTAAAAAATAAGGCTCATAGATATTAACTACCATCAAATTACTGGAGTCAGTTTTCATACGAAGGTCTGCCTGGCTGCGAAAGCCATCACCCTGAACACCAAACTTTTCCACTGTTACATAGTCTTTTTGTGCAGGTCACTCAATAATTCTTTGAGTTTGTTCCTCAACAATAACATATAACACAGATTTATTTCAATAACTTATTTTTGTCTTTCTCCTTGACACAGGGAACAAATGTGATCTTAGTGAAGAGGAATCTATTGCAGTGGTTCTACGTGGTTCTGGGGGTTGCAGACTGGGTTTCCCAGGATCTTGACTGCTGCCCTTCACCCTACCTCAACTTTTAATGATTCTACTACTGAAGACAAAACGTGGAAAGAAGGTAGGAATGCATATTAGGAGCACGGGTCCTAATAGATAGCATCTATAACTAAAGGGTCTTGGGTGCTTCATGAAAGTATATAAGAAGGAGAAGTTGCTCACAAAAATACCATATGAAGTCCCTGAAAATCAGTGTCATCTCCTTGTACAAGGCCTAAGTAAGTAACTAAATGCAAACTGCATATATGTTGCTTATGAAAATTTACTTGGGTTCATATGGCTGTATCTGACTGTAGCTACTATATTTGAGAATCTGATTCAAGATAGGTAAATTGATGAGAGAGAGAGAGAGAGAGAGAGAGAGAGAGAGAGAGAGAGAGAGAGAGAGAGAGAGAGAGAGAAGAGGTATAGCATTAGAAATGTTATCTAAATCTTTCCTTTCTCTTCTTCCCTCTCTCTTGCATCTGCCTGCCTGTAGCAAGGACAAAGTTTCATCTGGTTTGTTCACCTAAAATTCTGAGGGATAAATCCTATTTAGAGGAATTATTAGGAAACCAATTGAGGCTGTCTAATCCAGGTTTTATTATTAATTAAACTGATATCATGAGCTCCATATGTTTGATTTCCACACATCTATATTTGTTAAAGTTTGGAAAGAAGAGAAAGGAGAATTATTTATTTGCCTTCAAAATGCCAACACATTAGTCATAAGCTAATGTGATCAGATGTTCTTAAACTTGTGGCTTTGGAAGTTTCTCAGGATACATTTTTCTTTATACCTCTTATTGAATCACAAACATTGGTTCTTCATTTTACTTCTCTAAAAGGGATGGTCTTCTAAATGCATTTATATGGGTTAGGTGAGTTTTTATTATGTTCCATACATGTATTATATTTTTAATTGTATAAAGTATCACATATAATTAAATGGAAAGACAAAATATTTAGCATGGCTTCATAAAAAAGGAATACTACCTATCACTGAACTATTTTGAAAAGTAGTATATTTGATTTGACATGAAAATTAATGTTTATGGAAAAAAATTTATCTTCATGGATTGGAAGAATTAATATTAAGATGGCAATACTTTCCAAGTAATCAACAGATTTGGTGCAATTGCTATCAAAATGGAAAGGCTGATCCTAAAATTTATATAAAATTACTAGGTACCTTGAAAAGCCTAAACAATCTTAAACAAAGTTGGAAAAATTAGTCCCTGATTTTAAAACTTACAACAAAGCTCTAGTAATTAAAAAAATAAAATTATCGTACTGGAATAAGGTTAGATGTATAGATTAATGGAATAGAAATGAGAATCCAAAAATAAGCTTGTGCATATATGGCCAATTGATTTTTGATGAGGCTTCTGAGACCATTCAATGGGAAAAAGTACTCTATTCAACAGATTGTACTGGGACAATTGGCTATCCACATTGAAAAGAATGACGTTAAACCCTTACTTCATACTATATGCAAAAAATAGCTCAAAATTGATCTACGACCTCAGTATAAAAGCTAAAACTGCAAAAATCTTAGAGGAAAACAGAAAAAAAAATGTTTGTTCTCTTGTGTTTTGCAATGGTTTCTTAGGTATGATATCAAAAGCACAAGCAACAAAAGAAAAAATAAATTGAACATCAAAATTAAAACTATTGTGCATCAATGAACACTATCAACACAATGAAAAAAACAACCAAAAGGGTAGAAGAAAATACTCGTAAATCATATCTGATAAGTGTCTAATATCCAGATTATAGAAACAACTCTTACAACTTAACAACAAAATGATAAACAACTTATATCAACATGGATAAACCTTGAAAATATTATACTAACTGAAGAAGACAGACATGAGACCAGACACTGTATGATTTCACTGATATTAAATATTCACAACAGGGAAATTGATAGAGACAGAAAGCAGATTAGTGGTTGTTAGAGGCTGGGGGTAGGGAGAGGATAAGAATTTAATGAATATGAGTTGCCTTTGGGTTGATGAAAATATTCTGGAACCACACAAAAGTGGTGGTTTCACAACATTCAATGCCATTGAATTTACCATTTTAAATGAGTAAAATGCTAAATTTTATGTTATGTGTAGTATACCATTATAAAAAAAAATTAATGATGATTAACATATTATTAGGTAATGCAATAACTTTATTTTAAGCTGGTGAGGAAAATATAATGAAAAGATGTTCAGCCATACATACTTAGGTAACACTGAACTCTGTACACCATTGTTTCTTATCCATGTTATAAGATACTAGTTATTTTATAAACGGCTCTGGAAATGAAGGAAAAAAATGGGAGTAGAGAAAATAAAAATGTGTTTAAGGTTCATACCTTGTGATCACATAAAAAGACATTAAAATATTTGAAAAAGTACAAGTTGTCAGTCTGTCTCTGAAGTGCTTATGCTTAGTTAGATATTGTTTCAATATTTATACTCTATTATTGAAATGAAATTTTAGTGATTTCATAAGGCGAGAGAGTTACGTATATACGCACTGGGAAAAAAAGGGTTATTCAGCAAAATATGTACAGTTTTTAAAATATAGATTTATAAGTTAAGGGATGCTAAAATGTTCCTTGTAAAATACATTGAGAAAACATTTGTTTCTGCTGACTATTGATTAATTCCCACATAGCATGCTGACTATTTTTAGGGGAAAAACATTTTTTAATAAACAAATTGAATTTGTATTAATTAGATTTCATCATTTTGGCTTACCCTCTCATCCAGTTCTGCTCTTTTAAATTTCAGTAACTGCAGGTTCCTAATCACCATCACCAACTCCATTTTGTAAATACACAGTATGTCATACCTCAGTTACTTGTCATGAATGAAGTTTTTAGGCATATTCTACTCTTTCGGTGATGTCCTCAGTATTCCCATTTCTACTTAGTGGTCAAAAGACTTGTGTTTTCACATAGAAGTAGTTCTGTTCACCAATTTAGATTACATTTATAAAAGAGAGGTGGAAAACAAAGGTCATTTATCAGATTTGCCTGATAAATATTTGTATTTGAATCATAGATACAGATTAAACTAGTGCAGATATCAATATTTTATATATAAATGATAGAATAAAATACAATCATATAGTATATGGTATATATATATATATATATATATATATATATTAAATACAGTATATATATTTTATGAGGTAGAAATAAGGTCTGGTTTATCTGTACTTTGGGGACAAATGGGGGGATTATCCTAGTAATGGCCCTATACCTTGCTTTAGTCAATGAAATTTGAAGTAATGTAACATCTAGATGGAAGCACTTGAGAACCAGTGGGCAATTCTTCATCAGCTCATTCTACTACCATAGTGATCAACAGTGTTTCTGCTGGTAGTGACTACATTGTTCTGAGTTCTTACCTGAGGGCAACATGGAACTGACTTTCCACTGAACCAAAGTGAACATGTCACAAAGAGACTTTTAAACCATTAAGACTCAGGAACTGTTTGTCACAGTATCGTGTCCTATCTTATATTAATACAATAGCTTATAGACTTTAGTATTTATAATGATATGTAATATATGTAATATATATGTATTTATAAATGTACGTGAAGTATTACAATGTGATATATTGGTATTCCTATATTGTTGTTTCAATGGTAATTACTTTCTCTCTAAAAAAAAATGGTGCAACACTATATTAGATTAGGGAGTTGTTTGCTGTGGTTTAGATTCTCTCCTTTTGTCATGAAGTTCAGGACACAATTCATGGCTCTATTTCTCTGTACTAGTCTGTTCCATAATAATCAACACTGCACATATTACTTCTTGGTATAAAAGCTGACATATGTATTACACAGTGTTCTCTTTAAGCCTGAAATCTGGAAATTTAAAGCTATAAATTATATCTTCAATATTCTATTTAAATTACCCCAGATGTTTTCTGTTTCTAATTACTGATTTTTCAGATATTGAAAAATCCTGGAAATATGGTTCTGCTTGTGTTTGTAAAAGTCAGATGAAGAATGCTTCATGGGGTCTTTTTACTGTCTCTTTAGGGTTCTGCTGTCTTCTTGGGATTTGTGCTGAAAGTTTCATTGTCATAGAAAGCTGCAGTTTTTCTTCACTGAAACATCACAGTTGTAATTACACATGTATATGTGCAATCATTTTCTTAAATGTCTCTTTCAAGAATTAGGCTGTCCCTTCTAGGAGTTATCTATTTTATTTACTCATTTTTCCTTAGAGGCCAGTACCAGACCTGTCTCATAGTAGGTTTTTGATAAATATTTATCAAAAATGACTGAAAGAACTTTTCAAAGTTGATTTTTTTTATCAACTATGTATGTGTTTTTTTCCTTACACTTAGGCCCACTTTTGTTTACACAAGACTTTAGTGAAATTTTATGAAAAAAAGAAATGTATGATTAGTATAAGAGCTTTTTTCACTTCCTCCATCCCACTCGATTTCATCTGGTACATGATAGCAACATAGTTGAAGCATGCAAGTGGTTCTGAATAAAAGCACATAAAACTACGTAAACCACTTCGTTTTCTACCTATTTTATGATTGTAATTTATGGTGGTGATGGTGAGACTGGGTGTCAGGAGAGAGTGTTGCATTTATAATTAGAAAGAGAAACAGATGTTGAAGGCTTCGTTTTAAATGATGTTTCCATTATAATTGTCCTCACTGCTCACTGATCATTTTCTATTTCACCTATTAAAATTCTAACTGAAAAGATCTGGGTCTCTAGATAATGCTCACCATATGAAGGCTTCACTGCAGTGGTGCATCAACAAATTTTTGATTCAGTACGCTTATAAAACAAGATCCCCCAAAAATCCCCTGTGTAAAGGCACAGAAACAGAAATAAATTAAAAAAAAACATTTTTTTTTCTTTTTGGAGCTGAAGTATTGGATATATAATCATGTTTACACACTGACTTTTTGACTCTAAGTTATTACAGAATTTACATAACTTATTATCTTGACCAACATCCACTTTTTCCAGCTGATCAGAGAGAAGAAAGAACCTGCATCCTAAATCGCTCTAACTCTGTTCAAAGATAAACATTGCTAGGGTAATCAAGTGTATCGCAGCACACTGAGTTATGTGGTGAAAAAAGCCAATACATCTCCACATGGTATTTTTGACCCAGTTAGAACATGGGTCACACATCCTGCTCTGATGGAGGCTGAATGGCTTTGGCGTACCTTTATTTTTCTGGCACTGACACCTGGGCATTAGAAAGGATGTGATTCTGTTGATTTTATTTCAGAATTTATAAGAGAATGGTGTCATTGAATAGGAAGAGATACAGAAATATGGAGGATTATCAGAAATAGCTTTGGCCTATTCATTTCCCCCTCTGCTTTCTTCACACTGTTCCCTCCCTTACTTTGAATATAAAGCAGTGTAGGCAAGACTGGCTCAAGTTGGAAAAACTTGAGTGATTGCAAATATGTCTAAAGGGAGAAACTTTAGAATAAATGGATGCTTGTCTTATCACCTATAATATGACAGTAAGCACTGTTTGTCACTGTATCTGCAGTGCCTAACATGTAGATGCTAGAGACTTAGTAATCAATTATTATTAGGCCATATAACTTGCCAGAAATTTTACTCAATAATAAATAGTACTTTGCTAGTTGTGAGCACTGTCAAGGAGACTCAGATTTTAGGCTCAATAGGCACTAATGATATCTAGTACCAGATCTCAGATCAAGTCTGCACATGGGCTTCTCTTGCCTTGAGGAGAAACACCTTTTTGTCTTGGTTTTCTAATGGAAATAATTGTCCATATTTGAACCTGAACGAGGCAGTCTGCTCCTTCAGGTAGAATGCTGTGCTTAGGACATCAGCCAGTGAGCAAATGGAACTACATATGAGACAGGAAATTCAGGTAATGAATTACAGAGACACACTGAACAAACCTGCTTTGATGTGACTTCGGAGTGCTGGCGGCAATAAGATGTTGGCCAAGCCCATTTGCTAAAGCACATGGGAAGACAAATTTAACTTTCTAGTGCACAGGCTTGTATAAATGTGTGTGTGTGTACACACATCATTCTTTGATCAGTTAATGGAATCCCCTCTAAAACACATTTTCATGCCCCTAATGGTTGTTAGTTGAGTTTTTCACCTTTTACTTTTCATTCTTTCATAATGCCCCTTGACTTCATGGAGTCCCTCTTCTTTCTACTTCAAAGAGAGGTGTATGTTTATTATCCCTATTGTGCACAGAAGAAACAGTATAAAAAGCTTTTAAACAGAGCCTTGCAAATTTGCCCAAAGTATATATCATTGTGTAGAAGAATGATGGTGTACAAGAGCAGACCTGTAAAATTCCATTCATTTAAAGATGATCTCAATTAGAGAGACATTTCTTAGGCTCTATATCTTTCCATAGAGATGAACGCTTTTCTTCCTCTGATAAAGAGGAATTTATCAGGTGACACGTCAATTTTCAATTAATCAGCACTCCATTTTTTTAGAAAATGAAGTCTTCATTTTATTTCTGTAAATAAACTTGAAGAATGAAATCCCTAATTTATAGGTGACTTGATGCTATAAGAAAAATATTTCAGTACATACTGTACCAAGCCAGTCTGACACTTAATAATATATCAAGTTTTCTTCAAATTAGGGTATTGATCTAATTTTTCCCAAGCATTGTCATTATCATTTTATTTTTATTTAGAAGCTTGAATTGCAACCTGTGAGTAGCTAACAAGAATGAAGGATCCAGTAAAAGAGTTTGTTCCTCTTGTTTTTATATTCTCATCTGAATTTTTGAATAATCAAAATGATGAGATCTGGGCAGGCATAAGATATATTCACATAAGATACTCGGATGTCTGTCCTGTTTGTTTCACCCAGTGGGTTTATGTTCTTCCATTAGCACCCTCACTACTGTGCGTGGTCCAGTATGTGGTGGCTAGGCATCTGCAGATGATGCCTTTCAGATGTTAGCCTACAGGAAATCACTGAAAGTCAGTGCAAATGTCAGAGCTCTAGACATTCAGCTGTAAAAACCTTGTTGCAAGGTCATGGTTTTGGTACCTGTAGCAGAAACTGAAGAGAAACACTGAAAACACTGCCCACATTGTCCCAGAGGGAATACCTACAAAAGTTTGCTCCACTGGGGAAAAACATATCACACACTTAAACTGTTCCCTGAGGCAAAAATAGAGTTTAAAGTGTGCATTTTAAGGAAAATAAAACTACCTCTTGAATGTTGTCCACATGTGACAGGTAAATGAGTCTTTTCTAAGTAAAGTTCCCTTTGTTTCTTGGCAACTCAGCATTTATGTTTTCATGTTCAGTGACAAGAAATTTCCCCCTTCCAAAATTCAAGCCATCTGTGCTAATCAGTCCTAGCCAATAAATCACCCCATCCAATGTTCTTGACAACACAAATTTTGTAGTATATTAAAACATTATAATAAATGACAACATGGTATGATCTGTGGGGACTCTTAGTGCTAGCTTCTTCATCTAGCTGGGGAAATTATGGCCTCCAAGATCTTTATAATTTGAGCAGTTAGGTTTGTTGAACAGATTCCTAAAAATGTGTCAGTTTTGTGGGATTTTAAAACCCCTCACCCTAAGAAGAAACCCTTAGTTTTTCTTGAAAAAAGACATCGGGATGAAAATGTCTTTTTAATTCTACAGCTAAGCAGTCAGAGAGTCAATAAAAATCAACAATCTGGAAGTAAATAAATAATGCAAAATGCTTTTCTTTTATAGTCGAAAGTAAAAGGTATTTTGGGCATAGCTTATTTTGTACATAGTTCTATTTATTAAAGTGATGTTTCATAAATAAGATATGTTGTCCTTTGCTGTGAGATGCATATAGTGTCTTGAAAATATTAAGCCATTAATATCCCCAGTCTCTTTAGGGCAATAGAACATTCTATTTCAAAAATACAGAATTGATGTACTAAGACTGCATCCACCACTCCCCACAATGGCCACAATAATAAAATATCTTGTGCAAATCTGCACTGAGTGACTTATTATGAATCTTCCTGATTATTTCTTCACCAGGTAACTTTCTTGAGAATCCATCAAACTATAATAAAAATAATGCACGGTGATTCCTAGCACCAGAAATGATAATCTATGTACACTTATAAAAGAACCCTCAGGAAATTTGTGGATTAACTCTTATCAGTTATAGAGAAGATATAAAATACTTAAAGGGAGATATAAATAGGTACCTGTAAGTCATCACTAGGCAAATAATATTATAGATGGCTTGAAGATTAAAGTCCAACTCTGGCATTTCTCCTGCCCTAGTGACAGAGTGTCAATTGTGTTGTACAGCTATGCTACATCAAGAAAACATTATTCAAGAGGGGGCTAAAGCCTAACTAGTGTGCAAGATGTTGAAATAAAGTATTTAGGGAAAACATTTCAAAACTATAAAATATAGCACAGGTGGTAAAGCTGAGAGGAAGCTGTGAGGCTAATAGATATCTGTATATGAAAGTCAATGTAATGTGTATGTCATGTATTATTTATTGTCTAACGAAGCACTAACACTTAGGGTCATCTACACATAAAGCCATTCTGACAGTCCAGAGCACTAAAATTCAGTGCATCCTCCTAGAGATTTTTTCTCTTAAGTGACAAACTGTCTAACTTTTAAAATATCTTCAAAGGATGTTTCCCAGAATAGCCCTGCCTGATTTACTCCAGCAGCCTTCATCACTTGTCAATCAATCAATCAATCAATCAATAACCAGGGCTAGATATTCTCATAAACAATCACTCCAGGGGTTTTGCATTTTGTTAATCAGTGAAATTCAATAAAATAAAATAAAATAAAAATTGAGAATTGACATGTAGTTGCTAACATTTTATTTTACAAACAGCAATTTAAACTACCACTCTTATAGGCTATTACCAGTGACTAATAAAATAAATTATATTTTAACATAAAAAGAAACAAGGATATATTTCATATTAAAATATAGTCCTTTCCAAGATGAAGAGTTGAAACTTTACCTTGATATATGTTGACCCACGTGCACAGATAAACATAAATGTATATACACATAATTATCTTTTAATTTTATAGATTCTAAACAACCAATCATTCTTTTATCTTCAATTTTTAAAAATTTTATTGAAGAAAAGATTTTAACTATTTTTTTCTTTCCCCTCCCCTTTCCCCTCTGGTTCAATCATTCTTTATATTATCAAAATTTAATAGATTTGGAGGCAGGTTGGGCACAATTCTAAAACTTGGAAAAGTCCCCTATATAGCCATAGGGTAATAATGTGAGAAATTTTCAATTAAAAAAAAATTCAATTAAAAAAAAAAGAGCTGAAAGAGAACTTTACGTTTTGATGCCTGTGCCAATTAAGTAATTTTCTCTCAGCTCTAAACCTGCTCTTCTGTACCACGTGATGACCAGGGTGGGACTCTGCAAACCGCCTTTCTGCTTTGCCAGCTTGCTCAGCCAGCAGGGGGCGCAAAGGGGAGACTGCCAGGCTATAGAAGAAAAAACAAACTAGTGCCTTCCTATTTGTTCCCTTTTGTTTTTTGTGGGCTTGCTAATGGCCTGCTTTGAATATCCCTCCAACAATGTGTCACCTGGGAAGTGGGAAGTAGCAATTCCATCTAGTCGAATCTAGTGTGCAGTTTTTTCAATATTTCCAACTTCATCACGCCTACCTGAGAGACCTGCAGCAGCCAGCTGGTGTCCGCTCTACAGATGTCTGGGTTCCAGGAGCACAAGGCTCCTCTTCCAAGTCTTCAAATTGTAACAATCCTATCTTGTCTTTTTGTTCTGTCAGTCCTATTGGAAGCTGCTCCCTGCAGTTGCTGCTTCAAGGATACCATAGAGCAAAGGTTGTCAAACCACAGCTTGTAGGCTGAATCCTGCCTGCTGCTGGTTTTTTAAATAGGATAGTTCCCCCTCATCTGTGGGTGATACCATTTCAAGACCTCTAGTGGATGCCTGGCATGAAAGATAGTACCAAACCCTGTATATACAATGTTTTTTTTCCCCTATATATGCATACCTATGCTAAAGTTTAATTTTTAATTTAAACAGTAAGAGATTAATAATATTAACCTACAGTAAATAGAAAAATTGTAACAATAATCTGTAATAAAAGTTATGTGAATGTGCAATTATTAAGTAAAGTAAGTTGTTTTTGAACACAAGCCCTGTGATACCACCAATTGATCTGATAACTGGGAGGGCTCCTAAGTGACTAACCAGTGAGAAACATCTACAGTGTGGAGATGCTAGACAAAGGGATGATTTAATCCCAGGTAGGATGCAGCAGGACATTCAAGATTCATCACCCTACTCAGAATGGTGCATGACTTAAAACTTATGAATGTTTATTTCTGGAATTTTCCACTTAATATTTTCAGACTGTAGTTTATCATGGGTAACTGAAACCACTGAAAGTGAACTCAAGAATAAAGAGAGACTCTAGTAAAGGTTTATTAGGACACACTCAGGCCCATCCCTTATGTCTGAGGCTGTTCTTTTCTTACTTCAACCGTAGAACTGAGTCGTTGTGAAACACGAACATTTACTGTCTAGTCCTTTATAGAATACATAGAATACATTTGCTGATTACTGAGTTCCTTTTTTTTTTTTACTCTTTTACTTATTTAGTTAACAAATTCCTACCTAGCTCACTGTTGTTGTTGTTTTTTTTTAATATTATATTCTCTTTGTTCAAATAACTAGGTGAAGTTTCTGTTTTAAAATTGATACAATGTGAAACATTTGCAAACTAACAATTATCTAATGAGAGAACTGCAAAAGAGACACTGGAAGCGGGCCTGGGAAATTAAAACAAACAGAAGTTAAAAGGACCTCCCTTAAAAAGCCAAGAAATTGCCAGGCTCTGGAATTACCACATTCCTAATGCTAATGAAAATACAATGAAAAAGTTTTGTACCAAGCAGAAATGATAAATGGTCAAGAGAAACTTTTTAATTGCATATACTAAAATCAGATAAACCTGTAGCAAGAATATTTATGAACAAGTACCATTGCTATGGAGACAGATACCAACAACAGATTAAAAGAACACTTTAAAACCAAACTATATTTCAGTGCAAGTGAACTGTAGGTCTATTCAGCATTTTCCTTCACTCTGCCCTAATAATGTTAAATAGATCTTATAAAAAGCGGAAATATGGGCTTGGATTCCATCTCCATACAATTCTACATTATTTTTCTTTATATGGAACTTATTTTGATTACAAAAAAAATAAAAAATAAAAAGCTATGTAAAGATGAGAAAAGAAATATAGGTATAAACTTATTATTTTTATTGCATCTTTTGACAGGAGCCCATTAAGGATATAACTAGTGGGAATAGAGTTTCAACATATATTCCATTAAGCAACTTATTTTTGGCTCTTTATTAAGAAGTGTTGCCTAATGCACTGTTTTAATGACTAAATCAGTTTTTTTCTACCTAGTACACAAAGAAAGCTTTCTTGGCTTTCAAAAGTAAATGTCAGTCACTACAGAGAGATAACAATTTTGTCTACCATCTCTGGAGATTTCGTTAGTAACATTTCTTTTTTTATTAGCACTCACTTTTGTAAGACATTAAAACCTTATTAAAATTCTTGACCTCTAAATATTAGAAGAGCCTACTAAGATTTTCCACCACAGTTTGTAGTTGAATCTTTCATATTTTCTAAGAGGATATTATTTTATACAGACACACACACACACAAGCATACACATACTTCTCAATAGAAAACATTTATTCTTCATTACTCTGTTTCTTAACACACACTTAAGGTAAATAGGTAACTGACTTGTATTCAAAGTTTGACATAATCTTTAATTACGAAAAACATATTTGCGTTTGAAAGAAATTTCTATTAAAAAGATGTAACAATTGGAGAAAACTTTGAACATGCCCTGAATGTTTAGGTGACTGAAAAATGATCTAATTTAATGGTAGTAAAAGAACAGAGAAAATATTTTTTATGGCACTCTTTCTGTCAAGTCTGCCTCTCTATCAGAGATGGCCAACTATGGATGGTGGGCCAAATTTGGCCCATTGCCTGCTTTTGTCAATAAAGTTTTATTGGAAGACATTAAGGCCCATTTGATAACATACTGTTTATGACTGTTTTTGCACTACAAGAACAGATTTGAGTAGTTACAGCAGAGATATAATGCTTTCCAAAACTAAATCATTTACTTTCTTGCCTTTTGCAAAAAAAGTTTGCTAACTCTAAACTCTGCAAATTAAGTATTTCTGATTATGTTATTTGGCCTCAAACTTTATCTTGCCTTCTTTCTTTATTACTCAAAGAACCAAAGGTTGGAACGTGTGAATTTATAACTTCCCAAGTCTCAATATTTCTAAAATGAATGCATTCCTTTTCATTCCATTTCTGATAGCTGTCTGCTACTGCCTTTATACTTGACATCTAAGCAGACTCATTTTATTTCTCCCTCAATATCCATACTCCTTGATGAGCAAGGCTCTCTCCTTTTACTACTTATTCACCTTCCTCTTCTCTCTATTCAAACTGTCACAACTTCAGTTCCTTTCCTGGACTATTGTGGTAACCTCTAATACATTCTACTTCCATGCTTTACCTTTTCCAATCCATCCCCCTCATTATAAATAGAGCAATCTTGCCAGAAGGTAAATTGAATATGGCATTCTCTTTATGCAATTCCTTGATTTCTTTTCATCATCTCTAAGCTAGTCGTTGTTAGCCTAGTTATCACAGAACTTTGGTATAAGGAGAGCTGTTCTATGTTTGTTTTAGATAGATGATAGATGATAGATACATAAGATACATAAATTTCACTGGAATTAACTGAATTTTTAGATGATTTTTTTTGATGAATAAGAAAGGATTTCAAGTTATTCCTCTATCTACTTCCCTGGGAGTTAGACACATTTTTCAGAAGAAAAGAAAATGGGATGAAGTTGAAATTAGTTCACTTGGAATTATGTTTTAATATAGATATGCCCATGGAAGAATGTGGCATATGAGAATTCTTCTTATGAGACTAGTGATCTCCAGAATAAGGCATGGAATCTTAGCATGAGATAATTGAATCCAGGATAACTTTCTCCTTGTAATCTTCCAACAATCCATCACATCGTCCTTATGCCTGTGATGATGACTGATCCATGGTTTCTTGACTGTGCATTAGTTTTCATCACCTCGATATACTTTGCAAGCTGCTTCCTTGGCCTCAATGCCCTTCTTCATCTCAGTGCTTGAAGTACTCCTTTTATCCTTCAAGACTTGTCTTCAATAATTTCTACTCAAGGGTAGAATTTTCGGGTCTCTTCAGCCAGAGTTATATATATCCTTCCTTGTTCTCCTCTAATACCATGTTTATACTTTAGTCACAGTATCTGCCAGATGGTTCCCTTAGAATCCGTGTACATGATAGTAAATTATTATATTGTCTTCACACCAGACCTCACTGTTTTTTTTTTTCTTTTATGTCTACTGTGCCTGGAATCCTGTAATATAGCGGGTGCCGAGAAATTATATGTTAAATGAATAGATCTCTATGCTGCTTTTAAAAAACACTGAAAAATGTTGATGACTACTACTGCAACTTTTCCCTAATTTCTCTTTGCAAGGAGTACGACATGGAAGAACTTCACTCATACTCAAGAGTTATGAGTTGAATGCTATACTATTCAAAGCATTGACAGGTAAAGAACCTTAATTTAAATAAACAGATTCTCAAATGATGCAATTTCAGACTTCAGAAGGAGAAGGTTTTTGGATAACCACATTCTTAGCATCATTAGCATTGAACTGTACCTTCTAATGACTGGGAAATTCCTGTCCTCTATTCTGTATGAATAAAGTGGCAAATTGAGACAGATTCCTGAGAATACCATAAGGTTATGTGGCCCAATTTACATGAATTTTGAAGTATAACAGATGCCAGTTATAAGCAGAAGTTCGTTCTCAAAAAGAGTGTGGGAGATTTAAAATAAAAGACACCACCCTCTTCTTCTTAATCCTTCTTAATCCTGCATGTGACAGCTCCTGAAATGATAATGCTTAAAAAGCATATAACTACTCTCCAGCCATTATTTTAAACTTTCAGAAAGAATTTTTTAAAGCCAGAGAGACTTTTTGTCTTTGTATATGGTTAGTAAGTCGACCAATTGATAGAGAAAATTTCAAACAACAACTTACATATTGCCGTATTGACATATTGTAACATATTGACTAGCAATATTTCTCTCAGAAAATAATAGGATTTAATTAGAGAGCTCATGATTTAGTAATGACGAAACAGCAGGTTTTCATTTTGGAGTCACTGTCTAAAATAAGGCTGGAGAAAGCCATTACAGAAATAGTTTAAGAGATTTACCATGAGATAATTTAATCTGACCATGAATTGAGAGTGAGAAGATGATTTTGGGGTTTTTGATAATAGCACAGGAAATAATTAAACTTGATCAGTGACAAGAATCCTACAAAACTGGCAAAGTTAATGGGGACATTTTGCCTTCAAAAGATTCCCTGAAAACATAGGGTAATGCCATTAGTGCTGAATTTGCCCACCTGTAACAAAATTGTTTCCTTAGGGCAGAGTAAATGTGAATAGAAACCACAGTGTGATGAAGAAAATGTCTGGGACGATTTATGTGTGTGGTCTGGCTTGAAAGTGGGTGGCAGAGGGAAGGAAAAAAAATAATGACCTTTCCAGGGCTCTTTTATTCCACTAATTCTATAGAAAGAGCTGTGTTCTATGGAACTGGAGTGATAAAATGAGGGCTAAAAGAAAGCATAACAGGGATTATTATTAAAACATTCTCACAGAAATTGATAAAGAATGTGAAACAGTATCATGATTTTCACTGGAATGGTATATTTCATATATATTGACAATTGGATGGAGGAAAATAGGATGAAGACAGTCAATATCTAGGAGTATTTGCCAAAATCCAACAGTTGGACAATAACCAAATAAGTAAATCTTCTTTATTTTAGTTAACAAATGTTTACTTAGTGTTTGCTATGTATCTGATACTCTTCTAAGTGCTTTATAAAAATTATCTTATTTAATCTTCATAATAATCTTACACGGTAAGTACTATTGTCATTATCATTTTACTGAGGCCCAGAAAGATTAAGTAACTGGTACAGAGGCACACAGCTAGTGAGACCAGGATCCAAACCAAAGCAGTCTGACTCCCACTCCTAACATCATGAACAGAGAGAAAAGGAGTGAGATACCCTCCCTGGGAATATACAGCACAAATTGTGCACAGCATCAAATTAACTTTTGTAGCACTAGAGTATTTCCTATACAGTCCCTCTTTACTTCTCCCACTTGCCATTTGCCATTGGTTCTTCTCCAGGATAAAGAAAATAAAAGAAAAAAAGAAAGAGAATCCAAGAGCAGAGCGATACAGACAATCTCGTAAGATCTCTTGAATGAGATATTACTTATTAGTGCAGTGACTCTACTAATAGTGTTGAAATGAGAGTTACTTTAATTTTTATTTTTACAAAGAAATGTTTCTTTAATTTTTTCTGAGAATCTACCTTCGATTTCTCTTAAACCTTTATCTCACCAAAGATCCAGGGAAGTGAGCAATGTTTACCCTTTAGCTGAGTCTGTATATGATTAAAATATTATGTGGCTCTCTTAACTATCTAGTCACAGGTCCACAAGATTCTCAGTCATACAGAACAAGTGTAACTTCCTTCAGGGTCAATTAGAATTGACTGAGTATATTTATGTATGCCTGTGAAGCAAAAACCTTCTCTTGGCCATCACTTTTGTCAACAATTTAGACATCCCTCTTCCCTGTCCAATTGTAACTTCTCTGACATTTCGTGCATGAGTTTTGGGGACTGAACAGACTAATTTAACATATGGTTGACTCCACTGCAGGGCAACCATATTTAACATATGGTTGATCCCCCACCGCCAAATGGTTGGATCCTATTGTCTCAGGCAGGGTTCACGTTTTCTGAGCTATTCTAGTCTGTATGGTCAGCTGGCCTTGTACACGGCAACACCAGTTGGTTTGGTTCATATTCCTTGTCCTTGTAGATACTTCATCTCTCACATCAGCAACCTGTCGGATACAGCATATAGGCAGAATCACTTACATATGTGGTAAAATAGCAAGTTGTGCAACACGGGTTTTTATTCTTAGCTCCTATTGAAAAATTATTTCTCAAGGAAGGCATAAGACAGTAACATGTAAAGGAAGATGACTACTCTGTCAGTTTCATTAGGGAGTGAGTACCAGCGAAAACCTGTGTCTTTAATTCTCTATTAAAGCAGACTTTGGCAAGGCCCAGGTTAAAATGATAGTCTTTGCAATGTCTTGTGTCATCTTGCCAGCCTGGAATGATCCCCATTCTGCCAGAGAGACACAAACCAAGTGTTTTGAGTGCAAAGTTGTTGCATACTAAAAGTTATATCATGTTGGTCTGTGAGTAAACTCTGAGAGAATAAATAAAATATTGTGGTAAGCTATAAATTAAACCCATTGCTATTATATAAAAGACCTACGTACATAATCATCAAATGCCTGGGACAAACCTTGTCCCATTTCCAGGTATATTTTTGGCTCATACATGTTAATATTTACGCCATTTTCCTGGATCAGACCAGTGGTCCATCTTGTCTGCTTTTCTCATTTGTAAAATAAGCTATTTAGAGAATATAAAGTTATAAATAGCTACAAAGGTAGACTCTTATGACTCAGAGAAAATCAAATTTTTAAAGCTAGAGAAGATGCATCAGCAGAGTTAGGTAGCCTATATTACTACTTTGTAGCTCTGAGGGATTAAGCCAAAGGTATCTAAATATAAACTCAAATCATTAAAAATATAACCTAAAATACCACTAGAAATTTCTAATACTTCTAAATCTCTTCTCCCTCTCTGTGTATGGTTAATTATCTCCTGGCTGCATTTTGTAGTGGAAAAAAAATGATAATTTTAAGGCTAAGAGATCTGACTTTCCATTCTAATTCTCCCACTTACCAGCTATCTGAACTCAGGTAAGCTGCTTAATCAGAGTATTGGCTTTTATATCTATAAATTTGGTATAAAATAGTTTATTAGGAAGGCTATTTGGTATAAAATAGTTTATTAGCAAGGAACAGGTATTGACTGTCTGATAATTCTTCTATATTACTTAACACATAGAAATAAGATAACTGTTTCTCTTATTTTTTCAGTTATAAATAGCAAGCAGAAGCACTACTCTTTAAAATAATTTGGGTCTGACTTAAACAACCTGGCCACTCTGGAAAATGTCTTTAACAAAAGCAAACTTAAGAAACCCAAGGGGAGGAGCCAACCCACTGTTGGCTCTTTCCTCTCACCATTTTATTTCTTTATCTTTGATAACTGAGGTATTTATCCTCAAAGGCAGGAAGTTGGTACATCTGCTGTACTTTGTATCTAGTCTTTACTGGATTATGTAGCATTATCTAAATAAACAAGAACATTCCAAACACATCCTCCCCACTGAGAGCAAAGCTAGTTGAGTCAGAATATAATTTCTTTGTAGTTGGACACACCTTTTAGGCAGATCAAATATCAAACAATTTACCAGCTGTAAGTTCCTAAGTAGAGCTGACTTTCAGGGTGTGGCCACCTTTGTGGTGTCTGAAAGACTTTTGGTTGAATCAAAACCACTTTCAGGTTGTTGAAGAAATTAATGACAGTGACGGATATGACATCTGCTGTGATACCAGCTGTGAGAGATCTTTAATATATTTATATTTATTGGTGTATAATTATTATATAATATGTAATTTAGTATATTTATAACATGTAATAGGATATACTTTATTGTATATAACATAAGCTAATTATATATTCACATATATTTAAAAGTATATATATTTTTGTGTGTGTACACATACAAGTATCTGTGAACATAAGGTATCCTCATGACCATTGTCTGTCATCCCGCAACCCACCCTTACCCCTGCCCTAGCCTTATGCAATCACTAATCTACTTTCTGTCTCTATAAATTCTGTCTTCTACTTTAGACATTTCATATCAATTGAATCATATAATATGTGGTCTTTGGTTTCTCTCACTGTAATGTTTATAAGGTACATCCATGTTGTCGTGTGTATCATTACTCCATTTCTTTTTATTGCCAAATAATATTCTATTACAGGGATATGCCACATTTTATTTACTGATTCTTTAGTTGCTGGACATTTGAATTGTTTTCACTCTTTAGCTATAATGAATAATGCTGCTATGAACATTTGCATTCAAGTTTTTGTGTAAAAATATATTTTTATTTCTGTTGAGTATATTCCACCCAAGCGGAATTGCAGGGTCACATGGTAGGTTTATGTTTCAATTTTGAGTAATGGCCAACTTTTTCTAAAGTGACTGCATCATTGAACACTCCTACTAGTAATGTTATGAATGTTCCAGTTTCTTCACATCCTAACTAACATTTGTTATTGACTATCTAGTGGGTGTAAAAATGGTATCTCTTGAAAGCCTCTCCTTCTTGAAAAGAAAAAAAAAAAGCACCTTTGCTTTGCTACATGCAGCCCAAATTGTCATCAATAGTAATAAGCTAGTGGGTGAATTCTTCAGCAGATACTAGTAGAAAAAGACTTCTAGTTGTGATTGGTGGTTTTCCACTGCAGAAATACATGACATGAAGAACTGAAATGACTAAATGAAAGGCACTTTATATTTTACCTTTTCTTTACAAATATTGAGAAGGAACAATGCAACAGGTCCTGATGGACAGATAAATTATTAGATGCTTCTCAATAGAAACCTAGAATGCCTCAGTATATGGCTTTAAGCAAGCAGGTTCCTGGACCCTTGTTATAAAAAGGATGACTCACTGAAGGACAGAAAACAGAGCAACTTCTTTAATTCCTGCTCCCTCCATGTATTTGGGAAAGCTGAAAATTTCATGGACCACTGTGAATTCAGCAGACGAAGCTGCTTGGATGCCAAACCATCCCAGAGCAAATGTCCATAGCAGTGGGCTGTTGGTAAGGCTTCTACTAAAAAATTATTGCCATTCTTGTACCATGGGTTTTATATTAGGCTAGAATTGATAGTGATCAGGAATACCAACAATATTTCATGCTACTCTACTTACAGAGAGTATATGCATAACAAGCTCCTTAAAAAAATAGCTAAATTAGTGGTGCTCATTTAAATTAGGGTATAATTTAAAACTTGTCGAATCACTACTGAATGAAATTATCCAATGTCGATAATTCCGCAGAAAGTGCCTATTCCTTAAAGCTTCAAGAATAACCAAACCAGGTTTAGTCAGTGGACAATGACTGAGGCAGTAGGCATTCTAGCTAGGCCATGATGAAATGTCTCTCAGCATCTAGATGCATCACTCAGCAGGCCCGTATTTGAAGTAGCCCAGTGCTCTTTCTTAGTCACTATTTTCTGATGACAAGGAATCACCTCAGATTTGTGCCATTAAGGAAGGACATTATAATAACATGATGAAACATTGGAATTAAATTACATATGGCCAGTCATCATGGAAACTAAATATGAGAAGACATTGGAACAATTAGCTTTCTTTTCTTGTGTCAGGACCGCATATTTTGTCATCTCCCTGCTCATTTAAAGCTCTGATGCTTTCTCTCCACTCTGCATCATCTATCCCTTTCTCTCAATGGGCAAGTGGGAAGAAACGTTGATTTGTGTGCAGAAAACAAAGGCAAGAGATCAATGAGAAGCCAAGTGAAGTGTTAAACTGCAGACAGTGGACATGGAGAAGAAATCTAAGGATGAGTAAGAACTGCTAATAGCTTGTTTAAGAGAAAGAATGAGCTATAGGGGCAGTTTTAAAACAAATCACAGACATTTTAGGAAGTTTAGTTTTCTTTTTACATGCAGCCTGATACGTTTTACCACCAAACCAAGAGCAAATGCTTAAAGGAACTAATTTAACTTTAGAAATGCATCCTCACTTTTCAAAGTTGACATTACTATTTAGGCATATATAGTCTCTACCTTTTATGAAATCACTGAAAATCTCTTCTAAGTAATTGTAGTGGATATACATGACATCCCCTTTAACTTTTACAAAAGTGTGAGGCTCTTCTGAAGCATAAAAAGATATTGCTTATTTAAGCTGGAAATGAGAGGGGTTTAACCTAAATGAAGAAATATATCTTTGCAGCTTTATTCAATGTTAAGATTCTGTATCAGACAGAACTAAATGCTTTCTTCAGAATTAGAGCTCTTCTTGAGGGGGTGAATTCACTCAAGATATGCATTAATACTCTGGAAACACATTGCCTGTCACTTCTTACTGCTTGCTGCTTAATTAAAAGGGATGTCAGACGCTTCTGAAATGCTCTGGTAAATTGTCAAATTCAACAAAAGAAAAATTTTAGATAAAAAGCACCTTATGTAAATTATGCCTTCCCCCTAGCCCAATTTCCTTCCTTTTTCTAACCACTGTTATCGTCATTTTAGGTGACTTTTGTCTGGCATTTAAAAATGAAATGTGATTCTCTTATTCACTCCTTGGCAACATGCCCTGAGATATTCTGTTAAGTGTTTTCAATTATATGCCAGCCCCAATAGGATCTCAGTAAGAGGTTTTAAAAAGGTATTTTATCTAGTGTATTATATTTTGCCGTTTGAATATTATCCATGTTGCAATAAATACAGATAAATTAAGCAATGTTAAAAATTCTTATAACTTTAAATCAATAAGTTTGCATATGGCTGAACATATATAATATCTCAAAAAATTTGAGATATTAAAGGGTCATTTCAAACCTTTGTGTGGAAAATGCCATCAACTTTATAAGCAACCAAACTGCAAATATTAAAACTAAAATTTCACTATAATAAATGGATGTTGGTTCAAAACATCTTTAGGAGCTTCTGGGAATTACTATGAAACTGGTTCCTGTGAGTGGAGGGCAGGGAGAGACCGAAGAAAGAGGCTGGCCACTCCAGATTGGTTGGTGTCAGTTTTCACAAGCAAGGGAACTGACAACTTGTCTTACGTGCTTGCAAGAGGCCTTGATTTCTGCATCCACCCTTAGTAATCATAAAAATTTATACAGAGGCCTTAACTAAATTTTCTGATGTATACTACCCAGATAGTCTCAACACCACATTTTTATCTCAATGCTGCATCCTTGGGTCAGCTTCTGGAACTTGGGAGGGCAAGTGGAATGCACATTTCAAGGACAAGGAATGGGTGGGGAGCTTCCAATTGCCCAGTTCTACCTCACTGGTTAACCAGCAATCACGTCTTCTTGATGACCTTCCCCAACACTGGACTCCTGGTATTATTTGGTTATATGTATTTATTTAAGTTATATAGAAAATAAGTTGCTTATTGACATTTAACTTGTTAAAACCCAAGTAAAAAAATTCTCGCATATCAGGGACCAGTGTTATTTGGTGGAAACTGTTTTAGATAGAAAGAGAACTTTGGGATCCTAGTGCGAGCTTCACAATTTTCCAAGATGTGTGGACATTGACAGAGTATTTAAGTATTCCATACTTTAATGTCTTCATGTTTACAATGGGGATAATAATATGTGTCCTTCCTATCTTGTGAGAGTGTAATAATACTTAAATGACAAAATGGATCCCAAAGGCTTTGTAAATTGTAAAATACTGCATAAATGTAAGGCATCAGTATCAATTTCTCTTCCAGTTATGATAGAGCCATGCCACTTTTTAACAAATGATGGATTTGAAACAGATTATCATTTTAAACTTTTTTCCCAACTCTATTGGTTATAAAGGCAAACAAATAAAACCCTATCGGAGTCAAATTTTGTTGATTGTAAAATTTTTAATTTGTTATCAGGTTTTACTGATTTCATAATGTATTTAGAAATGTATGACCTAAGTCTTCATGAAGAAAAACACCTAGACAACAGAAACAAAAGGCTAATAAAAAAATATAAGATTGAATTATAATAATCAGCATAAAATAAATTAGAAAAGTGAAGATTTTTATAATTGCATATCTAGTTTAATGATTCTTAAGACATTTATGATATAAAGGCATAGTTGTAGAATATTTAATAGAAACAGCGAGTTACAAAAAATTTAGAATATTAATATCAAGAATTTATAAGCTCTCACAGTAATTTTAAAAAACATAAATTATCCAAACAAATTTACCCTCATCAAATTCATATTTGGATAAATTAATTAGATTGACAGTGTTATCACTGGGAAAATAACCTGTAAATAAAAAAAAAGATAAAATCATTTATCATTTGCCATAAAGATAAATTCTGTAGTAATTGTTCTCTGAGTAGTAGCTTCACCAAAGTGTCATTTCATTTCTTTTTTGAATGTTTCACAAATTTGAATTTTCCCAAAAGACAGTAGTATGCCTTCATCATGCATAAGATGATTATAGAATGACAGAATTTTTCTTGAGAGCCATTTCAGGAGTCATTATATATACTTTGTCAAGTTGCAGTTGGATGCCAGATGCATTAAGCTATGAGACTACTATTTAAAATAAAACAGAATAAGATAATTATGGAAATTGACCAGTTGCAAACTGAAAGGGAAATGTGCATGTTAGGTTTTTAGAATTGTAGTTTTGCATCCTAGAGCAGGTGACCTAAGCTTAATGGCTATTCCCATTGACTTTTTGGTTCTCTTTCACATCTTTTATTGATTTCCAGGATATGAAGATTAGGCAGCTGTGATGCAATATTCACTTTCACTCCTGCATAGGTCTCAATAATAAGGCCACAAACAATCTTTTTCCTGACTTGGCTGTAATGAACATAAATCTATTACTTATACTTTCCGCTGTCTCATATCAATGGAGAAATTTCTGTAAGTATCTTAAAAAAAAAAAAAAAACTATGCCTGAAGAAAATTTGCTCTTTAGGGGGAAAAAAAGTTTCTTAATTGATGTGCATTTACTGTTCAAGCTGTCCATAAACACAGTTTATTGCTTATAACAATAACAAAAAAAAATGCGATCATTGCGTGACAGTGAATGTGCGTTATTTTTTGATAAGCAAAATTGGAGTCTCTAACTGCTAAATTTGCTTGAAAGTGGAAAAAGGAGATGAAGAATATTGCTGTTTGTTTGTTTGTTTGTTTTTCTGTGAATCTTGAGCTGCTCATCTGGACTGCTTAGATGGTCTCTGGTTAAGCATGAGGAATATTTATTTATTCAGATATTTATTCAGCAAATGCTATGTATCAGGCACTGTTCTACACACAGGTGATATTGGAGTTTGTGAGATAAGCAATGTCCCTAAACTAAAGTCTTTCTACTAATGAGTCTTGTATTTTAGTATCTATGTTCTGGAGAATACAATCTGTTGGGTGGGGGGTGTGTGACATTTGAGCTGAGTTCAGGACAATGAGGAAGAAGAGTTCTTGACAGAGAGATCAGCTAATAGAAAACCTGGGGAGGAAAAGAGGTTGGTATCTTTGAGGAACTAAAAGAAAGCCAACACGGCCAAAGTATTAAGAGTAAAGGAAAAAGTCTTATAAGATGAAGTTAGAGGACAATTAGCATTCTCCTAGCTGTGGGAAATGCATCTTTTATTTTTTTAGCACTTTAAAAGTGTATGTGAGAACATAGCAAAAATCTAATGCAGCTAATGACTCATGTCATCATTAGGATACACCCAGTACGTTTTGACCCGCTGGCCTGACTTTGCCAGAATATGAAAAATGCCATTGCATGAGCATTGCTCTGCCTTAAAAATGCTGCTCTGCTGGATGATTTATGAAATTAAATGAAAGAAGAATCACCTGATCTACAGGCTGAAGATACAAAAATTCTGACAGAAAGAGAGATTTAAAATGTTATTCCTTTTAATAAAGGAGAAATAAATTGTATCTACACATTCTGAGAATTTGATTCTTAAGGAAAAAATTACTTCACTTATCTAGATAACTTTCTAAAGTATAAACAGAATGTGAACCATCAGTCTCTTCAACTTCTTTTCCTCTAATCCCTTCACTTAGGTAGAATAGTCTTCTGTTTATAACATCATAGTTTTAAAATGTTCGAAAATAGTAAATGTTGCCAAACAATTTTTAGAATAAAGATTTTTATCTAGACTTTGGAAGTTAAGTGAAACTTTTTATACCTATGTGTACATGAGTGTAAGGCTGCAGTAGAGTAGGCTATGAAGTCGAGTAGATTCTAGATTCATGTTACTTAGGTTTCAACCCCAGCTCTGCTTCGTGCATATTAGATTGTGACCTTTGACAAATTATTTATCTGTGCCAACATCTCTTCACCTGAAAAATGAATATAATAGTATTACCTGCCTGATAGAATTGTTTTGGTGCTTAAATGATTCAATGAGTATCTAGAATGTAGTTTAGTGTCTGGAACATAATTGACATTCTTATAATGTTAATTTTTCTGGGAAGAAACTCCATGCAAAACATTCTCACACCTCATCTCAGATGAAGTTAAGAACAACTGTCCAAATACTTCAGTAAAGATGATTTTTAAAAGTGACAATAGGCTACGATATTGAGGTAATTAAAATATAATTCTGTGCATGTTACTTCCTTTCTGGGGATATACTTGATATTCTGATCTTGTTTCAGAATCACTAAGGTTAACATTTTACCTTCCTTTATTATTAATTTCTCTATGTCACATTAAAGATTTTGTTTCACTAAGAATCATAATAACTACTTAGTCTTTGAAACCTACATCCAATACAGAGTTATCTTTCATGAAAAGAAAGAAGTTTTAGTTAGTTTAAATAGAATTTTAGAAATAATCTTCAGTTAAAACAATTATGGTGTTAAAAAACAGCCCTCTTCCCCTCCGCCCCCATTAATAGTCTTTTCTTTTGAACTCCCATTCTGGTAACCTTTTGCTAATTCTAAAATATAGAACACTCCCTACCAATAATAACTCCAGTCTTGTGTATGTTAATGGTTGGTGAATGCTTGAGAGAAGCTTTTTCAAAACTCTAAAGAGAGAAGTGTCTTTGAGTTTTATTTTTTCTTTCTGACACTTCCAGAGATGCCTTAGAACCATGGCAGGAGTCATGAGTGTATCCTGAGCCTGTGTGATTAGTCTTATCTGTGTGTCAGGTTCTGTAGTTGTGATAAAGCTAAAGAGTGTCTGCCTTGATACATGCAATAGGTAAAATTTCATAGAAAAAAGTACAGTGAATTTTGGTTGGGTCTGAACAGTCATTTTCAATGTCTATTTAACATATAATGTTGCTGAAATAAGACATGTGTGTTTATGTGTTTGTATACATCCAACAAAAAAGTCAGAAAACTATTTGAAATCAAATATGAAATAATTTATTTAAATTGTAGCCAGAGTTAAATAAGCATTGTGTGCTAGTCTGGGAATCTAACTTTTATTTATCCATTGTCCATAAACAAAAGCATTCCCTTGTTCAAATCATCGACTTACAAGGAAATGTTCAAAACATGAACTCTTTGTAAGCAGGGTGATCTCTTAATAGAGATCTACATTTCAGCAGGTACTTTTAGTGCTTTCTCTCCCCACTCCCTGACCTCCAAATACTCACCTCTCATTTCTATACTCCTTTGGCTTCTGGCAAATTTTCCCTTGAGTACATCACTTCATCTCTGATTAGTCTGACTGACAAAATCTGGGACCACATCTGTTCAATTCGTTCATACAGCATTGAATTAAGTTTACTATCAACTCCCAGCAACAGGATGAAGCCAATTCAGTATCGATTTCTACCATGGCCCCCGGTCTTGGTCCTGGGCCTAATCAGCTGAACAAATCCCACAAACCATCATGGCCTAAATTGAAAGTCCAGGTGGCTTTCTCCTTAAGTTTCTGTATTAACCCCTCCTTTAGATCCAATGCAATGCTCTGGTTACAGTGAGATGTATTAGTGATTGCACAGAATCTGCCTTGATTTGCAAGGAGGAAGTCTATACATCATTTATAAAAAGTCTGGCCAGTGAGCTGAGGCTGATCTGGATTCCTTCAAGGGCCAAGGTGGCATAATTGATCAATTTAACTAGAGTCAGGGAAGGACAGATTTCATACTCACTTTTGTAAATGAATGACTAACATTGTAATTTGGGGAAGGGAGGTAAATTAATGTCTGGCTTCCACATGTGGCATAGAATTCCAAGGCCACACATGGTGACTCTGGGAAGAAAGTGCTGTTTACAGCTGTTGGGGTCCCCCATATGGGAGCTACATTATTCAGAGGACACAGGTTGTCAGAGCCTAAGGCAGTCTCCAAGCGAGATGATAGGTTTTAGGATTGCTAGTTTTATTTAAATAACTGAGTCTAGTTTTTGCTTTGGAAGGCAGCCAGTCTAATATTTTCTGTTTATCCATGTCACTACATGGGTGGTGCTTATCTGCTCCATAGCATAACTAAGGATGGTGAGGTGGAGCACAGGGAGCTATATGGAGGTATTCTGAATGAGAGGAGAAGGAACTGAGGCCATTTGCTTTCTCGAATAAACTCTCAGTAAAGTTAAAAGAAACTACAATGGAATCATGATGAGAACCTTCTGGTAGGAGATGATAGACCCACAAGTCAATTAAATTTGAAGGATGTGCCACAGAGCCATATCAGGGTGTCTTTCTTTATAAGGAAGGTTCCAGGGTCAATTCTGATAAATGAAAGACCACTAGTGGCCATATGCCCCCTTCCCTCCCAGGTCTAAGATGACTCTTCCAATTTGTACTCCCTCTGTTGCCATTGAATCAGAGTGTTCCATTTCAGTGGCTGTAATATCACTTGTTTTCCCCCCAACTATCCCCCAGCTCACACCCAAACTTTTCATCAGAAAGAGTTGGGAGCAAGAGGGATGAAATCATTTTTATAAAACTTAACCAAGATTAATTTGAATTTCTTAGGCATCTTTTGACTAGGCTTCCACCCAGAAATTGTGTCAACCAGGCTGAGCTGGTGTTGCTCTTTGTGTAAAGAGAGACACATTATGTTCAGGACGGTCAATGCAGAATCCTGAATTTTCAAAATTGGTCTATATAATGTCCAACCTCTTTCATCCTGATCATCACACGAGAAGCAACTGAGAGAGGATAATCTCTTTCTGGGTTCAGTTATATTCAGTGACCAAATTGCCTTTACCCTGTGGTGTTCGGTCTAGGGTGTGGTGAGAGAAGTAGAAATTTTTTCAAATCAGTTTTTGAGGAAGATGTTCTCCTACTCAAAACACCTGCAAATAGTAGATTCCTGTAAACAAACAATTGAAATTCCATCACACACTTTGACTATCAGCCCATCGTTGAGTTGTTTTTGTGATAAAAGGTACACACTTGTCAGACTGCAAATGGCCCAGAAAGCCAAAAACTTGACACAGATTAGTTTCAATGGCCACAGTGGTGTGGCTGGAGCTGGCAGATTGGACTGGAACAGAAATCTTGTAACCTGAAAAAGTGTCAACAGTGATGAAGTATGACTGATAGTGTTTAGAAGGGTCCAAGGGCAGACATAGTCACTCTGCCCTGAGTGGGTGTGAACAACTGCTCATGTGATTTAGCCTCTCTCACTGAATGACAGATGGGTCAACTCCAGGAGGAGTCACACATTGGGCATTCCAGTGGCGGCCCCTGCTTCAGAAATGTGAGTTACTTACTTTGTACTCAGTGTACAGGGGGAACTGCATGACATATTTGGTACAATGATGGGTCTCAGCTGCAATGGAGGCAATCCGGGGGTTCAGGTGTAATCAACAGCTTAATTCCAGTTAATTTTTGCAAAGAAGCCCTGTTGAGTTAGCAGCTTTTCACCAGTTTGCAAAGAACGGGATAGATGTTTCCCCAGAGGAATACCTGCCACATTTTCATATAAAACACAAAGATGCCTTTGTGCTAGACCATGTATGTGCTTGAATATACCATTTCCATTTGACAAAGAAGGCTTCTTTGGCCTTAACCACCTCTTGGTTGTGGAGTCTGAGCTGATCAAATCCCAAGTGGGGATAGTAGGCTGGAGTCACAGGCCGCCATGGATCAGACACGCAGTTTCAACGAGACTGAGCAGCAAACCAAGAGCTGCTTTTTAAAACCTGCATACCTGGTCACCATGTCAGGAAGGTGACAAGTCCAAAACCTCAAAGGGGCACCTCCAGATGAAAGCTGCCTTCCTTTTCCAGAGGTTCCATTAAGAAAATTCATCGGTCACAGAGACTGGAATTTCATCAGGGTTGTGGGGCCTCAAAGGTAAAGCGTGTGCAAGGCCTGCTGGATGGCTTCCAGTGGAGTCTGGTGGTTTGGTTCTCACTTGAAAAGTGTTAATCTCGGGGTTAGTTAATATAAAGGACCAAGTAGAAGGTTGAAATAAAGAATATACTGCACAAAGATTCCAATAACATGCTGGCTGGACTCTATGGTGGGACACTGAAGAGAGAAGAGCTTGATTGCTAGAGGCTTTGAACATTGTAAATCCAACCACATCACTTCAATATGTTTTATGTGGTGTACATCCCCCTAAGTTTTATACAGGTTCAGCTGCCCTTGTTGACACCATACTCAAGGCCATTGAAACTGGGGCTTCTGACTTGCCTCCTAAGAAGATATGATCCATGGAAAGAAAGCTTTGGCAATCAGAGGGGAGAGGCATTTGTGCTGTCTTGAATGAGTCACTGGTGGCAAATAGCAAGGTAGTTTATTCCACTTTTCTACATGCTGCTTCTTCCAATCAGAGGAATCTCCTCTGACACTTATGTTACAGAGATATACAAGTATATCTCTCAACAAATATAACATTCAGATGCAGAAACAACAACAAAAATATTTATTGAATTAGCACAAAGTATACACTCATAAGATTATGCTAGCCTCTCAACTTTTCTGTAAACTCCTCCCAAATCACGTCAGGTAACTCTAATTCTTCAGTGACCTGGTCAGATGGGGATTTTGATTTTGGCACCTATATCCCACACATCCATAAAACCTCGAGTCCTTCCCCTCCTCAGAGTTCTTCAGCGTGCTCAGACAGATTTATATCATTTTTAGTACCCTTGGGGACAGGAAAGCAGATTTATATCATTTTTAGTACCCTTGGGGACAGGAAAGCCTTGGCACAACCCCTAATCCTGTTTTTTTTTTTTTCTTAAAAAAATGAGGTCAAGGAGTTAGGGAGAAGGTGATCAGAAGACACTAACAGAGAAAGTAACTCTGTGCCACAAAGCAAGGTACCGTGGCTGCTCAAGGCTCAATCAAATAAGCATCCAGTGCTTTCTCTTTACCCAAAGTCCGATATGAGTTCTGCAGACCCCTCTTGACCCATCCAGCTTGGAGTTCGTCTGCTACACTTTAATGGATGTCTGCAGAAAACACGAGCCTCCTGAGTCAGATACAAAGAACTTTATAATTCATAGAACAGCAGAGCTTAATGTTCCTACTGGTTTCTCATGCCCCTGAAATCTCACAGGAGTGACTCAGAGGGGCCCAGGTGGATTCTGTGCCCACAGTATGTTTGTGTTACAACTGAGAGATCCCGAGCTTAGGAAACCTTGATCTATTATAAGGGCTTTCAAGCAAAGCTGTGAAACCTTTGCTCCAGAGAGAGACACAATCTTTATTATACTAGATAACAAACAAACGTGTCCCCTGCTCCAAAAGGAAAACAACAATCTCTTTATTCCAAGGCTATTCTCTGTGCAAATATCCCTGAAAAGATAGATTGTAACAAAAGGCTATCAGTGACTTCGCTTGCAAGATGAGCAGATATGGGAGTGACCCATGGAGAGCTGTCGCTCCACATAATTTATCATGCTGTTGGGGTGATTAAATGAGATAAGATGCTTCCAAAGCATTTAATAAATATTAGCTATTATTATGTTGTTATTATAAACCTTATAGAGGACAGCTTACTTTTAAAAATAGTTAAAGACATTTTAATTTATTAAATTTTATAGTCTTTTGTGTAAGAAAAATACAACCAAATACATAAGTAATGTTTGGAAAGCCAAAGGAACTATGCATGGCTAGATATGATAAAATGATATCCACGTCTTAGTACACAGAAAATTCTATAGATGGCATATATAAATATAAAACAGCTCCTGGACTCGATACTAAGTGTGTCTATATATTTTAATATGGTTAAGTTTCTCTATAGTTATGAGTTCTAATTGAATGCTTTAAGTTGATAAATAAGTGATTAATACATTATTAGCAATTTTTTTTTGAGAAACCAGATCTTTTTTGAGGGGCATTGTTTCCAGAGCCCTAAGTGTTGTTGTTGTTGTTGTTTTTTTAACAGACAAATAGGTGTTTATTGATCTTTTCTAAGTGCTATAAATTCTTGGTTTTTCAAAGTTTGGCAAATATTTGTTTAGACCATCTGCTTCTCTCTATCTCTAACCTAGTACGAAGCTTAGATATTAGGTTTAAGGTTTGTGGAAATTTGTGGGGAAACTAGCACCTGTTTGGTAGTATCACTCCTTAAGTTGTCCTTAATATTCTTTTTTTTTAAGTTTTCATTATGTAAAATTTTAAACATATACAAAAATAGAGAAGATATTATAATAAACTTTATTTGCCCATCATCCAACTTCTATAATTATCTATTCATAGCTAAACTTGCTTCATCTCTACTCCCATAAAACACAACTGTCCCCCTTTCAAATTATTTTGAAGCTAATCCTAGATAAAATGTTATCTCACCTATACATTTTCCAGTAAACATCTCTAATACTTGAGAAGTGATTTTTAAAGACACCCATAATAGCCAGCTCATGCTTAAAACTTATTAATTTGTTAACATCATCAAATATCTAGCCAAGGTCACACTTCCCCAATTACTTTATAATTTAGTTTTTATTTCCATTTAGTTGTTTAATTTATTAATTAATTAATGGATAAATTTCAATCGAGATCCAAATAAAGACCCTATGTAGAGATATATGTATCTGGAGCCTCTTTTAATTTATTTGGTTCTATTTGGCAACTTTTCTTGCTGAATAATCTCGATCATTTGTGGAGTTTTCCACAAATTGGATTTTTACGATTTTATTCCTGTGATTTCATTTGCCATGTTCTCTGTTCCTTGCATCTTTTATATCTAAAGCCCTGAAAATATTCAAGTTCAATCTTGCTTTTAACATGTTCATTTATTTTAATGAGACAAACTCAAAGGTGAAATTGTGTAGGAGCTAATGTTATCAACAACTGGTGATCAGTGTCAGATCCATTCTTTCATAAAGTATAAAGATATTTTAAATGAATTATTTCTATAAGGAGAAACTTCCTTTCATCTGCTACTGGTTATAAAGGAAAGGAAAGATAATTGCTTTTATCTTTCCCTTTATTTATATAATAATAAAATGGTATCTTAGCATCCAACATGACCAATTAGTTTTTTAATAAGTGTTGTTATAAACTCACAAATTTAAGCCTGAGTTTTTAGGCAAGGCATGTTTGTTTTATCTTTAATAATGATTAAGTTATTTCATTTTTGGCTGGTGAGATTGGCTGCTGTCGTTTGATAAAAAAAAGCTTCTTTTTTGTTGTATAATAAGAAATCCATGCTCATTTTATATATTTCCTGCCCCAGATCTGGAATCAGCCATTTTTCAGGAAATCTTATTTTTTAATAAGAAATATATTTATAGGCCACAGGCATGACATTTTAAGGGGAGAAAATATGCACTCTAGACTGGGCAATCCAGAAGACCAATAAAATACTGAATCATGTTTGATATTAGATAAAGGAAAACAGGAGAAATAGATGTTGGAAGACTGTCTGCTTTTCTGCTTTACTACCTAGATCATAATATTCACCATCTCTAAGAAGCAAGACACATTTAAATCAAATCACATCCTTTGTTTCAGATAGAAGAATAAAGTAGTTACTGTTTGCCTGAGTACACATTTATTACTTCAGAATTTTTATTAAGTGGAAAAGTCTTAGTATTGCCCTTAAATACCCCCTTTAAAGCTGGTTTTGCTTTAAGAAGATGTTTGAAAAAACAGGTGCGGTTTTCTATTGATGTGACTGATTTAATAATGTTCCTCTTCATTTTGTTTATGCAGCCTTATTTGAACTGCTTGCTCCAGCCTGTTTTAAGCTTGATACCCTAATTTGGTCTATTTCTGTGGGTATGAAACTAAGAAAAGAGCTGAAGTGAGCAGAAATGTATATTATCTTCTGAGATCCCCAGTGCTGGGGCAGCTCTGCATTTGGTGACCTGTACTCTCAGAGCCTGTGGATGGGCAGCTCTTGGCTTGGATATGCATTTTGATGAGGCTCCCATGACAAATTTAATGGAAAGCTCTGGCTAGCTGATGCGTAGCTGGCCTCCTGCCCTCATTTAACACACAATGCATTCCTCATTCCACATACCATAGTCTATTTATGGATTCTGTTCAGACTAACTCAGAAAATAAGATATATTTCTGGCTTGTTTAATAAAACTGGACACATAGGAAAAGAAGGAAAGGAATTGCTCAAACTCTCGGCCATCTTTTAGCATACAGATGGTAAATATAGGAGGTGTTAGTTGCAAAAAAAAATGAGTTGATCACGGAGATTTGCTTGAGTGAATTTTGATTTTGTTTCCAGCAGACCTCCTCACATGGCATTGTTTATGCAAATAGACTCTCTTTTCAGAAACCGTCTGGCTTCAGAAAACCCTGTCACTAGAGCATAAAAGCTAAGTTGTACAGCAGCAGTTAGCAGACCTGAAAAGCTGGCTGAATGGAGCAATGGATGCAATATGCAGGCAGGCAGGCAAACAGAGGAGCTATTCTTCTCTGGGTCCCAGTGATGTGTGGAGAGGCAGCAGAACCCGGAGAAAGACAGAAAAGCCTAGAGAAAGGGGCAGTCACCCTTCTGCTGGAGAAAAAGAGAAAACTCAAGAAACAGTAGCCCTGGATTTTATACAAAAGTGTACTAAAAAGACAAAAGCCGATTTCATCCTTTTGACTATATTTTTATTGGCTCTGATATATGGAAATATTTTTGTCTTTCTATCTTTTACTTCTCTTAGATAAGATTTAGAGAAAGAAATAGTATTATTTAATCACTTACAAGATATGAAACAAGCTTTGGCTTGCATTTTTCTTTCATTTGTGTTCTGAATAGCATTCCTTATAGGAACAAATGAGTAAGTTTTATTAATATTAATGGCAGAAATCTGAGGTTTTTTTCTTAGTAATCTATAGTTTCCTGGATAGTGTGTTGGGCAAAAAAAGCTGGAAATCTCCATTTTCTCTATTTCATTGCACTTCACTTGTATTTAAATACATTTATATGCATAAATAGATTAACAGAGCTGTCAATATATATTGTATTTACACCATTTTTGGGCTGTTCTAAAAATATAAATACTTCACTATGAACATTGACTTTGTAAATCAAGCAGCAGGGAACAAAAAAAATCATATAAATTCTGAACTATATTTTGGTTCCCATAGATTATTTTATTTTTTCACTTTGTGAAGATCACAGATTTTCCCAGAGAATTTCTTGAAAGGTAAGAAGCATAAAATCAAAGGTGGTTAAGACACTTATCACTAGCTGACAATAGTTGATTTAATTTTCTTATGCACCATTTATAAAACTTGGTTTAGTAAAAGCTCCAATTTTTCTTTTTCTATACGAGTGAATATTTTTTCTTAATTGAGCACATCAACATATGCAATGACATAGATTATATAATGTAATATTATTGTGTCTAAATACAAAAAACATTGATGCTCCAATATTGAATATATGCATATATACTTTTTACTTCAACATAAGATCATTTTTATTGCGTCTAGTCTTGCCATATCTTTCAGAGTATTATTTATTTTTTAAACTAGTATAGAAAGCCATTTGTTCTGATCAGAGATAAAATAAAAAAATAAAACCCTAGGCCAAGCTATGTAGATGAATAATGTATTTTTAATTTTAATAGTTCTGCCTCCCTTGCTTCTGCTGTCTTTAAAATGATGAACAGGTCCTCTAAGTCTCTTTTAGGGGCATCATACCATCTCAACCAAGAATGTCAAAAAGCTTTGTCTTCATGAGGCATGGAAATCGCTGCTCATTATGTCCACCTTAGAAGCACATTTTTTGAACTGCACAACCCAAAAAAAGCAAATAAAGAGCAGAGTGGCATAATCTGTGTTTCATGGGCCTGGCCCCCTTGGAAATGTCATTGCCTTTACTCTCCTTAATCACCCACAAGAATAACAACAGACATTATAGGGGGAAAGTTGGGGGCTCTTAGCAAAGGGTTATTTTCTGTCTGTCATCAGTTTGGATTTTGCATATCAATAAAAAATTAATAAACTAATTTCAGGCATATATGACACAGTTAATGTGCAAGGACCATTGTTAGGAGAGAAATAGTATATTCTTATCAGTAGATTTAAACAGCTATTCATCATTTCTAAAGGGCAATTATTTGGAATCCATTAAACTGGAATTTATAATACCCCTGCATACTGAATTTTAAATAGAAATCTGTATTTAGATGAAGGAATACATTAGTATAAGTCATTAGAGCAGTGGAAACCCATGACTTGTTCATTTTTCACCTTTTTTTTCAGACAATATGAAGCACCAATGATGTTGGTCCTTCACTAAAACCCAACACAAAAAAAACTATGCATTCTTTTCAGTAGAATTGTATGGATAATGACTTTTTTTGTTATTTTTTAATCTTCATGTTAAAATTATTACACATAAAATGAATCACCCCATGGAAAAATCAGTAATGGATAGAAAACTTCTGTCTCAAAAACGCTGGCACCTCTCTGCAGGTGTGGCTTCCTTGACTAAACCTGAGCATCTATACCCTGAAAGTGATAACTTAAGATGCATATCAAAGCTAAGGAGAGATACATAGAGACAATTACACATTCGCAGATAGAGTAGAAAGAGCTCAGTTTTAATTTATACAAATTTAAATTATAGAACATTTAAAAATAATTTTAGAGCTAATAATTTTAAATAACATGAAAATATTGGCTATTAGACACATTTTAATAAATGAATCAGAAGCATTTATAGATATTATATTTATATATGTAAAAGTACTGCTTTTATTGCTGTAAAGGGATGGAAGAAAGCTTGCTTATCTAAAGACATCTAACCTAGTCAAGCAATAAATTTTACACTATCAATTTACTTAACATTCCCTTTCCCCACATAAACTGCTAAATAAATTATTGTCCTTCCTGTATTAGAATAAATGCCAGCTCTGAATTAGTGTGGCCTTGTAGAAATGTTTCTGTGTAACATCTCTACTATATTCTCCCAGCTTGAACTTCTGTTAACATTTATGTGGTAGTTATTTATATTGACTTCCTTAGTACACGTACTTGGCAAAGAGAAAATTGTAGAACCACGTCTAAGAAAGATGAAGATAAAGAAGACTTCATTAAACTGGACTTTTCTAATCAAGCCTTTACTAAGCTTCCCTGCTCCCTACCCCTTGCCCATAACACACTCCTAACCCTCCATTACATGCACATCTTAATGAGACAACTTAATGTGAAGGAAACTAAAATAATAGTCATAAGCATTCATGTGTATTGATGTGTGCTGGCAATAAATCAGATTTTTAAAAAACACAACATATGGCCCTATGACTTGCTGTCTTGTTTGAAATGATGTGAACACAGTCTGTTCCAGCATCCATACTACTAACATTTTTCTTGACAAGAAATTAGATTTTAAACACATGTACAAACATGTACATTTGCTTATATGTGCATGTACACACAAGCAAGTACACACTGTACTCAAATACCTTATATAAAACCAAATCATATGCCAATAAACATATAAGCTGTGTAACATTGATTTATAGGCAATAATTACTAAAGTTCAAAGTACAATAAGCCATAGAGCTGCTCTAAAATCTTGGATAATACACAGTCATACTACAATGAATAGCAATGTGCTTACATACGTAATGGCAACAGGAAATCCAGCCAGCTTCTGAAGTTCTGTTTGTGGCTGCCTTGGACTTTTTCTAGATGCATTTTTATGATGGTTAATTGATTTTATTTTTCTGATATATATAAATTTATATCACTAATTCACAAAATAAAATTAAGCATTTGCTAAACAAACAACACTTAAAGCAGCATAAAACTATATATTTTATGTATATAAATGTATTCATTATATAGTATATGACATATTATGTATGTCATATGTGTGTGTGTGTGTGTGTGTGTGTGTGTGTGTGTGTTTGTGTATAAATTTGTGAGCAGATGTTCATAATAGCTGTACTTACAGGGAGACTTGTATTAGTTTGCTAGACCACTATAACAAAATACCACCCAAAATACAAACCCAGAGGCTTAAACAACAAAATTTATTGTCCCACAGTTTTGGAGGCTAGAAGTTCAAGATCAAAGTGTCGACAGGGTTGGTTTCTTCCGAGGGAGATGAGAAAGAATCTATTCTAGGTCCCTTCTCTGATTTCTAGTGGTTTGGTGACAATTTTTGGCTTGCTAAGTTTCTAACTTATAGGCACATTAGCCTGATCTCTGCTTTCATGTTCACTTCGTGTCCTCCCTATGTTCATACCTGTGTCTAAATTTCCCCTTTTCCAAGAGCAACAATCATATTGGATTAAGGTCCCACCATAATCTAGTATGACCTCATCCTAACTGAACTAATTAATCTATAATGCCCCTATTTCCAAATAAGAACACACTCTGAAATGCTGAAGGTTAAGACTTCAACACACAAATGCAGACAATGGGAAGAGCCTTTGTGAAGCAAGTTGAATTAATGGCTTTGGGAGAGATTGCCTTTATTGAAAGCCAAGCTCTCTTACATCACTGCCATTCTCAATTGTGGAATGAATCTGGTCAGGTGGACTAGACAAGGCTGCCTTTACCCAACACATGGGTATATACTTCACCTGAGCAGCAGTTCTCCTAAGCATTACTTTGGGCCAAGATAATACACAAATCATAGTCTAGCCATAGTCCAGGAATACATTGAAACTAGGTTTATAGATATAAGTTCTGGTGTGAGTTTTAAAGCGGAAAAGCTTGAGATGGGCAGGCAAAGTAGCTACTCTGGTGTCCTCATGAAAACTTTTTGAAATTTGATAAATCAGGAGGACCCAGACTGTTACAACTATACCTTTCTCTGGAATAATGCCAAGAAGGTCATTTGTATCTACCAAGACCACAGTTTTTCCAAATGAGAATGATGTTAATATTTCATAGGTAACTTTTTTGAAAAAATTATATTAATATTACTATTAGAGTTGAAAGTATATTAACCAATATCATCTTGTTATAAAATAATAAGAATTGAAATATTACCTCTTAAATCTAGCTCAGTTCAAGAGTCTTCATTGAGGACATGAAATTTGGTGTTTTATCACCAACTCAGAACTCACAGGACTACATACCTTGTAAGTTTTACTTACTTTCAATCTGTCCTATTTTAATAAAAATACAATGGCTTGTCATCAGATTTCTGATGTTAAAAATTCAAAATTGTATGCAAATAGGAATGCAGAAGGTGACACATAATTTTTACTTAATAAGTGTTTATGAGAAGAGTTTTGAAAAAATTTTCAATGTATGTTAGAAAGCAGAAAATGATGGATGGCCCTCTGGAGGGTGTGAAGTTTTGAAGTACATAGCTATTTGGTGAAATGTGAACAGTAGTTTGGAAGAAGCTGCATAAAAATTCAAGAAGAGATTTAGACAAAAATTAAAACATCATTGTGGTGACTAGAACAGATTTAGTCTGAAAAGCCATTTGCTCAACAATTAGATATGAAATATCTTCTTTATCTAAAAGGTGGGAAGATTATGTCTATCTATATAACTAGTGGAATATGAAGAACAGAGAACAAGCTGTGAATGAATTCCAAAATAACAGAGCTTGAAAAAGCATGTTAAATATTGTTTAGATATGAAATAAGTATACTCAGTAAATTACCATATTACCTATTGTGCTCTTTTATCTTGTGCTGGAATTTTATTTTTAGCTTAGGTCAATGCTATAGTTGTTAAAAGTAATGTCATTTAATTAAAATTTTACACAAATAGTTTTACTTTACATAATTTAGTCATAATCTCAGTTCTATTTAGGGCTATCTCAGCTCTTAATTTAAATATCTGATTTTTTAGATTATGATGCTCTTATGAGAAAATTATAGATACCATCTCACGATAGTAGATAACTGCTGGCTGAGTTTTATAAGTTCTAACTAAAAAAATTTACATAATTTCTCATCTATGAATAAAGTGGTCTTATTATGTTATTCAGTAAGAAATGAATAGGTTATGAATTGAATAAAGTCCCCCCCAAAAGATGTCTGGTAGCCCTCACATCTGGTACCATGAATGTGACCTTATTTGTAAGTTGGGTCATTGAATTTGTAATCAAGTTATAAGAGGTCATAAGGGTGGGTCCTAATCCATTTCAGCTGATGTTTTTAAGAGGAAAAGGCCATGTGAAGAAAGAGACACAGGGAGAGATTAGAGAGATACAGCTGCAAGCTAAAGAACGCCAAAGACTGAATGTCACCACCAGAAGCTAGAAAAGGCAAGGAGAAGTCACAGGGGGAGTACAGCCCTATTGGCACCTTGATTTTGATTTTTAGCTTCTAGAACTGTGAGAAAGTCTCTTGTTTTAAGCTGCCCAGTTTGTGTTACTTTCTTACAGCAGTCCTAGGAAACTAATATATTGGGTTGTGGGTATTTAGCATTTTGTCTGCCCAGCTAATGCTTGTTATTATAGAAACTACATGCTTATACAAATCAAATTTCAAACTCCTTGAAAGCAAGTATGTGCTTTTTTTTGTCTTTGGTTCCACTTTGAAAATACATATTCGCCCTACACATATTTTAATTCTTTGTGTAAGTAATTTCTTTAGTAGTTAAGGGTATACAACATAACCATAATGCCTGCTTATGCATGATATAAATCACAAAATGGGTGAGGTTTATATTGTTCAAGGCTAGAATGTTTTTAGGAATGATTTGTGTGTTCTTTTAAGCAGATACCAAATCTGGACATTACTAAACTAAATAAATAAGTCACATCTTTCCATACCCCAACCTCTTTCTGGACTTTCTCTCCAAATTATTTCCATCTCTTCTTTCAAACCCAGGCATCCACTGCCCTCATGCTGCTCCTTGGATGTATAAAGCTTCTCATAGTGCTTATCCAAGCCTGTCCTCATGTAAAGTGCCATTTTCACATTCCCATTAGGAGCAAAAGCACCTGAATTAAAATGCCTGTTTTTTTCTGTGAGACTTTTTCTCAGCTGGGTGGAAGCAATTTGACTAAATCGGTTCACTTTAAGAAATTAATGGCAACCTATTTGATTTTCCCAAGGACATTTGCATTTGAAAGAGGAAAATTATTAACATACATTAGTCGTTTATTAATAGAAATTGATACAGCATGCAAAACAAAGAATTGCATGGTGTAGGCAGAAATTTTGAAGGAGATGGCCTTTTACATTATTTGTTATATCCTACTATTAAATAAGAGCCTAGCCTAATATTTTGGTCAGGCAACCATGTTTCCCCATTGTGGATCACTTGTGAGCACATAAAGGGAGGCTCTAGTGTGAAAATGTTGCACACTTTAAGATAAGTCTTCAGATTTATATTTCATGTTCATAGAATTTTTAGGATAGAAATGTTTTTTTTTTGTTAGTTTGCAAAAAGGTATACTGAGGTTTAAATTTTGAAGTCATTTACAGGACAATATTGAATTATATAACTTCAGAGTACCTCAACGTACTCTATGTGAAATTAAAATTAAATAAATAACCAAATACTCATAAATTATCAGGCACAGTGCCTGACATTCATTCATTTAAAAATATTTATTGTGTTTGTGCTAAGGAAGCAGTATGAACTCCTTAGTTAGATTTAAAAAAATTTTTTAATATAGAAAACTTGTACTTTAAATACACTATGAAGAAAAAATTGTTTTTATTGTTTATTTTTTATATTAAGAAAATATACACATTATATATAATATTAAAAAACTCTATTTCTTAAGTTTATAGAGCTATGAAATTAAATTTTTAAAAGTAAAGTTTGTTCAGATCAACCAACTGAGCTTTAAGAAGCTGCTTCTTTTCATTCCACATGAGAACAGTTGAGGAGCCAGCATTCTTTTATATCCCAAGCAGGGTGTGATAGGCAAAGAGTGTTTAAGGTCATAGTTTAGACTTACCCTTAAGCTTCTACCAATAATAAAGCTCTAAAAACCTTTTAGGCAATAATTCTTTTTGTTTCCAAAGGTTAATTGCAGGTTTTTCTTTCTGTGTATTTCTCTCCTTTGAGCAAATATTCATTCCATTAGCAAATTAGTTAACTGGCTCAGTGTATCTGATGATCTGTGTCTGTTTGCTAGCTGTAAAAAAAGTCAGATGTCCACATTCACGTCTAGGCATTACAACATGTCTATATCCTAGTACTATGTGGCTTTGAATGTGGTTTGTACCACACAATAAATTTACATCGTTTAAACAATGAATAGTCTCTCCACCTATTTGCCTTTTTATTATTTGTATGTTAACTTAAAATAAGATAATAGTAATGCTTCTCAGTCAGAATCACCTCTGGAGTTTCTCAAGACTTTTTGTCTAGGATAATATCGGTCATTGTGATTTGAGTTGACCTTAGTCAAATCATTTCACCTGGTTATGTTTTAAGTTCTTCTATGAAACAAAAATCTAGTACTCAAGATTTTTCTCTGATTTAATTTCCAGTGATTCCATTACTTGAATTTCTGTTCTGGGCAATGCTGCTGCACTAGAGTAGGTGTGGGTCCCATATCCAGGTAGTAATGAAGCCAGTCAAAAAGGAGTGTGGAAAATTCTCACTGGTAATGACACAGGGGTTAGCAGACAGTGGGCTAAAGCTTGATCTAAATATCTGCCTATAGTGACCTAAATTTTTTTCTTTTTTTTACTTTTTTTTTTTTTTAGTGAATGGAACTATTTCAGATTTATTTATGAGTAGGACTTGAGGAGCCAGGTAAAGAAACAGTGACTTCCCTAAAACGGTCTTCTCTAGGCTTACACTGGTTTTGAAATACAGACTCAGGTTACTCTTTAGACATACAAGCTTGGATGACATGATTTCATTTAAATTGTCTCTGTAATTTATCAACTGAGGGAAGACAATGACTGGGTTTTTCTTTTGCTGCATTTTACATAAACATGTTTGCTCATCAAACTGATATAACGTGTGTGTGTGTGTGTGTGTGTGTGTGTGTGTGTGTGTGTGTGCGCGCGCGCGCGCGCGCAAAAATTTATCTGGTCAATAAAGTTTTGATGAACTCATCCTATGTATTAGAAATTATATCTGGTAAATCAGGTGAGAGGGATTCATAATATTGCCGAATGAAAGCTTGACTTTCAGAATTTGTTCATCTTACATTGGCAACAGAGAGAAAGATATCGTTTCCAAAAATGCAGTGTTGAGGCCCCAGATACATTAAATCCATGACAATGGTACATCTATTTGTATTTCTATTTCATGTTTGTATTCTTTATGAATAGCAGTGTCTTCAGTTCACCTTGTAGTTTTCTAAGCATGAGTACAATGGTGCCACCTATTAAGATATTAATAAAACTAAATTCTATTAGGTCAAACTTTGAGATTTTTAGACTGAGAGTATAATATATGCATTCAAGAATCAACCACACTGTTATTATCTTCTGTTTATAGATGTAGTTCTGACAACATTTATCAAGCATTAAAACTATCCTCTTTCATTTTTACCTAAACACCACAGGAAGTTGGTGGCACTGTATTTGCTTTTCATTACTTTAGCTTTGGCATTTTCTCTGCTTTTCATTTGCTGAATCTGAGCAAAGATCAATTCCAAAAAAAATTTTTACTGGGTCAAAAACCTCAATGAACTAAAAACTGTCTCTGCTTTAAATAGCTATTAATAGCACTTTTCACTTATGGACACAACACATTTACTAAAAACTAATCTTTCACTGCCTAAATTCTGCTTTCTCAAAAAATTCACAGTGGTATAGAAAAATCAAGGAGGAAATTAGAGAGAATTATACCTAATAACAGAATATTCTTTTCTGGATTGATCTTTATCCTAAAAGCTCAATATTCTATTTCCTGCTCAGAGACTGTCCCGGGAAAGTTACCTTCTGTTAGAAGACTATGTCTTAAGCCCAACCTAAAATTCTAAAGTGAGTGAGACATCGGGTCAAGATTGCCACAGTTTTGTTGTATGGGCCACTCCATGAGATTGATCCAGAGAAAAATGAATGCTTACATAAATACACATTATCATCAATTATTCTAATTTTTACATTCTGAAAAAAAGGTATTGTATTTATTCTAAACTTCCCACTGGGCAATTGAAGCAGCATCTTATAGGCTATTTAAAATGGTGTCATAAATAAATATGGTGTATCCTCTTGGCACATCAAATTTACTGAAAGATTTTGGAGAGAAAAATAAATGTATTAGTCTGTTAATTGTAAAAAATTATTATTTATTAAATATGCATACATGAACAGAGAATGTACTGTTCATTTAAAGTTTTGTGATAAAAGAGACATGGATGATATTTCCTTCACTAGACATCTTACAGTTTAATTCCTTAGCCATTACCTTCTTCTCTCATCTTTCAGGGCACATATTTATTTATTTTTTCTCTGCCATTAGGAGTTCTGAAAAGAAAAAGTTTAAAGAGTCTTGTCCTAAGCAATGTGTATGTGAATGGAGGAAGGAAGACAGTAATAGGTACAGTCTTATACAGTCACTTTTTCAGTCTGTGGTGATAGTAAGATTTATCTATTCAAACTAAATAATGTTTTGATCTCCGCTGACTTATCTGATGATAACATCAAGTTCCATTAACAATGTAAATAGAAGAAATAGAAATTGCATGGAGGAAAAACATCATATATTGTTTAAATATATGAATGCTGACAGATCTTTTTTTAATCCAAAAAAGTCCACAAAGCCCAAAGATTAACATAAAATGATCTGGAAGAATGTTTGCCTTGGCAGGTGACAGTTTAATGTGTACTTTCTCTTATTCTGAAATTTTGTCCTACTGAGAACACACTTGCTTACTTAACTACTTAAATGTTAGCTATTCTTTTATGTCCCATAACTATCTACCTGAGAAAGTTTTTTGTAAAAGGTTTTTCTGGACACACAGAAAAGAGACCATGGTAACTCTCCCCTCTCTCCGGGTCATTCTGAACAATTACTATCATGCTTATTGCCTTTTTAGCTTTTAGAGCAGTCTCTATCATATTGTTAATTTTGGTAGGTTCATATTTCATGTGTCCAGATTTTGTTTGTTAAAGCATATATGTATATATAATATATATAGTGTTATATTATATTTTATGTATCATACCTATGTAATATATTTATTTCATGTATGTCAAAATCATTGTATAAAATCTATATTGCCCCTAGAATATCTTTAAAAGGAATTTCATAATCCACATTTCCAATAACACACGTCAAATTTTGCAAAATAGATTTCATAGAATAATATTTGCTTGGAGGTACTGATAGATATCTCTTAAAAAATGGAACAATGCAAAATTAATTTGAGGTACACTACCTAAAAGCAATTTGAAAACATTTATTATGGAATTTTAAAAGTCTTTTGTATGTAATTTGTGTGATGGATATTTAAAATGAGGATATAATATACAGTAGGCCATCTCCACTTGGGCATTTTGATTGATGGATTAGAATTTGATAGGGTATATTTCAGGAAATGCCGGATATTTAGGATACACTGGAGGGTTAAACATTACACTTTGCAGCTAAAGATACTGTAAAGCACCTGTATTAATAATACTTTAACTTTTGGTCCTGAGTTACTGTTTTTACATATTTTTTTGTTGATGTCATTATGGTGACATTGGTTAACAAAATCCAGTCAGTTTCAGGTATGCACTTCAGCAGTAAGGCATATATAAATTGCATTGTGTGTTTACAACTCATGGTTAGATTTCTTTCTGTCACCATGTATTTGACCCCTTTTACACCATATCATGCTCCCAGGAAACTCTGATTTCCTGTGTTAGGAATCTGCGGTATCGACTCAGTATTTAGAAGCCAACTTCTTTAACAATTAGTCAAAGTAATTGAAGTAAGTTGTAGAGGTGATCAAATCAAGTATGTACTGAATACATGTTATCAGAAGGTGAGTTATAAATGTAACTGATATTTTCATGGAATTAACTACAGGAACTCTAGGGCAAAGACAACTGTTATAATATTTGTCTGGCTGTATATATGGAAATTCTAGCCCCTTTTAAAGTGTTTCCCAGCCCATCCCCACACATACGACTTTGCAAGTCCAGAGAATTAGTCCACATATTTTTAACAAATTAGTCCCCCAAATGGTCTTCTAGAAAATACCATCTTCCTCCTTTCTGATTCCTTTGAAAAGATTCAGTTTCTCAGACCTCATAATGTTTTGCAGGACACAGGAATGTTATTTGCCATGGGTTCTGATAATGAATAGAGTTCATTGAGGATGCACATGGATTCATCATTACTCTAGTTACCATAGTTATAGCTATTGGCACCTTCTCCCATTTCAACAAAGCCCCGAGAAGTTAAGCAACACTGTTGGAGTTACTAGGTTCTCATGGGTCTATCAAAGTCTTGGCTACAGTAGATGTTACCATGGTGTGCTTAGTGAAGATGCTCCCATGCCAAGGGCATGTTTTCATATTGTGCCAAAATTTCTTTGGGCCAAAGGTATGCTTTGTTGTTCAGAGCCTTCAATATTCTAAACTCATGTTCTCTCTACTATATTAAAAGGATCCTAAAACAATACAACTAGGTGCTTTCAAAATGTTATAGGATATTTAAAATAGCCTTCTTTCAAGTTTCATTTTCAGTCCCTTCTCATTTTAGAGGTCTGAGCTAGAGGCTAAATTTGAGAGGCAAATATTGTGTGTAATTAATTCCCACCCAAATCCTCTTATATATTTTTAGGGGATCTTCTTTACTTTGAAATAATTTTCTTTTACAGTTGATCTTCAAAGCTGTCACATACTTTGATCATTGATAAGTGTGTTTTATAAGTTTTTGAGACATATATTGATAATCTATGTTAATACTTATAGTTGGAGAAAAATTATTTACATGTTTAAGTGTGTTTTTTTTTCTACTTCCAGTTAAATAAAGTAGTGTGACCCATCTAAGGTAGGAATGTAGGTAGGAATGAAAACAGAAAATTCTTGAAGACAATTTCTTGTCATTTGTAAGTCTAAGCTCAATGAAGAAATTTTACTGGACTTGAAAGAAAGGGAAGAGCGAATGCCTTTGAAGGGAGAAAGGCTAGGAATTGACAAGGAAGACTTCTCCAGGCTAAAAGCTAGGAGAGTGATTTCTTAGATCCATGAGTGATTCAAGAACCATTTTCTCCTAACACAAAGTGGTGGTTTAATTCCAAGAAAATAGCTAAACTGAATTCTAGCATTGGAATTCCAAGCTATGGAAACATCATCTACGTGACACTGGAGCTTCTAGATAGGGGCATAGATAATGGTATTTCAGGGGTAACTAAGGAAGAACAAACACTGGAGAGCCAAATGTTTGTCTCCATTAATATCTCTGGATGACTGAAATACGAGACTTGAATTTCTCATCAATCTAGATGATAGTAGCTTAAAGTGAATTTAATTTCATTTAAAGAAAACATTTATCTGAGGTAAAAATTGAACCTGCAAGAATGATTTAATTAACTTCAGAATGCAACACAGAAATACTAAGAAACTCAATTAGCATCTTTGATCTCATGAAATTTGCATTTGTTCACTTATAACACCTAACTGACATCTTCTAACAATGTGAGGCTGTGTATGTCAAGTGCCATAAAGGGTACAGAATTTAAAAATTTTTACAATTCAAAGCAGCACATAAATAGCATAAGATGGTAGAAGTCATCAGAGAAAACAAGTGACTTCTGATGGGCCATAAACAGTGGGCAGGTGTAGATAATAGAGAAGGAAGGAGAACATTTCCAAGTAGTCAAAAAGCATGAGCAAGACTGTGGACAAGAAAGAGAATCATGTTTTCAGGGGAAAGTGAGGAGACTAGCTTTACTAATAGATAGGAATAAGGGAGGGTAAAACAGATCCACTAAGAAAATTGTGAGGACGTGATGCCAGACTTTGGCATCTCATATTACACTGGGCTCTCCAAACTTACCTTAGACCAGAGACTATTCAGTTTAGCATTTTAATGAATTAGGTGGGTAAGGGTAAAGGGAGTCAAATATATGATAGATGAAAATTTAACTTTGGGTGGTGAACATGCAATACATGTACATATGACATATTATTGAATTGTACACTTGACACCTATATAATTTTGTTAACCAATGTCACTCCAATAAATTTAATAAAAAGAAAAATAAATGAACTAAAAATCAAAATTTTCTTTTTTTATAGATAAATTCTGTAATAAGTAATAGATATCATTCATAAAATAAATAATCTGTGCTATACTTTTTAGTAGGTGACATCTATATTATATCTAATCTTTATTATAAGCAGACACAGGTATTAGTGTCTCCATTTCACAGATGAGATAACAGGGACTAAAAACAATTGAATGACTTGCTTTACATCAAATAGATTGAAAGTGCTAAGCTATGAGCTGTGAGTCACAGGCAGATTCACCACTGGCTAATGCCTGTACATTTTATTTTAACTATACCATGTTATTTCTAGCACCGGCAATTCAATAGATAGGTTATTGCACTCTGGCAGAACATATAACTATAATAATTAATTAATTGGAAGAAAATAAATAGACAATATTTTTATCTTACTTTCAGCTTGAATTATGTTTGAGAAATTTTAGGAATAAGATGAAATTAAAATTATTGTTGATTTAGAATAATGTCATATAATCAAGGGAATGATGCATAAAATTTACATCAATTGAAAAACTAAATAAACTCACGAGAGTAATTTGCACTGTTCAGAGTCAAGAGTTATTTTTAATTTAATTTAATTTAATATTATTAACAAAAAGGGGCAGAATCAACTACTCTACAATGTGTATAACAGGGAAAATAATAGAATATGACTGTAATTAGCTGAATTGTGGCCCCTCTAAAAAGATATATGTTCACCCAGAACCTGAGAATTTTTCTTATTTTGACATGTGACCTTATTGGGAAAAGGGTCTTTGCAGGTTTAATAAAGTTAAAGTTATGGAGATGAGGTCATCCTGGATTAGAGTAGACCCTATACCAATGACAAGTGTCCTTGTAAGAAAAGAGAAGAGGAGAAGACAAGACACAGAAAAGAAGGTCACCTGAAAGAGGCATAGATTGGAGGGATGCTGTCCCAATTCAACAAACGCCTAGAGTCACTAGAAGCTGGAACAGGCATGGAACTGATTTTCCTTCAAAGCCTCCAGAAGGAACCAACTGTTCTAGCACCTTGATTTTGAATTTCTGGTCTCCAGAACTGTGAGAAATTTTTTTTTGTTTTAAGTTATCCAGTTTCTTGTAATTTATATGACAGCCCTAGGAAACTAATATAATAACAATATGCATTTTAAACCACAATTCATTGGAATTCAAAAAATTCACTTCTGCATATGATGATGCTAGTCTTTCACCATACTGAATAATTTCCCCAGGGACCAAACAAACAAACAAATTAGACAAAATACACTGAGAGAACAACATTAAGTGATGTACTTTGTTTCTAGAAAGTTTTCTTAACTGAATTTTCTTATAAGCAAGGACACTATGAGAAAATACCAGAGTTTTATGGAATCCACTCTTTTCTGATCATCGGAGGATTTTGTCTATTTTATACAGAGCTTTATTTGAAGAACAAGTGATCACATGCTTGAAAGGACTAAGATGTTTATTTACCCATATCCAAGCTCAGATTTTAGGCTTTCATAGCTCTTACTTTTCTTTTATTTCAAACATAAATACATTTATATGAAATAAATATTTTATTTATGCATATATGAAATAAATGTTTAATGATTTGTCTATACATAGGTAATTTGTTTTATTTTTATGAGATCAATACTTTAATATTTTTTTAAAAACACAGGAACAGTTGATTAAGTACCCACCATACGATAAAATTAGTGTTCTCATAAATAAAATGTCTACCTTTAGAAATAGAAAATTACTAAATTCTGAAGTTCATCCTTCAGTGCTCTATTTGTAGACTATAAGTTACTTTTAAATAAACATAAATATTTTAATTATCCTAGCCATTTATTGAAGTTTTTCCCCCTTGATTTAAAACATGATTGCAGCCTTCTAAAATCCAAGCCCAAATAATATATTTTCATATTGATAATATAATGCAACTCTTATCTCTAAAAATACCTACTTGACTCAAAGGCCATTCCACTAAAACTTCTGCTCTTACCCTGGTGAGAAATCATTGTTCTCTAAATATGTTTTATTGTTATATTACTTTCAAAATTTTACCACATGCCATATGTTGTAGTGATTTACTGGTGGTGTTGCTCCTCTACAAAGGTAAAAGCTACTTAAGCAGACTTAGGAAGTCACTTTCACTTGATAGGTCACCTCCAGTGACTGGAAATGAATGCCCGAGGTACCATGTTGAGAAGAATCCAAAGGCCGTGTTCTGGTTCAGCAGGAATAAAACAGAGCAATACTCTGAACAAATAGAAATGTGTGTCACATGTGAGGGCTTTAGGTCTTTCTATCCTTCAAGGTAGGACCATAATGCATTTATCCATCTTTTTATGATAGAGCCCAAACTGGTGCATATGTCTATTTCCTATTAGCCTCTTTAATTAGCTCCAACATAAAAATACTAAAATCCACAAGAATTCATCCAAACTAGTCACATATACACTATCTCTTGCTTACAAAATTGTAGGCTCATCTTCCTTCAGCTGGCTTCAGACCTTATTTTAGCTCCTTCGGGTTCCTGATTTATTTGCATTATGGTTCCTTTTTTGATTCAAACTCCTTTGGATTTATAACTAGTTTCAAATTACTTAGCATAAAAAAAAAACTTCAACTGGATGTTTCCTTATTTCTCAATTCGTGGTAATAAGCATAGAGGCCACACCCACTTCCGTCTCAGACACTGAAGCATTCCACAGGTGGGGCTCCATCACCCCCACACATTGAGGGAAGGAGAGATCGTGAATAATTCGTAACAGGCTATGCATAAACAGTGCTGGAAAGATATTTTAATTGGCTTATTTTAAAATGCATGTATATATCATACACTATACATCACACAAAATCTCCCTGGTTTTTGTGAAAAACGTAATACTTTATACTTCTTATAATTAATGAAAACATTGGATCATCAGTCATTACACTTTAAGTAAAACATTTGGTACTGAAAAACTTGAACTGATCCTGAAATCTGTGGTCTTGAAAAACACTTAAGTATACCATTTCAAAACATAATTTGACCTTCACAAAAGTAAAAGGGCCTGGATCTTTATTTTTCCCTCCTTTTATTTTTCATTTTGATGATAGCATTTTCCTCCCACATAATGTATTTTTTGAGTAAAGTCTAACTACTAGTAAGTCAAAAGAAAAAGCATCTTTGCATGGAGTCAAGATGTTTCTGATTTTTGAAAAAAGAATAAAGTATTTACTTTTTTTTCATTTTTACCTTTCCATTGTCTTTCATAAGTGATATTTGCAACCACCAGGACTTGTTGACTGAGAATAAAATAATTCATTTACAAGCCCTAGGGTATTTTGTAGGGCACCATATGCCTGAAATTGAGCACTAATAGAGCATGGCAGACTGGTATGTCTGTCAGTTTGCTGAAATCTGTGGGAGTGAGGAGACTAGGAACTAGGGTTCTCCAAACATGTGGAGTGATATTATACATATTATGTAACATATGTAATTATATATATATATATATATATATATAAAGGTTATTATAATTATATAAAGGTTATTATAATTATAATGTGTGTGTGTATGTATGTGTGTGTGTGTGTGTGTGTGTGTGTGTGTGTGTGTGTGTATGTATATAAAGGTTAGAAAGGTTAGAAAGCCAGGAAAAGTAGATAGGTTTTATAGTTGCAACCAAGTATGAGAATCATAATAGAAAAAAAATAATTCAAACAAGAAGAAATGGGGAGATGAAATATACTCCGGTATGAAAAGATTTAAGTCTAGGATACTCAGCTTAGTCAAATGGAGATAAAGAGCCTCCAGTCCCTGAGATTAGACAGACAAAAATTTTAGAATGCAGTAGAGTCCAAGGTCATGTCAATGAGCAGTGGTTCCCAATTCCTAAGAAATGAAAACAAGGGTCTAAGCCTTAGCTTAAGTGAAGGAACCAGACAAGAAATGGTTGGGATCTACTTTTTGTATCTTGTAAAACAATCATTGCGCTAACAAGGATGATGCAGGAAATTAAGTTACGTTGGAAGAAAGGCTCAGTGTTTCTTTATATGGCTATTGCTCCAGTCGAGAGCAACAGAGTCCGTGCAAGAAGCACCACAAAGCCAGGGTCAGGGTCGCTCTCAAGGGCCCGTGAGGAATCATTTCCTCAATACTCACACAGGGATGGTTAGGACACAGGATTTGGATTCACATTTGGATGTTAATTTTGACTTTAGTACTTACTAGTTGTTATACTAGAAAGATAATTAACCCTCTTGAGGGACTGTTTCCTAAAATATAAATAATGCCTAATACTTCGGTGTTTTGCTGAACATTATTTTATGTAATATACATAAAACACTTAGAAAATTGCCTGGTGTATAATTAACATTCCTCTAAACAAGATAAAACTACCAAATAGCTAAATATTATCACTATTCTAGATCGGAAATTGGAGGATCAATAATTTTAGGTAATTCACACAAGTCACGCAAGTAGTAAACGCTGAGCTACGATTCATAGTCAGATTTGTCAAACTCTAAAATCTGCAACTTTCTAACTAAATCACACTGAATGTGGGTATAATCCAGCCCAAATTCAGAGGGTATAAAGTAGAATGAGTTCATCCTTGACTATATCAGTTGCATGACAACTTTGCAATGATGAGTAAATCTCCATAAACAAGATTGGCTATCAATTTATGTCAACATGGATAACCTTAAAAAAAAAAAAGCTCTCTAACTACTAAATTTTACTTAATCTAGATATTCAAGTGACTTAAAATAATCACTGCAGCACGTGGTATTATCCACGTAAGGATAATAATATATTTGTTTTCGATAATATGCACAAGCTACATGCTTTACTACAGTTCACTCAATGAAATAGAGTGAAGGGACTGTTTCAAAAATCTTGAAATAGCATTCACAGAAGCCAACTCAACACTTATGACTAGAGTTTCTCAATGTTTTGCAAATATTTAAAAAATCTACCCTTCACATTTCTTTCCTCACTTATTGTCACCTGCTATTTTTCTGACATAGTATGCTAGTCATAGGAAGTAAATATAAAATCTGAAGGTAGGCAGTGAGGAATGCCTGACAGTTTTCAAGATCTGTTGGGATATGTTTCTCTGGAGATTTTATAGAATTAGCAGTTTCTACCTAGAGCTTAGTATTTGCCTGTTTGGTCAAAAACAAATCACTCCAATGACAGCAAAAAGATATTTCTGTCTTAAAACTACAGCTAGGAGTCAGGTCCTGTAGCTTTTTAGATCCTTACTTTGATTTATGAAGACAGAAAAATAAGACAATACCAAAAATGCTATGCTAGTCAGAAACCAGTGAAGTGAGATCAAGAATAACACTTTGTTCTGATTAGTGGAAGGTCAGAACTAATCCTCTCTCTACCCTCATTTTGAGACCATCAGAGTGCAGTTTTGCAGGGAAATGATGAATTGGGGGTTGTCTTAGCTTGCGAGGTGCTGTAGATCTCATTTATTTTATTTTACAAGTCATTTGGCACAATGGTAATAATGACAATGAAATTGGATTCTTGCTACTTAAAAAGGCCTCTACTTTGTGCATAAATACCTTGGTCCATGCATTCAGTTGTCAGGGGAAGGCCATTATCCAGTTACCACCTCTAGTTAGAGTAACTTTAATTCAGTAATTTTAGTGGTACAATCAGGCCCATGCATAATAAGTAGAATAAGGATTTGCCTACTCAGTGCTTTTTAGAAGTATGAAAATGATCTCTTTTCCCAGAAAATCTTGTCTACCTACATGTAAAAGAAGCAGAAATCATGCTATTAAAGAACCATTTATTTCTTTTAAAACTCTATGTCCTTATGCAGCTTTTAAAAAGCAAATATTCTGCTGTTATAAACCATTTACTTGTTTATGTGAACCTTATTATCTCCTTCAGGACAACTAGTGAAGATTTTGAGTAACAAGTGGAAGTGCATGTGTCTGATTATTTTCTGTATCAGACGTCTTACCCAACACTTTCTTATTCACATGCACTTAATAAATGATTTTGGATAAAAAGTAAGTATCTAGTTTCAGTGCACAGTGGAAAAAAATAAATTGCAATATTCCAAGTACTATGGGATAAGAAATATTGATGGCAGATAAAGCAAGAGAGAACATAGGGACAACTGAGGCATTGTAAATGATTGGCAGCCGAAAAATAAGTGTATCTTGAGTCTGGATGGGGTGAGAATGAGGGTTGCCAAAAGGAAAATCATGAGCGTCCTGAACACTGAAAAGCTAAGGCTTCCAGATATCTAGAAAAGAATGTTTACAGATAAAAATGTTTATACTTGCTGTTGACAATCTACATCCCTACAGAATTTAGGAAATATTTTCTTTCTTTCCAGATTGACTTCATAATTTTACTTCTTACATTGTTTCATATATTTCTTACCCTACTATTGACGAATTTGCATGTTAGGTTTTTTGGTAGAAATAATATGCCTTCCCTTGTCACCAGCAAGAGTATATTTAAAAAAAAGAAGAAGAAAAAAAATTGTATTTCGAAGTACACGCACATTCACTTATTTATCCACTCAGCATGCATTTATTGAATGTTGATCATGCATCATGCAGTTTTGGAAAAAATGGGCCAAGTCCTTGCACTAAAAGAGTTTAAAGGCTATTGGAGGAAAAATAGATATTAAAGAGCTGTACTAATAAATAAATAATTTTAGAGGAAGGTAATGCTAAAAAAGAAACAAATTAGAGTATCAGAATAAAAAGAGATAGATGAAGTGGTCAAAGAGTGTCTGAAGACAAGTTGCCATTTGAGTAGAACTCTAATAATGGGAAGAGGTGAATCCTGAGATTCTGGGTTCTGATACTCCAGGCCCAAAGAAGAGCAAGAGTAGAAATGAGCAGCCATTGACAGCACAAGAAGACCATTGTGGCTAGAGTGAGTTTAAAGAGAAGAAAAATAGTAGGAGATGAGTTGGAGAGAAGAGTGAAGGGTGAGAAGGCAAAAGTATAGACTTGTGGGAATTTGGATTTATTCTAATGATATGATTTGAATTTTCAAAAGATCACTCTGACTGCTGTTTGAGAGTGGTCTGTCCTACTTCATTTGGGCTACTGTGCCAGAAGACCATAGAATAAGTGGGTTATAAATCAGAGACATTTACTGCTTACAGTTTTGGAGACTTAAAAAATTTGAGATCTAGAGTCAGCAGATTCAGTGTCTGATGAGAGCCCATTTCCTTGTTCATAGATAGCTATCTTCTCGCCGTGTCCTCATATGTCTAAAGATGGTAGGAAGCTCTCTGGAGTCTTTTTTATACAAGCGCTAATCTGATTCATAAGGGCTCCATTCCCATGATCTAATTACCTCCCAAAGGCCCTACTTCCATGTCTTGTCCAGAATAAATAAATAAATAATTTATTTATTTTAATACTATTACATTGGGGGCTAAAATTTCAATGTATGAATTTGGGGGAGATATAACATTTGGTCCATTGCATGGTCTTAGTGGTCCAAAGGTGGAATCAGGGATACTGGTTATTTTACTTTCTCAGCCTTTATAGTTTTGACTATTGCTTCTTAATTCATCTTCTTTGGTGCATGACTGACTCTGGTTATGAAAGTGTAAACATCATTGTTATCTCTAATCTTTGTAGAAAGCAGAACCTACCCTGCCGTTCTCACAGTTCTTGTGTTAGGGTGATAAGGACAGGAGAATGAGTTCTTCCAGGCCCACTTCACATGAGCTTTGTGCATGCTTTCCAGACAGGAATAACTTAGAGATCGCAGATTTTTATTTCTATCTCTTACTTTCTGAGGCAAGGTGGTAATATAGAAATAACATAAGATTCAGATTAGAGCCTACTCTCCATCACTTATTAGTTACATAATTTTTGGAAATTCAATTACTATGTCTAAATCTTAAGTTCCTCCTCTTCAAAGGCAATACAGTACTATAGAATCAAGTAAGGCGACACATGTGATAGAGCTTTATAAATTTTAAAGCACTATAGAAATGTTAGGTGTGTTAATAACTAAGTATCTGGGCTGACCTTAATATTTCACAAGATAGTATATTAAGGTGCATTGTCATACACAAAATTGGACCCCTATGACTGAGCTCCCACCTTTGTCCTGGAATACCTGCCACACCCCAAAATCAAGGCAAAAGTAGGAACTAGAAAGGAAAGGAGATAACATGCATTAGAATTAAAAGTGGGAAAGGTAATTTGAAGGTCTATGTTGTCCAGGGGTAGGCAAACTTTTCTGTGAAGGGCTGGAGAGTAAATATTTCAGGCTTGGCTGGGTATACTGTCTCTATTGCAACCACTTACCTCTGTTGTTGTAGCATGAATGCAGCAATACACTTCTGTAAAAAAAAAAAATGTGAGCATGACTGTGTTCCAATATAACATTATTTATTGACACCAAATTTGAATTTCATATAATTTTCATGATTCAAAAATATTGTCCTTTTACTTTTTTCTAAACATTTAAAAATGTAAAAATTGTTCTTATCTTGTGGGCCATACAAAAATAGGCCATGGGCTGGATATGACCCAAGGGCTATAGTTGGCCAACTCCTGATATAGCTCATTCCTCTTTCTCCTCAATTAACTGTGACAGACAACCCAAAACAACTACCTGCTAATTTATCTGTTAGGGATACTTGAGAAGATAGGATAATTAAAACTTTGCAGTGAGATAATATCATTTAAAAAACAAATAATGAAAAAAAACTCTACTTATACAGAGAATTTAAAAAAGACTTTAATTAAATAAAGAGGATGATTTATACATGCTATGTCATAGCAAATAAAGACTTATACTCGAACTCCACTGATAAGAATGTCCAGCTAGATTAGGAAGTTTGCTAAATGACACATGTAAGTTTATAAAATATAAATAGACTTCATTTGTAGAACACATAGGCTGTGTTGTTATGCACAGACAGACCAAGTTCACTGTTGCTAAGAATCCTGTCAGATTAAATCAACCTGCAAATATATAATTGTGACATCTTGTTCTTATTGGTACAATGTGTGCCACTGTAGTCATTATCTCAAAGCTCTTTCACTCTGAGGAGCATCAGTGTTTAATTATATTCTTTTATGAGACCTCATTTGTGGACATCATCCTCTTTCAGAGCTAGCTTTGCTCAGGAAAAGTAGGTCATTATTTTCAAGACTATTCCCAGTAGTACAGAACATTAGGCCTCTCAGAAGTCTCCTTTTTAAATAGAGCATCTTGTAGAACCAAAACTCCATGTTCTTACTTCAAGTTTTTTAGCTATAAGTTGACAATTTAGCTATAATTTCCCAATTCCTACAGGCCCTCATTGTCCTCAATAAGACCCAGAGAAGGTGACAGGTTTGTGGTCTGTCAGTCTAACAGATGGGTCATATTCTTAATAACAAACAGAGGGAACAATATTTTATGCCTATATTACAGATGAAATGTTAAAATTATGAATAATTTGAGAATAGTTGTTAAGAATCTCAATGAGGAGAGAAATTGCAGTTAACACATGAATTGATGTTTCTAAAGACCAGGGCTTAACCACCTACCATGGACCAAAGTCTGCACACTGCCTGGTTTAGTAAATATGTTTTTACTAGAACACAGTCATGCTCATTTATGTATCCATTGCTTATGGCAGCTTTCTTCCTACAAAGGCAGAGTTGAGTAGTTGTGACAGAGATCTATAGCCTGCAAAATTTAAAATATTCCCTGAGTCTTCATAGAAAACTTTGCTGACCCCTGCTAAAGACCATTGAAATCGCAAAGTTGAAAACATAAATGCATTTCAGTCAGCAATTTTTTGACAACACTCAAAGATTTTGTCAGAATAAAATTCTTGCCTGCTATTTTCAGCTTAAAATAAGACGTGGTGTCCAAAGAGTTTTTGCTCCCCTTTGTTTATCTAAATTAACAGTATCTAATAATGAGTACTATGTATTCTACTGGCACTTCAAAGAAAACCCAAGTAGTTTTTTCTGGGTACATGTAAGTGTGTGTGTGTGTGTGTGTGTGTGTGTGTGTGTGTGTGTGTGTGTGTGTGTGTAGGGCTATGCATGCATACTCGCAAGTTTAATAAAAAAAATTTCTGAGTTTTAATTTTAAATTGAAATAGTAAGTATACACTCATGCTATCAAACATAATATACCTGCGGAGGCCTGATAGTTCATCAGTAAGCATTAAACTTGGGAGGAAATGATGCCTCAAAAGTAAGAAATTCTTCAGATACTTCATAAAGAAACCAGTACCCTTTCCTTAACATGGTACTTCTTACTTTCTTATAATCACTTTAGAAATCATGGTATATACTAAGCTTATCAATATCTCCAAAAGTGGTGTGAGGGCTGACTCAGGAGAGGAATGCTATGGATGCTGATAAACCATATCATGGAGATAAGTTAGTCAACTGTTTTGTCCTTTCATTAGAGGTAAGCACATACTACCATATTCTTAGAGATAATAATCTGGTTTAATAGCAGGTTGAATTCAGGAAAGAAACAAAAATTTTTCTTTAACTAAATTCAGATATAATTGTTTTCTTTCACTTTCCCAAAATTATTACACATGTAGATATTGTTAAAAGTGTCACCTACACTCTTTTTCCACAGGTGGAAGTAGGACTTCATTTGGCAGTTATTGAAAAACTAGTTTTAAGACTGGATGCATATGAGATTTTTAGAGTTTCACAAATGTGCTTCTATTCCTAAAAAGAAACTTTTCCTAACTAGATTCTATTCACCAATGAAACACTGTGGTCAAATATAACACAAGGAAATAAAGGAATATATAAGCATCTTTTCTCAAAATTATAATTTTTAGGATATGTCTTTTTTTCTTGAAAGTACAAAAGTAATCCAAATGCTCATCACTTATCCCACAGTATATCTACCATTAATTGTGATTTACTTATAAAGATCTTTTGTTAAATGAACAAGGCCTCAGTATGTGGAATGGCAGCTTGTTTCCCTTCTTTTGACATCTGTTAAAAATGAGCTATGATATCATCAATCATATTAACTCTGTGGTATTGTGCTATTCCTTGGGTGTTCCCAGATTTCATCTGACAACTTTTTCTAGGATTCAAACCATAACTTCAAACTTCCTCCAGAGACTGTAACGTGAAGTATAGATAAAAATCCGGGGGACTGGAACTGATTAAAAACAGAAAAAGAAAACAAACAAATATAACATTTCACTCTCTCTTTCTCCAACCTACAAAATTAACTCTTCACCATAATTTCCTACAAATAAAAAAAAACCGATAAACCTACTAGAACTTGAAAATCTAAAGAAATATAAGTTTAATTACCTAGAACTAAAGAAGTGAGAAATTTGGAGAATAATATTAAATTTATTTAAAAATTATATAAAGCAGTATGAGAAAATATGTATTATAAATTCGAGCAGAAGGTAATAATCTTTACAGTAATAACTAAAACAATAATTAAGCATGAATATTTTATACTTTAAGAATAATGAAGTATTTTATTAACAATTTCTAGCAGAATTCCATTTATATAAGAAGCAATAAATAAAATAGTTTTGTTTAAAACAATGACCTTGATAGAAAAATGGTAGTATATTTTCTTACTTGGAAAATTTCTATTTCTCTTTTTCGATATCAATACAAAACGTAAGAGTTTGGAACCTAACTCTCAATAAAACAATCAAAGTGTATATGTATTTTTTAAAGCTACTTAATGCTTATTTGGATTATAAACAACAAAATAGCATAGCAAGCACTTTGTCATTTTAATTTAACTATATGCTGAATTAAAATTTAGCTGAGTGATTTTCAATTTTGTTTATATTAAATAGTTACATTTTTTTATTATTACTCATTGCAATGTAAGCACTATGAAAGACTTTACTAAAAACTTCATGAGGAAACTAGCTAGTTTTTAGCTCATTTATTTCTTATTCTTTTTGGGCAAAATGCAAGTATGCTAGCAATTATACAAAGTTATAGGACTGACTACTGACTAATTTAATATGTGTGGGTGGAATTGATGGGCACCTTTGTTAGGTTTAGCCCATAAAAACTTCCCATAATTAAGTCCCTATTTTATTTCCCTTTCCAGGGAAATCTGGGGAGCTATCTGTGCATTATGGTGGAGCCACAAGGTGGATGGAATCAGCTACCTGAAACATGGAGAAGAGCCACCGAGCTATCAGAATACCTACGTTAGACTTTAAGTGAGCAAAAATTAAACACTGATACTTGGGAGTTTATTAGAAGAGCTTGTGTTAATGCAAGTTTGAACTAATTTAGTTATGATTTAGAATTACTTTAAGTCTGGATAGCAACAGGTCATCGAAATGTAATATCAAAGTTATTTATTAACAATTTCTGCAAAGTAATATAAGTCATAGTGAAAAGTCCAACTTCCTATAAATTGCTAACCAGCTTTGAAACAAGGAATTTGAATAATTTGAGAATAAAAATAACAAAGAAATAAAACAAAGCTCAAGGACTCACATCACTGGTTGCATTATCTTTTCAAGGTAGAAATATGTTAGGAGAAATTCCAGTTACTCAGTTACTTACGGCTTCTGCTTATATATGCCTCAGAATCATATTGTAACTTACTTCTCATGCATATATAGAACACAGGAAGGAATAGACTTCCAAAGGAATGATTTTTAATTCTATATAACTTTTGCCTCACAGCTAACCCCTAATACCTTTGGGTTTCTTTACTTAATTGAAGGAAGTGATTACGGGGAAAGAAGGAAGAAAAAAATCACAAATACCCATGTTGACTCCAGTTTCATAATCCATCCTATTTCTCTCCTGTTCATGAAGAAGTCCATCTTCCTGGACATGCAAACACCCTCGCCCCCTTCCCTTTTTGTCTGCAAACACCCAATAAATAGTTATTGAAAAAAAGCAAAAGTCATAGAAAACAGCCTCTCAGCAAATTTAAGTTCGCATTGTACAAAAAGTAACAGTTAGATACCATACCTCCAAATATCTGGTGCATCTAACATGGAATTATCATATGTAGTTAATCACTTTTGGGATGATATTCAACCCATAGCCTGGTCTGTCTCCAGGACTCATATATGCATATTGTAATTCCACTTCTAGCTACATTGCATTGGATCAGTTAGGCAGGTAAGATTCTCCCTGCAGGAATTTTGGGACTTAGATATAGCAATAGAAGTCTGGGCTGTCACTAGACATGGTGGCATGTAAACTATAGTGTTCAAGTGGAAAATGGTGTCAGTCTTTAAAGGGGAGTGATTCAAGCCTAGAGATGAGAGAATCTAGAGAGGAGAGAGAAAGATTCAGAGACAGAGACACACAGAGACAGAAAATGAATGAATGAATGAATGAATGAGACAGAGCCTAGATCATACTCTTTCAGGTTATAAATCCTCCTCTGGAACATGTTTAACTTCTGGCTAATGAATAGCACATGTAAAGCTCCCGGTACAGGACTGTTCTGGCTAGTCATAAATTATGTCTTTGATAAGCTTTTCTCCTTCAACTCCCCCTCTCCAACTTTCATAGTATTTTTTCCTCTGCTTTACTAATTTTTCAGCAAGTCATTTCCTACTTATCGGTAAAGATCTGGATCAAGTGTCACTTCTTCTATGAAGTTTTATCAAATCTGTTAGACAAAGTTAGTCATTTCTGCACCTGTGTTTTCTTAGTACTTTCCACATTCCTGAATTTTAACTATTTGCTTATGCAACTCTCGTCCCTCAAACTGGGAATAGTTGTGAGTGAAACTATAGTATACTTTTCTTTGAATCTCTAGCAGTGTCTGGTACATAGTACGTTCTCAATAAATGTTCATTGCATGAATAAATCAATGCTGTCAATATAGTTGGTGTCACATCTTTCATGATGTTTTAGAACCCTAAGACACTCCAAAAATGTTGTGTGCACCCTCAATATTTTGAAGAGAAACTTTCCCTTCTAAGGAACTTTCTGTCTCCTTGTCATCTGTCCACACTCATCTTATGGTGAGATCTTTATAGAATATTTACTATTTTATAATTAACATATTTTTCGTAAGAAGTGACTCAATTCCGCATTTAGTGAGAATACATTAGCAAATAAGGATTTCACATTCCAAAATTCATTCTTAGAATGAGTTTACCCTTTGAGAAAGTATACAGAAAAATTAATTGAAAAGCTTTAAAACTCATTATGATTTAGATTTATTAATATAATTTATTAACATTATGATTTAGATTTATTGTTCAAATTAACAAGATATGATAGGTATACCATAAAGCATCAAACTTATTTGAAGAAAAGTATGGATTATAATTCAGATATTTTTAGAGACTCAGATAAGCCTAAAGCATATTATCAGAATAGCGAGTGAAATAATTTAAATACCCTAATACCTAAGTCTCAGCAAAGCTAATTATCACACTGGAATCAAGATTTTTCAGTCTCACATCTCTTCATCTAGGGGGTGGATATTTAACTAAATCCATGTGTAGTATGTATGCCTACAAAAAAAAGAATCAAAAGCAAATGATTTTTTTCTTCATATACGTGTCTTTCTGTCTGTTTTTCATGTTTGTGTGTGTGTGTTTGTATATATATATATATATATATATATATATATATATATGCAAAATTATGTCTGTAATATATATGCTTATATATGTATATGTATACATATGTGTGTATGTATGTATGTATATATATGTATTATATATATATATATATATATATATATATATATATATATCTGAAAGAACTTATCTGATTTTTTTCCTTCAACCTTTCATAAGGTGAAGTTTCATCAAACCATATCATGTGACTTTCCAGGAACCTCACTGAACGAGTCTGACTCATCGTCTGGGAATTTTAAATAGGCATGTGTTTCCATGAGAGTTAATACTTTAATACTTAAAAACATACATAGACACAAACCGGCAGTGAAAGAAAAAAAGCAAGTGAAACTTTTACTTTGCACAAACACTCGGGTCAGACACTGACCACTCAATATTTCACAGTTAATTACCAGGTGGAATTACCTTTAAAGTGAAGGTGGTAGCTTAGTGCTCGGGGAACAGAGGCAGTAAATCTATAGTTTATATCATTAAGTCAGCCAGGTTGGTCTAAACAGTGAAAGAGACTGCCCCTGAAATAGTTGACCCCAATTCCCCTTTGAGATATGATGTTTCCTCAGAACCAAGGGCTGTGTCTGCCCACTAGTGGACAGATGACAGAGCTGGGACCCAGACATTTCTCTAGAGGATTTCATTTCAACTTCTGTCTGGAAGGAAATGGTCACCAGGTCTGACTTACAAGCAAGGATTTGGGGATATATTAAATCAGAAAGAAATTAGAAAGAATAACAGGCTAAGTCAAACTCAAGCAAAAGTTTCTATTTGCAAAAGTTATTTAAAACTCTTGTTGAAGAGTAAGCTTTGAAATTGGAACTGAGATTTCATTTCTATTACCAAATGATCAATTGTGTCAATAATACCTAATACGAACTAACGACTTCTCTTTTTCTTCTCAGATCTTCATAGATTACCACACTGGGACATTTTCTTGTTTGAAAACTACTGAATGTTCTCCCATTGCCAATAGAATTAATTTGAAAAAACTTAGGTTAGAATTAAAATCTTCCACTAATAGATCCCAATTTATATTTTATAAATATGTTCCTTAAGTGCCTAAACAAAATCTACATTCTAGATAAACTCAGTTAAACACTGTTTGCAGCAGAATTTTCAGTTTGTCTTTCATACATTGCTCATGAATGCCCACTAGCATGTTCTAATATTTACCTATACATACATTATTTTTGTTTCAAAGCCAAATACAACCTCATCATCAAATTCTAAAATTTCCACCACTGCATGTGCTAATTTTGTAAAACCTGTTATAGCCTTTCATTATCACATTTGTATCTCAGATAATCACTAGATATGTGCCGCCTCTGTAGAAATTACGTCATATTCTCTTATTTAGCTTCCTAATGATTAGCAGAGGTATTTTCCTTATAATAGTATTTCCACAAATATTTCTTGAAAATAAAATACAGAAATAAATCAGTGGTTTAATTTTTAAATCAAGAACCAAATTTAGCATTTTTTGTGGTTCAAGGCAATGTGACAAATCTACCCTACATGAGTTTAGCTTTCTCTATCACCCAAAGAATTTCAATCTTATATTATAGATAGGAAGACACTGGGTAGCATAATGATTCCCTAGTAAAGTATAAATTTTCTTTAACTTTCACATGAGTGCTAGAGTTCATGATATGCAAATTGTCTCAATTTTAACACCTTTGCAAATAAAAATTTGATCCTATGAACACCGCTGGAAAACTTAAGAATGTTTTTAAATAGCATATAGCTGTTGTAAATGTTAATAAATTTGATATTTTCCTTTTAATTTTAATTCTTAATTCTTCTGACTCATTTATACCTCAAATACTGATTCAAAGAGAGTTTTGGTTCTCTTATCTCATTTAATGATTTTTGTTTTTAAACTTCTTTCTAGAGTCTACCTTTGTTGTATTTCATAATTATTCAAATTAAATAACTTGCTAACATTTCTTCACTCTAATATTTTTCTTTCCTAAATAAAAATCTGTCATTAACACAGAAACATATTTCAAAACTATTTTGCCTTTCTCTTCAAAGTTTCCCCTTAAAATAGGTTTGCCCTCTCATCACAAGTGTAACACAACAAAAGAGCTGTGCTCACAAAAATTTCCATAATTTGGTTCTTTCTAAACATAAGGTGGTATACTCCTACTTATTTGCTTGTTTCCTTTCTTTTTAAAATCACACTTTTTAATTACCTCAAAATAGCTATTTCTTTCTTTTAAAATCAATTCACTCAAAGTCCAACATTCTAATCTGAAGTTATCCACCATTCTAATCTGAAGTCACCCCAAGCAAGTACACCAGATGCAAGCTGTTGGATTCTTTAGGAACTTACAATAAGATCATTTAAAGTTTCAAAGTCCAAACTTGCAACAAAAAAATAAAACAGTTCCCTATATTTAATTATACTTCCTTCAAATAATTCACCATAAAATACATCAGAAGGAGAAAATAAATTAAACCATTAAGCAAGGAACTGTAAAGAAATGAATCATCGTACTTTTTAATCTCTCTGAAATATCAGAGAGAACACTCAGATGTGAGAAAAGAGAGACAGCTGGTAGACAAAGAGTAGTTGATAATGTAATATAGAAGTGAAAAATTTTTGTCATTTAACTCTGAAGAATTTATCATTTTGTTATTATAAAACAGTGTTTCCAAAAGTCTTGCAGTTTATTTTTTTATTAAACAAACATTAATTGAACATCTTTTATGTTTCAGGCCATATTGGGAGCATTGATAGATGCTCTAGAATATCTGTCATCAGTCACAACTGTGATTCTTTGCAGACTGAGGGATGCTTCATGTAAGTCTTTGTTATAATATCTACTACGAACATGCGGATAGCCAACTACTACATAGTATTTTCTAAATCATTACTTTTTAGCTATTTACTTACTAATCAGGTCCATTGTTCATAGAAATATGAAAAAAATCACAGATAAAACATTTTCTTTGGGTCACAATCTTATGTGGTTTCTATAACATATATTTCCTCCTTAATGTTTTGGTGGTAATGATGTTCAATTTAGTATTTGGTATAAAAGATTTTATATAATGTTCTTTAATAATGCATTGATTATTATAACATAAGACTTATGGCTTCCAGATCAAATTCAATCACAAATTCTACCAAATCTTCAGTGGCTGGTAGATCTAGAATAAAGAAAAGTTGGTAAAGGTTAAAGAGATGGAAAGAGGCTACAATATGGTTTTAGCTGAAGCTTCTATAACAAATTTCTATAGTTTGAATGGCTTAGACAACAAACATTTATTTCTTACAGTTCTAGAAGCTGGGAAATCCAAGATAATGGTGCCAGCTAATTTGGTTCCTGGTGAAAACCCTCTTTCCAGATTGTAGACAATTATCTTCTTGTATTTTCTCAAGGCAGCAAGATAGAAAGATCTCCTATCTCTTCCTCTTTTGATAAGGACATTAATTACATTATGTGGGCCCACCTTCATGATCTTATCTAACCTTAATTTCTTCCCAAAGGGTCCACCTCCAAATACCATCACATTAGGGATTAGGGTTATAATATACAAATTTTGGGAGAAACACAAATATTTTTTCTATAATAGTGCTCATAGAAGAAAATTTCCAGTATAGGCCAAATTCAGGTACAGAAAAGATACAGGAAAATGCTTTACAGACAAAGATATTGTGAATCAGTACAAAAATCATACATTCCTGTAAAGACACTTCTCTCACTCTATCACTAAGCAAACACAGTTATGGGTTTATAATGGGTAAGAGAATTTTCTTTTCTTTCTTGTTAAAACTTTTAAATTTATACTTGTAGAATGTTGCTGTTTTTTTTAAATTGCTATTATCTTTTTTTTCTGAGTGTGAAAGTCACATGTGCTATCTGCAAATGTGTTGAGAACCTGAAAAGAAAAATAAAATAAAAATTGCTTATGATCTCAGTACTCAAAGATAAAAACAATTAGAATGTTAGATAGTTCTAATATTTTGGGATATACATAGCATTCTATACCTTTTTCTTTTCCCAGAAGGCAAGATAATTCACAGAGAGTTTAAATAAATAAGTATTTTATGTTAATATCATTAACATTTCTTCATAAAAGGAGTAAGGTTGTTGAATACTATTCTACAGAAACATTCAAAGTCTAGTGCTGAAATAAAAGCAACATGCTTTGCTTTAGAAAAGAGATGGGAAATGTCAGGCATACTTAGAGTGGTGTAATTCATTTTAAAGTGTTGTTGACTACTCATTCCCAAACAACTTTTAATGGCTGTTTTTCAATGTTTACTGGACAGATCTTCACCAGTCAAGAGCTTTTCATCACATTGGTTATTAGTGAAGTTTGTCAGTAGTGATATGCTGGGTGTATTTAGATTAGCTGCTCAACTCTGAAAGTATTTTCTGAGATGAATGCTTTCTTGCATTCTTCCTCAGTCAACCAAAAGATTTCTATTGGCTTAGATCCAGTCTTTTTACCTCAAATAATCTTTGCACTTCTCAGGATACTTTTATATCAGACAGACTCTAATTTGCTTCAGATACACAAATGAGACACCTTTTGAAAGAGTACAATCTAATTGAAACTGTCTTAAATGTCTTTGTTATAGACAGCAACTATTACAATATCTATTTTTACATACATTTTATATTTTCCCATTTTCAAGCTGATTAAGATTTGAAGTGTAAAGCAGAATCACACTTTTCATTTTTTAAATATTTTTGGATAATTCTAATGGTTAATCCTTAAATTGCCTTAAATCTTAAAATGGTCAGTTTTCAGAATTTCATAATAAGAAAGTAAAAACAAAATGAAAATTTGAAAATATATAAAAGTTTTTTACAGAAAATTTTTTAATAAAAATTTTTATAGCAGCTTTATTTTTAATAATCCCAAACTGGAAACAATTCAAATGTCTATCAGCAGGTGAATGGACATTTAAATTGTGGCATAATCACATAATTGAATATGATGCAACAAGAAAAAAATTATCAATTATAGTTTCTGTCTTTTGAAACTGACAGTATGGAGGAATGAAGGACTGATTCATAAAGTTCTGAACATTAAAACATGCATTTTTTTAGAAGATAAAAGGATTCATTTTTTTCCTGTTAAACACAGCTTTCTACAGCTTTTATTTTAAAAAATACTTAGTCCCTTCCTCATTTCCTTTACACATTAAGGCAGCATGGTAAAATCACTAACCATCAAAATTTACTAGATGCACTACTGTGAGTTTAGACTTCAGAATAGTGTAGTGCAGACTTCCGAATAAAATTTCATTTGCAATTTTTAGCCTTTACTTATTCTAGTTTTTTTTTTAACATTTTCAAATTGATATCATTGATTCCAAGGCATCTCTCACTTTCTCTCCACAGAGTCAATGCCTTCTCTTTTCTCCAAGCTCATGTCTCCTTAGAGTCTCTCTCCTTGGAAGGCTTAATCCTTTGTTCTTTTGATATTGATTGATTGTAATACAAGTAAGGCATGAATAAATTATCACTGTTGAAATTCAAACCATACAGAGTTATGTAGGATAAGTGACACAAAACATATTCTCTTCAACTGCATTCCTAATTTTCTCAACAGAGATAATCCCTGCTAATAATCCAGGGTGAAGCTTCTTGTCTTGTGTGTGTGTGTGTGTGTGTGTGTGTGTGTGTGTGTGTGTGTGTGTAATGTAAATGTAAATAGAATCATAGTACGTACATTGTTCTGTGGCATAGTTTTTCATTTAACAGTAAGCTTTGAAGTTTGGTTTTAATTATTACATGGGTTTACCTCTTTTTAATTTGCATAGCATTTCATGATATTTGATATTCTGTATTTATTTAAAACTACCTTTTATGCATTTTTGGTTCTTTTCTAATTTTCAATAGTTTAAATAACATACAAGAAAACCTATGTGTATATATTATTATGTACATATATTTCTTTGGGATAGATTATTTAGAATCAAATTATGTAACAGAACATATATATTTAAATTTTGATAACAATACAAATTACTCTCATATTATTTTGCATACCCATCACTGTTACAGAGCAGCTCTCATAAAAAAAAAGTCAAGATATTAGGAACAACACCAGTTATTTTAAAAGGGAAAATACAATATAAGAAATTGGTTAAACAGGTATTGGAGGACTGAAAAGACAAAATAACAATAGGAAGTGTAAGTTACTTCAAGAAACTGCTACCATCACTTTTTAATTATGGGGAAATGAGGAGAAGTTGACATTGTTATCACCTGAAACCTTGGATTACAGAGACCTCACAGAGCTGGGACCCAAACTACTATAAGACATAAAACACCCAGAAGACAATGCCTGAAGAGCTGAGAATATATTGAGAAAAACTAGGAACTGGAACTAACTGCCACACTGGAACCAACTGTTGTTCCAGGGTGAAAAATTATATTTGGAGCAAGGTTGAAAGGTATCAGAAGTAAACCAGAAGAAGCAAATCAATCTGAGAACAGTGGCTAAACTGAAAGGGGTGCCACAAAATTTGATTCACAGATAGTTCAAATGAACTGTATAATGGAGGAAGTTGCTAGAGCAGTCTGAGATCTGTAGAGCCTCAACGTGAAGAAACTAAAGCTCTTGTTCTATACAAATATCAACACAGCAAAATTTCTAGGAATTTTGTCCAATCTGAGAAAGACTGAAATAATAGGGGGAATATAGATGATCAAGATCAGGGTTCTGCTAACTTTTTCTGTAAAGGGCTAGATTGTATATATTTTAGTCTTTGCTAGCCATGCAGTACCTATTAGAACTACTCAAATTTGCAATTGCTGCGTGAAAGCTTTCAAAGGTAATAGGTAAACCATGGCTGAGGCTGTATTCTGATAAAAGTTTACTTACAAAAACAAAAGGTGGGTCAGATTTAGTCTGTGGATAAATGAGTTGGAAGGGAACAGGGAAGATAGTTTTCAAGAAGTTTAAATACATATTTTTCTTTTTTAATTTTTAAAGTAACAACAACAACAAAAGCTCGATAACAATGAAGTAAAAATTTCTCTTAGCTCACTAGTCCTTCCTAAAAGCACAAAAAGAAAAAAAAAAATTACCTTACTTTATAAAAAAAAAGAAAAGGAGAGGAAAAAGCTACAGAAAGGATTTCAAAGCAAGTACTATATAAAAACATTATTGTAAGACATTGAGAATGAAGTACAGAATGATATGCCTTTAGGTAATAAAATTTCACAGAATGATACGCCTAGAAAACTAGAACCTAATATTTTTAAATGAGGTCAAAGAAATGAAGAATATTAAGACTATTTCTTTGATCTCATTTAACAAATATTAGGTTCTAGTTTTCTGGGTATATCGTTCTGTAAGATTTCATCGTCTAGATGTATATATATGATGATTATTTCTTGGATGTATACTATCTCCAAACTTATCAAGTTATATACATTGAAAATGTACAGATTTTTATATATTGATCATATGTCAATGAAATGGTTAAAAAGACATTAATAAAAAAATTAAAAGCTATAAAAACAATCATTGGAGTGAGAAAAATTAGAAATGAGGTGATTGAAAAGGGGAGATTTAAAGAGATGTACCAGAATTCAAAAACAAGAAGAAATCTGTAAAATAAATACTAAATTAAAAGAATCATAAGAATAAATAGAATGATAATGCTTTAAGAAAAAGATAATAGGCATAATATTTTGAAAACTTAAGAAGAGTTTTAGAGAATGTAATAGAGATATAAAAATAAGTGGAAAAAAGGACATATATATATATATACAATATATATATAATTTTATATATATATATAATAAATGTTCTTGAAAAAGAAAAACCAGAGCAATATAATAGAACAACTACTAAAAAGTATGATTCACAGAAATGTTCTTGTTATGAAAGCATTCTATAAATATGTATTGAAATGCGCATTATGTACCTTGAAAAATGGAACCAAATTGCCATTATCAACATATAGTAGAGAAAGTTATTGCACTTTAAAGATAAAAAAATAAAATATTAAAACACTTAGACAAAAAAATAATATAAAACAAACAAACTCTATTGTCATTATGCTTTATGCTAGTTGTCAAAATTTAAGATAATCAAGAAAAAAAATATGCGTTAGGATTTTATGTCCAGCCAAAATGACCTTTAGTTCTAAAGGCCATGGACAGACCAATATGACTGTTCAAGAACTAAGGGGACACTTTCCTTGTGTCCTTCCTAAGAAATCTCCTAATGAACAAGCTTCAGGAGCTGAAATGATTGGAGAGGCACCAGCAAAAGGACTGGTGGATTTTTGAGTTTCACATAACTGTAAAATACTGAAGGAAAAGAGAGTTATTTTAAAAAATTTAAAATGGCAGATTATTTAAGCAGTAGCCAGTCTAACTGATTAATTTTCACCAGCAATGATTTATTCCAAAAGACCACAGAATAATGTGCTAGAGGGTACAATTGTCACCCATGAATTCTATCCTGAGGGGAAATTATTTTTAAAAATGATACCAAAACACATTTTTAGTCAAACACAACCCACAAGAGCTTGCCACCAAAAGATTCTAAGTAAAGAAGTATCTAAGGGCAAAAGAAAATGAATCAAATGAGCAGTCTGTGAAGTAAGAAGGAATGAAGAAGGTGGTAAAAGTATGAGTAAATCTCAGCAAACATTAATTGTATGATGCAACAATACTTTTATGTTGGTAAAAAATAATAATTAAAACCTCCAGATAATAAAAAAAATGAATGAAAATAGCAACTATGTGGGAGAAATTTGAAAGTGGGATGGAGTGGAGCACTTTGGATATTTAAAGTAACCGTGATGTACTTGGGTGTTCCTTTTATCTTTGTATACATTTTATAGATTTTATAAAATTATTTTATAAAACTCTTTTATATTAATGAAAAACAAAGTTAGGGGAAGAAAAGCCTTATAACTCAATGGCTTGTTCAAGTCAGTATTGGCATTCTTTAAAAATATTACTGAAAGAGGTATTTCTTTGTTAACCCATTGTCAAATTTATTACCTATGACATGCTAATAAGTATTTTTTTTTCAAAGATTGATATATTTTATGCTGTTCAAGCTACATGTAAGAAACAAAAGCATTTTATCTTTCTTCCCTCTGGAAGTTACAGTTGTAATACAACTAAAGTCAAAGTGAAATAGAGTATTAACTACTTTTCTTAGTAGCTATGAGATTTCCCCAACTAATTTCTACCCAATCTCTTCTATATATTAAGATAATTATAGTCATTAGTATTACATTGTGGCAAAGATAACTATCACTACCATAGTTTCAGATGAGCATTTTTGTGGTACCTAAAGTGAGAAAATGCAGAAGTTTGTCCTCAGAGAGCTTTAATGTAGTGATATGTTAAGTCAGCTGGTGGTTTGAGAAGGGAGGAGCAGAGACAATGAAAGAGCTTGGAAGCTTTAAATGTAAATGAACGTTAATCATGAAAAATACTGATTAAAGTGTAATGATGTAAAAGTTAATCTAGCTACTATGCAATTAACTCAAAATTACAACCATATATTGTATCTGTAATCACATCCTGAGAAACATATTACATTTTAAAAAATGAAACCACTTTAACAGGATGCTTACGGGAGTCTGCCGACAGATAGCAATACCAATTTGATAATTAACTTTTTAAGGCTAGTTCACATTTTGTGTTCCTAATTAATGCCTACTTAATTTTTGATACATTCTATATTAGGTTAAGTGCCAATTAAATGCTGTGCAAGCTCTAGGAGTGGAAAAATTTCTAAACCTCAAAAACCATGTGATTTTATCATTAAATCACTCAACAGAAATTGACTAAAAATGCAACTCATTAATGCTCTAATAAATTTACCCTTGAATAAAATTATTAAAAAATAAAGTATAATTGGCTATGATGACTTAGTAAATTCAAGTGATAAAATGATCACTGTAATGATAGTTTCCAAGATCTAGTCACTTATAAAAGTTCTTAAGGTAATCTGTATGAAATCTCATAATAATTTCTGAAAGGTCCCATCAGATGTACTTAATTATTTCATCTGCAAAGGAAAGTAGTGGAATCCAGAGTTAAAGCCTTATTGTCCTTTGCTACTTTCTGGAAATTCGGTTTTAACTTTGACATTTAGATCCTCTTGTCACTTGGAATTGATTTTCATGTGAGGTATAGACAAAGATTCATCTTTAAAACATGGATATATTTGCTCAATACATAAAATACATAAAATTTCAAGTGCTCTGCAATGATAATATTGTCATAAATTGAGAGTCTACTTGGATCTTTGATTTTTTGGGGGGAATATTATTTTGTTCCATTTTCTATTTATTTATCCTGTACCAAATACTACACTATTTGATTAGTGTAACATTAGACCAAGTCTTGATAACTTGACCAAAAGGTTTTCCCATATGTTTCTTTTTTAAGAATGTTTCAGATATTTTTGGCACTTTGATTTTTAATACACATTTTAGAATTATTTGCCAGTTTGTAGATATAAAAAAATTGTGAAATTTTTATTGAGATCCCATCGAATCTTTAAATCAGATAAATTACATTATTACAATATTGAGCTTTGTAATTGATGAGAAAGGCACTGTTTCCGTTTGTTTACATAGTCATTAATTTCTTTCACTAAAGTCATAGTTTTGTGTATAGAGGTGTTTTAAATATTTTGTTAGATTTACTTCAAGGCATTTGATAGTTCTGGTACTTTTGTAAATCGCATCATTTTTAATTAACTTTAAAAAAATCTGCTCATTGCTGATATATAGAAAATCAATTGAGTTTTGTATAACAAACTTGTATCCAGCAACCTTGCTAAACTCTTTAATTAGAATTATTATTATAATTTGTAGTTTTTATAATTTTTTAAGAATACAATCATATCACCTGCAAATAATAGTGTTAATTGCTTCCTTTGAATCTATAAAATTAAATAGACAATATTGAATAAATATTGAATAAATAGATACTACTAGGCATCCTTATCTCATATCCAATCTCAGAGGTAATAATGTAAATATTTTATTAATACAGTGTTATTATAAGATTTTGTGGATAGAATTTATTAGATGAGTTATATTTCTATTCAAATAGAAACTAAGATGTTTTTCAAAATGGTTTTGCTAAATACTTTTCAGTAAGAGTTGTCACTTCACCACATCCTTGACAATGTTTGGTATTGGTAGTATTTTTCTAGTTTTCTAAGAATGCTACCATGGGAATTTTTTCTGCATCTATTTATTTTTTACATTTTAGATATTTTTCATTTCTTCAAATTTATTATTAGGAGTGACCAAAATAAAAATATAATTGAGTCTCATTTTCTACATTTATTAAGATAATAATAGGACTCTTCTCCTTTATTTCATCAGTCTGATGATTTCCATTGATTGATTTTGAAATGTAAATCTCTTTTTTTGCATTTCTGAAATAAGCTCAAATATATCATGATGTATGTATTATTTTTAATATATTGCTAAATTTTATTTAATATTTTATTTATGATGATTTCATCTATGTTACTCAGTAAGATTTCCCATAAGTTTCCTTTTCATCTTTCACTGCCAGGTTTTGGTTTTAAGTTTATCTGGACTGAAAACAAATGAGAAAAGATGTTTTTTTTTCCTTTAAAAGTTTGTAAAGATTTGGTGTTTTCTATAAATAACTACTAGAAACTCTCTGTACTTAAAATTTTATTTTGGAATAAGTTTTTAAATAAAGACCAATGTTTTAAAATAGTTATCCTGATTTTCTATTTATTTACATGTTAGTTTAAGTTGTTCTTTCTTTCAAGGACTCCTTTATCTCATCTAAAATTTTGAACTTATTAACATTGAATTTTTCATTACATCTCCTTTTTGGCTTCAAATACAGCATATTCTTCTGATTTTTCTCTATACCTTCCACAGTTCCATCAGCTGTTCTTAGACTCTTCTTCTTCTTCCCATCCTTTAAACATTCTGGTTTTCTAAGTGTTTAGTTCATTGCTCTTCTCATTCAACTTGCTATGTTGTAGTGTTTTTATGTTGTGTCCATTATCTTCTCCTTGATGCTGGCAACTTCCAAACATATATCTTTAATTCTGATTCTTTCCCTAAGTTTTAGACTTACAAATCTTACCATCTGCTATAAAATCTTGCATAGTCATCTAATACTTAAAATGTCTATAATTATAATTGTTATCATCTAAGAAATACTCCTTCATCAGGATTTCTGATTTTAATGCAACAAAAAAGCTGTTTATAAATAATCTATAAATGTCACTTCAGGCCCTTTTATTGTATGTTTGGTCATGGAGACACTGAACCTTTTGTCTGAATAAATTCTTGCATGGAAGCCCAATGTGTAAATCATAGAAAAGCAGAGCTACTCTTTTACAAGATGGTGAAGTGTGTATGCTATTTGGGGTTGGAGACTGCAGGTGTACGGCATGGATTCCTATTTTTTGGCTTTCTTTCTGGTATTGATCATGATGACAACTGTAAACATGCAGTTGTAAAATCATTTACTTAAACCTGTTCCCACATGTACCATCTTTCCTAATTGAAAATGACATGGAGAATGTGATGGTCAAATTACAACAATTGTTTCTGTTACACATTCTCTTGCACACTGTTATTACACACACACACCAAGTTATCACTGAAATTATACTTATATTTTTGTTTCTCTGAAATTTTATTTTCTGTTCAATTGACAATTCTGTTCTTTAAAATGCAAACGAAAAGTGACTTGCTATAAGAATTTTGAGTTTTGTGTCTTGGTCTACATACCTTTCAGTATGTTTCTACAAGAGCTAGTGGAAATATATGTCATTTTTCAAATCATATTAAAATTAAGCTCAAAATCCTCAAAGATGGGGTACACACTTACTCTTTATATCTCTAGTGCATAGCAGAGTGCAACATATAAGGAAGATATAAATAAAAGCTTGTTGAAATGTTGAATGAATCTGCCTGTTATATTATTTCAAAATCCAATATTATGTAAATTTAATATTGTGTAAAAACACATTATAGATCACAAATAATTTCGACTCTGTTTTAATTTGATGTCCACAAGAATTTCAAAATACAGAAACACAAGTATTATTTACCCAATTTTACACTTAACAGAAAAAAAAGTTCAGTAATGCAGAATTTTACCACCACATATCCAGTTAAAACTTGATAGAACTAGAAACTATGTTTTTGGAATATTAAACTCGGCATTTCTTGAAATCTAATATATGTTTATTCATTATAGAATTGTCAAGGGTATTTTTTTGTCTCTATTTATATCACTTTTAGCTTCACAACAATTTCTTGAAGCTTTCGTGATGTGTCAGTATTTTGATAACACCCAAGGAAGTGAACTAATTGTGCCTACAAAAACATTGTTGTATTAGTATGTTTTATATTTGCCTATTCCTTAAATTTTCAAAATGTTTAATTTCCTCTGTTCAGATACTCCCACATGTACATTAACAGGGCCCATAGCAACTTGACTTTGGTTTTATAAAATCTATTTTCCTTAACACCCAATTTCAGCTATAAGCACCACATGGGAACTTTTTCCTCTTTCTCTCATTGTTCATGTATATTCGAACCTGCTTGGAGCCCTTGGTTTCTTAAGCTATTTCTTTACCTGTGTTAAATAATCTTTTTATGCTGTGCTTTCTTTTGAAGTGCCTGCATATCTGTCTCTTTACTTATGTTTCTGCTCTATACAAGTTGCAGTTTCCTCTAAAGATTAATATAACACCTTGGCTCATCTCCCCATAGGTGTTGCCTCTATATTTAAACAGAAATATTTTACCTTGTTCTATTTTATTCTTGCTGTTCTTAGAGTAAGTGTATTTATCTCAAGTGGTCAATAATTCATGTGAATAAAAGGAAAAGTTTTGACCTCATTTAAATTCTAGGCATGAGACTCCAGATGGTCACAATTATTGCTGTGGGAAATTTTGCCCAAGAAGGTTTTTTAAAAAAAGGTTTATCACAGTTCAGATTTGTCATCAACTTTCATGAGAATCACAAGTTTTCTGCTATCTGAAAAATTTGGCCTGTTTTTAAGCCAAAAGTCTGGTACACTGTAGATATTTTTATTTACATAAATGATCTAGGATTATTGTCTCATGCATATTTTCAGAATGAAACACAAAAGTTTCCCCTGATTTTAATAATAGTAAGCTATTGTTTGATAAATAAATCACTTTAAATAAATTTTAATTGATTTAAATATCAATAATTCTCTTAGATTTTTTTTAATATTACCTAAAAAGTCTTTATTAAGAAATAAAACCTTTATTAATTACTATTGAACCCTGAGAAAATGTTCTAAGGTATTTATTTCTTCATCAGTCAGACCATTTTCTAATCTTCCTTTCAGCTAAAATGGACTACACTAGAACACGGACTTGTCTTGACAACCACAGTAGTCCCAGTAACTGGAAGAATCTCTTCCTTGCAGTCAGCATTAGTAAAAGTTTGTAAAAAAAATGAATCTTAGCTTCTGAAGAAAAACAAACAAACAAAAATATCAATATTGGAAATATTTAAGAAGTTTATTTACTAAAAGGTTCATCATAAAATTTCATTTCTATTTTTACTATATCAAAGGGCTAATTGATGGGGGAGATAGAAAAAGAAAAAAATATTTTGGATAGTTTCATACTATCCATTTCTCATCTAATAATAAAACTAATATTACATAATATTTTTTAGAAATATATATATAATATCTCTATATACAGATATTATATTTATCTACACATATTTCTTGAGATGGGGGTCAGATTATGCAATATTAAATATATTAATTTTTTTGCAATTGATCTGAGAATATTGACCTTGTTGACTGGATGTATACAGTAATAGGTTAAGGATAAAATACAATTAAGTATGGTCTTTGTGAATAATGATGGATATTTCTATCATAGCACTTTCTGCCCCCGGATGGGCATAGTCATGGTATTAATAGAAAACTCATAGCATTCGTTACCTCATAAACCTAGATTAAAACCTTTCCATATCCCTTGCTAGTTGATTACATTTAGCCAACTTATATAACTTCTTTGCAGAGCTGCTAAAAAAAAATAATTTTGAGCTGATAAATAACCAATGTGAACATGCCAACTTACCCCACGGGAAAAAATGTCCTATTCAAAAACTATTCAATAAACATTTGTTTTAAAAAATATAATTGGAAATTCTCCCCAATGAACTTTTCTTCAGTATTCCCAAGTATGTGGTCATTATGCATAAATTTAAGTTTCAGATTTGAATATAACATCAAAAATTGATGTCTGCATACATGCAAAAGATATAAATAAACATTTTATTGGCCTTTTATCTGGTACTCATTTCATGTAAAACAACTTTCCACTACTACTCTCTGGTCACATATTTTCTCTTTTTTGTGGAGGTCAAGAAAGATTGAATTTTCACATTAAGATAATATAATTAAAGATGATGAACTTACTGTAAAATTATTATTCAAGAAGAATATTTCCAAAAAGATTGAAAAGGAAAATGACACAGGAAAAAAAAAAGAGAACAATGACTGTAAGAGTCAAAGGGCATCTAATTATGTTTTATCAGTATTCATATAAAGTTTTCACTATAACATTTTTATTCTTAGTTTAAAGTCTTAGTTTATTCCTAACAACAACAACAACAAAAAGCCCCAAAGAAGTATATACCTTTTTTGTTTTTTTGTAGATAACTCTGTACATTGACTTGTTGAACTTTGAGTCTGTGTGGATAGAACTGTCATGAGAAATGCAGAATAGATATATCCTTTGTTGGTATCTTCAACAACTGTAAAACTGGTCTTTGACATCTCAGCCTTGACTCAAAAAGACTATGAGCCATGATATAGGGTAGGAACGATGAGGCAGCTCCATGTATCTGTGTGTGGAAAGGAGCTCTTTTCATTAATAAACAGGCCTTTAATCTCCAGGGCCCATTCTCCTACAGTCAATTCACGTAGAAAAATAAAATGTCATTTAATTGTCAGGAAAATTGCTTAAATTCTGTGTGATGATCTCAAAGAAACACATCTGTAGATGGAAAAGAAAAGAGAAAAGGATATAAATTAAATGTTAATTATTAAGATGATTAAAATGTAAAAATACACAAAATTTATCTAACTCAGTAATTGACACAAAATTATATAAATTTGAGGTATGTAATCCCAATCAAACTAATATTATAAGCTTAAAAAAATAAATTGCTTAAAATTGATGCTTAGGTTCCATTGTGTTGACAGCTATCTACTAAATTTGTAGAGAACGTTAATTCGATAGAAATGACTTGCATTTAAAAGTCAGTTTAGATTTTAGATTAATTGGCATCCACTTAACTTGTGAAGTCTACCTTGTTAAATATAAATTTAAAAATAAATTAATGCCAATATATGTGAGAAAATCGTTTGACACAAGGCAGCAATTAAATATGCAAACCAAAATTCAAGATTCTAGAAGTTGGTATAGATGTAAACTCCTTTACTTGCCCTTGAATTTATAAATCAATCATATGTCAAAGAAAAATGTAGGAAAACATCTTGCCAAATAGTATAAAAGAGAAATCGGAAAACCCAGAAGAAATGTAAATACAAAGATTAATATAGAAAAGAATAAAATAATTGATAAAAAAGCAAGAAATCTTCAAAAAAGTTATAATTCTTTATAGCCTAATTTACTACCCAAAGTTGCTATTTTTAAATATCTCTGAAGATTGTTTTAAGAAACGTGTTTTTGTTAATTTGTTATATTACATAGTTACAAGATTTATGTAAATCTTTAATGCTGCATGCTTTTGTTAATAGTTATATTACATAGTTAAGTATATTCAAATCTAGAGGATGATGTTACTGAAAAGTTTCAATATTAATGTTCCATAGTACCATACCTCTTCTCTCACTTTTTTTTTTTTTTTGGGTCTTTCATATTTCAACTCAGCATATGCTCATCTATGGCCGCTTCTACTTGATGAACTGAAGTGGCTATTGGGAATATCTCTTAATTCAAATATCTGTATAGCTAGGAATGAAAGATTTGAACAATTACTAGATTTATACTGTTGACAATATTTCAAGAAAAAACAGTGGCAAATGCAAAGCAAGTTTAAATCAGGAGAGATGAGCTGGAGCCATGAATGGCCTTGGCAGAGGATATCCAAGGAAACACAGGATGGTAAAATACAGAATGCAGATGAAGTTTAGGGTTCCAAAAGTGATGGGGGTTTTATTCATTCTTATTTTGCCTTAGGGCCATGAGTTTGGGAGAGGTTAAGGAATTTGTGAAATAGATCTGAAATGAATAAAAGACAGTTCTATCCCCTGAGAACTTCTCAATATATGGGTAGACCTGTCATCACCCTAGTCTTGTTTAGTGTACACTTATGATGGTAATTTCAGGGATTAATCTGTCTGAGAATAGATCATACCCTCGCATCTTGCTCTGCTTAACTTTGTGCAAATTATTTAAATTTTCTGCTTTCAGGTTCCTCATTCTTAAAAAGGCAAAGACAGTAATTGAGAGCCTGGCAGCACAAAAAAACTTTCTAGTATGGTCAAGAAAGAATAAGAACAAAACTCTAAAAATAATTTCAACTTGAAAAGCTTAAAAATATATGCATTAAATAATAATATCAAAATAATGTAGCATGAAGACAAATACAATACTCAGGATTAACATCTATGAAAGTTCTCATATTCAAAAGGAAAATAATATACCTAAGAAGGAATGAGAATAAAACTGGCATGAGAAGTCTCTTTAGCAACTTGACAACACTGCAATTTGTAGGGAGGGAGAGTGACACCTTAATGCACTGAGGAAAAATTATTTTCAGGGTAAAATTCTATATCCAGCCAAAATGTTAGTCAAATGTGATAGTAAATGCATTCTTAGATATTCAAGACTCCTCATATATCTTTGTATAAGAGTATGTCAAGAATCTTCTCTAGAAAAAGGAAGAAATCAAGAAATAGGAATCCATGTAGAAATAAATGATATAGGAAAAACAAACAATACAACTTAATAAAAAAATGCCTATGGGAGGTCTATATCACTATATGGTATATATTTAGATTAGATTTATAATAAAAAAACATAATTAGAGAAAGACAAGAAAATATTTCATAAAATGTAATGCCCATTTTGATGAAAAAATCTCAAACTAGGAAAAAAATAAAAATTCTTTAATCTCACATAGGACATCATTCAACTACTGTAGTACAGGTGCTTTGTAATAATGAGGGATGATAGAAACATTTCTTTTAAATTCATGACAAGGTCATAAAGCCCAGAGTTTTTTCAGGGCATAGCCATTGAAGGACAAAGAAAAAGAAATGTAAATACATATTGGAAAGAAAGAAGACAAATTTTTATTATTCACTGGTAATTTGATTATTTTTAAAAAGCCAAAGAATACATAGGCAGGTTATTAGAATTAATAAGAACAGCATAGTAGCCAAGGCCATAAAGTAGAAAATACAGGTCATGTACAGAAGAGACAGAAACACAGAGGAGTTAGGAAATCTTAATTCACTTCTCTTAGTACATGACAGATCAAGAAGATATATAAGGGCATAGAAGATATATATCATGTAATTAAAAGATTCCTATGATTGATATATTAACTCTGCGCTTTGACATAGAGAATACACATTCAAATTCCCATGGAACCATCATAAAATTTACCATATGGTATACCATGTGGAAAATCTTAATATATTTTTAAAAATATGGAACACAACTCTGCTAGACAGTGAGAGCTGCTGCAATAAAATACCACTAACTAGGTGGCTTAAACAACAAATATTCATTTCTCACAGTTCTGGAGTTTAAGCTCAAGGTGCCAGCAATTTGAATCCTGATGAAGGCCCTCTTCCTGGCTTGCAGATGATTACCTTCTCCTCATATGGGGGACAGAGAGAGAGAGAGAGCAAACTTTCTAGATTTACATTATAAGTGCACTAATTCCATGATGAGGTGTGCCCTCATGACCTAATTTAAACCCAAATATGCTCAAAAGCCTCACCTCCAAACACTATTTCATTGGGAGTTAGGCTTCAACGTATGTATTTTGGATATAGTCAGTCCATAATCACAACATTCTCTAACCACAATGCAATAAAACTAAAAAATAATAGCAAAACATTAAAAATGTATTCACAGGGAAATTAAAACATTCTCCTTCAAATAACTCATGAGTAAAAGAAAATTCAAGATGGATATGCAGAATATTGAGAAAATATTAATAAGAAAAAAAAGTACCTGTAAGAATCTATGTCATAGAACCAAAGACTATACTCAAAGGAAAATGTATAGCATTAAATACATCAATTAAAGATAAATTAATAATTATCTGAATAAAAAAAATGAGAAAAAAATATTCCAAGTAAAATAATGAAAGAAAACAAAAGGACAGAATACATAGATAAAGGCAGATAAAAATAAGTTAGAAAACTAATTAAATAAAAGAGTTAATAATTTTTGAAAAAAGAAAAAAAACTACCATCAGCTAACTTAGTTAAAAAATAAACAGGTGGTGACATGTTGGGGGTGGGGGGAGGAGTTGTAAAAGTGCCAATCAGCCACAAGAGATCTTTATGTAGAAAGCACCATCAAATCTAAAGACATTTAAGAAATAATCCTGAGCTATCTTTTTGCAAACCCTTTACAATTATGTAAAAGGCTTATTAAAATGGACACAGTCTCAGAAGTTGTATATAGAACAATTTCCATGGAAGATTTCTATAGAAGATAGTAAAACTTGTCAAGAAGCTAGCTTCTCAAACATCCCCGGACAGAATGGTTTCATTTTGAACTCTACCCAGACATTAAAGAAAGATGATGCCAGCGTTGTTAAACCTGGTCCCGAAAATAAGAAAAGTAGTAAAACTTTCAAAATATTTTGTCATATTAATAGAGCTAAGAAAAAAGAATCACAAGTCTTTCTGTATGTGAAAAAGAATTGCAAAAACCACTTTTGATTTCAAAACAACCTTTTCTTAACATCTTAAATTATATGTTTATCTCAGTGTTAAAAACCAGCTTTATACTTAATGGAAAATGATAGGCACAGTCACAATAAAGTCAGGAACAAGTCAGGCTACCAGGATCAGCACTAATACTCATCTTGGTCCTGGAGGTGCTAGCCTCCAGGCTCTTTGAAATTACCATGAGACTAAAGCCACATGAATAGAGTTAATAAATCAGTGTATACAATTTAGTACTTAATTAAATCAGTAGTTCATTTAAACAACTGGCTTTCAATTAAATGCTATAATGAGAAATAGACCTCATATGTAATTGCAATAAAAAAAAACAGAATTCTTAAGAATAAATTGAAAAAGCATGAAGATCTATACGAGGAGTGTAAGAGAGACTTGAAAAAATTAGAAGACACAATAATATGTTCTAGTCTTGGCAGATGTAGCATGGTTAACATATATCAGGTCTCCATAAATTTATTTATGAAATTAATGTTGATTCCAGGAAAATGCTATTAGATTTTTTTTAAGCTAGCAAATCAATTAAACGTTTTAGAATTTTAGGGAATCACTGAAAAAGAAGAGAAATAGTAAGAAGTGAAGGCCAGCCTTACCAAGTATTAAAAAATAACACAAAGCATTAATAATTAAAACAGTGTGATAATGATGCCTGAATTAGACATATCAATGAAACAGCAAGTCCAAAAATAGACCCTGATGCATCCAGTTTAATTCTGTATAAAATATGGAGAGAATCTCAAATCAGTATGGAAAAGATGAGAAGCAGAACTAATAAAAAATTAGTGATGAACAGATTCATAACTCATACCTGGATGAAGTCTCAATGAATCAAATTTTTAAAAGAAAAACAAAGCAATAAAATTATTATAGAAAATAAGGAATAATCTGTTATAAACTTTCAGTAGAACTTTATTCTATGATGACTTAGAGTCTACAAGTCAAAAAGGAAAACACTGATAAATTTGTATACTTAAATATTAAAATAAAAAAAATCTAGATGGCAAACAACAAAATAACCAACCTATCAGTGTAGCAAAGAAACAATGACAAAGATAAACTAGTAAAACTCTTTGTAGCTCATATCACAGACAAAATTCAATAATTCTTCCTAATGTGTTAAAAGTGCCTAGAAATTGAAAAAGTCCACTAGAAAACTGAATAAAATGTATCTAGAAAAAATAAAAAAATGCTAGATGTTTTATTCATAAAAAGAGAAATGTAGCTGAGACAGTCTCCACATATCAAATTAGCTAAAGTGCAGAAGTTAAATAATATATGTGTTGATAAGGCCACAGATCAGGGACTCCCATGTATTTCTGATAGCAGTACAAAGTTTTAAGACCCAATAGAGGACAGTTTGGCTATATCTTTCAATATTAAAACACATATACATTTCATGCATGTAAAATTACATATACAACGCAATTTTTGCAGCACTGTTTTAATAGCAAAAAAATGGAAACAACTTAATCATCCATATTGGACGTTAGATAGATTATGGTATAGTCCAAGTAACGGAATACAATTGAAAGTAAAAATGAGAAGTCTCTTCTAAAGATTGACATGGAAATATCTTCTCAGAATATTGTTAAGTGAAGATATAAGAAACAGAACAGTGTATACAGTATTCAATCTTCTGCTAGGTGACATAAAGAAGAGAAAAAAATAAGAATAGAATTGAATTTGCTATTAAGTTCAGAAATAATGTAGGAAGGACACATAAGAAACAGTTACAGTGACTGTTTAAGACCAGGAATGGCAAGGTAGGATCTGCTCAAATGTTAAATAAGGGTTAGATACTGGGTCTAAAATGTTGAGTAGAACTCCACCAGGGAAACAGCATGACAGGAGTGGACATGCATTTTACTTATTTAAGCTGAATCAAAACCACATGTAAAAATGCATGACTTCCCAGCACAACTGTCCATGCATCCTAGAGAACAAGTGGTCCTCAGTCTCTCCATAATGAAGCAGGTAAGACATCTATTTGGCTTTAGAAAAATCAGTTTTCTATGAGTGCAGTTTCTTTTTTTATTTTTGTGAGATAAATATCAAAATAAGACAAGGTTTGGTAAAAATGAGATCTTTATTTACATACAAATTATAATTAGTGTTTCAATGTCCAGATTTTGTCAACAAAATTAACAAAGTAAAGCCCTCATTGGTCAGAATTGTGCAAAATTCTTTTCCCAGATGTGTGATAAACTTAAGGTTGAGCAATCTTTAATTTTCTTCTTGGTCCCCTTTGTGATGATTGGCATGGATTCGAAAAATGATGGAATTAGTTCCAAAGCATGAAATTGCCTTTTATTTCTTAACTTTTTTTCAAATTCCAAACATAATTACTCACCAAAACTCACCTACCCACTTTCTGAAATCTTTCTATTTCTCTCCCTACCTTTGTCCTATGTCTCCCGTGTTACTGTCCTTGCTACCTCAAGGGCTCCCATCCAGACCCTTCTTGTTTTCCCCATTCAGATTAGTAAATCCTAACCTGTTTCCCTTTCTCAGGTTTCTTCATCCTACAAGTTGAGCACCGTGTCTTAAGACTGTGTAAAGAATACTGATGAAGTTACCAGGCGTAAGTATTTTTCAGAGTCATCCAGTGACTTAATTGAGGCACTTTCTGAATTCTCTTCCAGCACACATTTAAAAAAAAATTGTATTGAGTTTTATACCAGTGGACAGTAATGACTCATAAATTTGAAATCTAATACTTTAAAATATGTTACAATTCAGGTAGAGGTAGAGCTAAAGTGTCTTTTGTACTTCTTAAATTTTACCAAGCAGATTAACAGTATCATCAAGACTGCCTGGGTAATTTCTAGGCTATTTAAAAGAACAAATTGTTTTCAAGCATTGGTAGGCAGTGTAGAAGAATCTATTTACATTTAAATTATTTGCTAATTACAAATCATTATTAGCTATTAACTAAGAAAAGTCACTTAAAGACTACTACTAGGCAACACTTTGTTAGACTTGTTGTAATTAAAGGGACTGGAGAAAAATAAAATCGAGGTTAAAAATAATTCATAATCCATTCTTTCACTAATTCAATACATCTCTCCTTCTTTCCACCAGGGCAAATGCATATGGTTTTATTGGACCTGCAGAATATCTTGGTATAAAATAATATGTATAAGAGAAAGGCTGATAAATTATCTAAATTCAAGAAATCAGACCCCTCAAGTCTACCCCCTAATAAGACTCTTTCTCTGGATTTTTCTAAAGCCTATGATCAAGGAGGTAGAACAACAAAATCCCAGAAAGGACAGCTGCAGGGGAAGCAGAGATAACATTTGTTTTCACTTTGAAAACATGAGTTCACTGCTAACAGATTTTGGGCTCCTGTACAAGTCATTCCAGAATTACACAAAGATTTTAGAACAGAAGAGAAACAATGGTCAAAATTACCTTTGATTTAGCACATAGTCCTTCTAGTCTGAACAATTTCAAAATAGATGTCCCATCATCTACCAAAGAAGTCATCTTAACAAAAAAGGGACGTGAACCCTGTTCTAGCCTGTAATTCTATATATGAGAAGCATTAGCTCAATTAATTTTAGTGGAGTATAGCAATACCTCAGGTTCCATGTAATGAAAAAAACAGACAACTGGAGTAAAATTCTGGTTGACACATTTAATCCCTCCTGTGGCACACATCATGTTTACCTTATAGAACTGGTGAACTCCTAAAACAGTCTTAAGTGATTTGCAAATTGTGTAGTAACCTCTAGATATAGGTGATATCATTACTAGTTGACAGTAATGTTAAATACATAGACCAAGAATGACAAGGTCATCGATAGGACTTGGGAATTATTTTGTCAAGTCATTGTTTAAAGAATATAGACATAACAAGATATATCTTAAAAAGAGATGGTAATATCTACTCCATACATATGTTAGATAAAAATTATGTGCATGTCACATCAAAGACAGCATTTATACTAATATATTGATATAAACTTGGGTGGAGTGAGATAGTAGGATGCATGAAGAAAAATTATATGAAGATAAGTCATTTTTAGTGTTTAGTTTCTTTTCTTTTTAAATTAAATTTATTGAGGTGAGAACCAGTGTTTAGTTTTTGAGTAGACTGGTGGATATCAAGTCTTTAACATAGTATTAAAACAAACAAATGGCACCAGGGAAACATGGCAGAGTGAGAGACATCCCTTGTTCCCCCTGAAACAACAGTAAGCTGAACATCTAAAACTCAATAAAAAACACCCAAACTGCATACCAGCACATCTGAGTGTGGGATCTGCACATAAGAGCGACCATAGGTCAGAACCTTAGGTGTTGGGGAGTGGACTGGTCGAAATAAAGAAGCTGCCTCTTGAAGCAGCTGGAACTCTCTGCAGGAGAAGGGAGAAGGGAGAAGGATCAGAGAGTACCTGCTGTGAGTTCCCTGAACAGCCTTGCCTAGGAGAGCTGTGAGCTCCCTAGGGCCTGCTGGCTGCAAAGCCTAGTCATCAGGGCAAGAAGGCAGAGAAGCAGAAAGAGACTGCAGAAAAACAACAGTCGATTTTTACTGGCCGCGGTTGCAAAACCAAGGCTGAGCCACAGCCCTCAATGCCTAACCCGGAGGGCCTCTCCCGCCATATCCTCCGAGACCAATCACTGCAGAGCCCCAGGGGAATCTGAACAAATGCTGTTGAGACTGTCGCTGATACTGACAGAAACTGAAACTGAGGGAAACAAGCACGATTAAATATCTACAAGAAAATTTAAAAAGCATTATTAAGACTTTATATAAAGGAGAAAACCAAGAGGCTGAAACCAAAAGAAAAGCATCCTTATTGCAACAGGCTAAAGAGAGACCTTTCTATAATAAATCTTCTTTCTGGAGAAACAGCAGATTATACTTCCATTAATGCCCAGGCAGAGAACTAGTCCATTAAACACCATGAACAACCGAGGTGACAAGGAGTCTCAGAAGGAGAGAAAAATCTCCAGAAAATAAGCTTACAGAAATAGAAATATGCAACTTAAATGACAGAGAATTCAGAATGGTACTTCTGAAAAACTCAGTGAGATCCAAAACAACCAAAATCAACAATTTTAGGAATTGAAAAAAACAACTAGATGAGCAGAGGAAGGAGACTGAAACCCTCAAAAAGAACTAAATAGAACTTCTGGACATAAAGAACACACTGCAAAAGTTGAAAGATGAAATAGCAATCTTGGGAAATAGAGTCGACCAAATGGAAGAAAGGATCAGTGATATCAAAGACAGAAATCTAGAAATAAATCAGAAGGAAAAAGAGAGAAACTGAAGAATGAAAAGTAATGAAAGAGAAATACAAGAACTAGCTGATACCATCAGGAGAGGAAACATAAGAATAATGGACATTATCGAAGGCGAGGAAAAAGAGCTAGAAAGCATTTTCAAATAGTGAATGAGAATTTCCCAAATCTAAGGAATGAGCTAGAGCTTGGAATTCCAGAGGTCAACAGTACACGCAATTATCTCAACTCAAAAAGTCCTTCGCCAAGATATATTGTATGAAAATTATCAAAAATTAATGACAAAGACAGAATTCTCGAAGCAGCCAGGGAGAAAAAAAGTGGTAACATATAAAGGTAAACCAATTAGATTATCCTTGATCTTCTCAGTACAAACCTTTACAAGCCAGAAAGAAATGGAATATTTAAATTATTAAGTGAAAAAAACTACCAGCCTAGAATAATGTATCCAGCTAAGCTCTCCTTTAGATATGAAAGAGAAATTAAGACTTTTCTAGACATACAAAAATTGAGGGAATTCTCTACTCTGAGGCCTACACTACAGGAAATACTGAAAGAGGTCAGTTCACCTAAAACAATATGACAAAAAAATACATATTTAAGAGTAAAATGATTACAGGCATTATAAGCTTAAATAATAAGAGAATTGTTATAATAAGATAGTAATGAATGTTCAGCATACATAAGAACAAATTGAGATAACAATGATAGAAAAAGGGAGGATTCAAAGATCCAAATTCACAACGGGGAATTGAGATAAGCATGTGCAGAAGAAAATGGACAACAGAATATATATAACTATCCTTTTATAGATTCATAATGATAACCACACACCAAAGATTCAGAACTGTTGTATATAACATAAGGCAAAAAAGATGAGAGGGAAAACCCACAAAAGCTAACCAAAATAAAGAAGAGCACAAGGACAAGGAAGCAATGGAAACACCAAGCTACCAGAAAGCAAAAGATACAATGGCTGGTTATAAGAAGACCTCACATTTCAATAATCACCCTAAATGTAAATGGATTGAACTCACCAATAAAAAGGCACAGAGTTGCAGAATGGATCAAAAAACAAAACAAAACCCAACCATATGCTGCCTCCAGGAGACACATCTCAGGTCCAAGGACAAATATAGACTCAAAGTGAAAGGGTGCAAAATGATATTTCAAGCAAATGGTATTCAGAGAAAAGCGGGAGTAGTAATACTAAAATCAGACAAAACAGATTTCAAAATTATAAAGGTAAAGACAGATACTGAGGGACACTTCATAATGATAAAGGGAATTATGCTCAAAGAAGACATAACACTTATTAATATCTATGCTTCCAATCAGAGAGCCCTGAAATATGTAAAGCAATTACTAACAGAACTAAAGGGAGAAACAGACCAAAACACTATTGTAGTAGGGGACTTAAATACCCCACTGTTGGATATGGACAGATCATCCAAACAGAAAATCAATAAGAAAACAACACCCTTAAATGACACATTAGACCAATTGGACATAATTGACATTTATAGAGCTTTGCATCTCAAAAAAGTTGCTGTTACATTCTTCTCTAGTACTCATGGAACATTCTTAAGAATCAACTACATACTTGGACACAGCGATAACCTCAACAAATGTAAGAGGGTTAAAATCATACCAACCATATTGTCTGATCATAATGCTTTAAAACTAGAGATCACCTACAGAAAGAAAGCAGGAAGAAACACAAATACATGGAGATAAAATAACATACTACTGAAGAATAACTGGGTCAGAAAAGAAATAAAAAGAGATATTAAGAGATATATAGAAATGAATGTTAATGATAGTACAACATATCAAAACTTTTAGGACATGGCAAAAGTGGTCATAAGAGGACAGTTTATATCATTACAGACCTATCTTCTAAAACAAGAATGAACAATAAACAATCTAATGCTCCATCTTAAAAACTAGAAAAGGAAGAACAAAGCCTAAAGTCAGCAGAAGGAAAGAAATCATCAAAATTAGAGCAGAAATAAATGTAATTGAAAAATTAAAAAAAATGATAGAAAAAATAAATGCAACAAAGAGCTGATTCTTTGAGAAGATTAATAAAATTGACAAACCCTGGCTAGACTCACTAAAGAAAAAAGAGAAAACTAATAAACAAAATCAGAAATGATCGAGGGGAAATTACAACTGATAGCACAGAAATACAAAGGATCATACAAGAATACTATGAAAAAGTATATAATACCAAATTTAATAGCCTAGAAAAAATGGACCAGTACTTAGAAAAATACAACCTTCCTAGACTGAATCAAGAACTGGAAAATCTAAATAGACCGATCAGCAGCATGGAAATTGAAATATCATAAAAAATTTATCAAAAAGTAAAATCCAGGACCAGATAGTTTTACCAGTGAATTCTACCAAACATTCAAAGAAGATTTAATACCTATTCTCCTCAAACTCTTCCAAAAAATCAAAGAGGAGGCAATACTTCCCAATACATTTTATGAGGTCAATATTACTCTGATAAAAAACCTGGTAAAGATCACACAAAAAAAGAAAACTACAGACCAATATCTCTAATGAAAACAGATGCAAAAATCCTAAATAAGATACTAGTGGACCGAATACAGCAACGTCTTAAAAAAATTATATACTACAATCAAGTGGGCTACATCCCAGAGGCACAGGAAAAGTTCAACATACATGAATCAATTAATGTGATACTCCACATAAACAAATTGAAAAATAAGAATCATACGATCTTATCAATAGCTGCAGAAAAAGTCTTCGACAAGATACAGCATCTATTTATGATCAAAACCCTTAACAAAATTTGTCTAGAAGGAAAGTACCTTAACATAATAAAGGCCATCTATGACAAACCTTCAGCCAACATTATACTTAATGGTGAAAAACTAAAAACCTTTCCTCTAAGATCAAGGCAAGGCTGTCCACTATTGCCACTGTTATTCAATATAACAATGAAGGTCCTAGTAAGTGCAATCGGACAAGAGAAAGATATAAAAAAGCATCCAAATAGGAAGTGAAGACGTCAAACTGTCACTATTTGTGGATGATATGATTCTCTATACATAAAACCATAAACCCTCCACAAGAGCACTACTAGAAACAATAAGTAAATACAGTAAAGTCTCTGGATACAAAATCAACATTAAAAAATCTATAGAGTTCCTATACTCTAATAATAAAGCATCAAAAAATGAAGTGGAAAAAATAATTCCTTTCGCAATTACAACAAAAAGAATAAAATATCTAGGAATAAATTTAACGAAACAAGGGAAGGACCTATATAATGAAAACTATAAGACCTTATTTAAAGAAACCAAAGAAGATACAAAAAAATGGAAATATATTTCATGTTCTTGTATTGGAAGAATCAACATAGTTAAAATGGCCATATTACCTAAAGCATTATGCAGATTAAATGCAATCACTATCAAAATCTCATCGGCATTTTTTAAAGAAATAGAACAAAAATCATCAGATTTGTATGAAAGCACAGGATACTCTGAATTGCCAAAGCCATCCTGAGAAAACAGAATGATGCTGGAGGCATCACTCTTCCCGACTTCAAATTATACTACAAAGTGACAATAATCAAAATGGCATGGCATTGGCAGCAAAACAGACAATGGACCAGTGGAACAGAATTGAAATTCCAGAATTAAACCCATATTTACATGAGCAAATTATTTTTGACAAAGAAGCCAAAAACATACAGTGGAGAAAGGAAAGTATCTTCAATAAATGATGCTGGGGTAACTGGAAAGCTACCTGTGAAAGAATGAAACTAGACTGTTGTCTGTCACCACACATAAAAATTAACTCAAAATGGATTAAGGACCTGATCATAAGGCCTGAAACAGTGAAATACATAGCAGAAAACATAGGAACGAAACTTAAGGACCTTGAACTTAAGAAAAATTTTATGAATTTGACCTCAAAGGCAAGGGAAGTAAAAGCTAAAATAAATGAATGAGACTACATCAAACTAAAAAGCTTCTACTCAGCAAAAAAAAACATCAACAGGTTAAAGAGACAACCATCCAAATGGGAAAATATATTTGCAAGCAATGCCTCCAATAAGGACCTAATATACAAAATATACAAAGAACTCATACAACTCAATAACAACAACAAAATCAAATGATCCAATCAAAAAATGGACAGAGGACCTGAACAGACACTTTTTCTTAGAGGACATACAAATGGCCAACAAATATATAAAAAGATGCTCAACATTGATAGCTATTAGTGAAAAGCAAATCAAAACCACAATGAGATACCATCTCACACCTGTTAGAATAGCTATAATCAACAACACAAGAATAACAAATGTTGGAAAGGATGCGGAGAAAAAGGAACCCTTATATGCTACTGGTGAGACTGCAAATTGGTACAGACACTATGGAAAACAGTATGACAGTTCCTCTAAGAATTGATCTACTATATGATCCAGCAATCTCTCTACTGGGTATTTACCCCCAAAGACTTGAAAACCCATATCCCAAAAGGTATTTGTATACCGATGTTCAAAGCAGCATTATTCACACTGGCCAGGACATGGAAGCAACCGAAGTGTCCTGTGATAGATGATTGGCTAAAGAAGCTGTGGTACATATATACAGTGAAATAAGAAGAGATGAAATATTGTCATTTGAGACAACATGGATAGATCTAAACAAAATAAGCCAGACAGAAAAAGTTGAAAATCACATGATATCACTTATATGTCGGATATAAATCTAAAAGCAACAAATGAGCAGAACAAACAGGGACTCATGGATATGGAATATAGACTAGTGATTATCAGAGGACTATAGAGTAGTGGTTACTAGTGTGGTAGATAAGGTAAAAAGGGTCAAATATAGGGTTTAGGGGGAAGGTGAAGTGGGTAAAGGGGATAATATATGGTAGCTGAAGGAAACTGGATTTTGAGTGGTAAACACACAATAGAATATACAGATGTCAAATAATAATATACACCTGAAAATTATATAATTGTATTAACCAATGTTACCTCAATAAACTAAATTAAAAATTAAAAGAAAAACAAATAAACAAAAAACAAATGGCACCAAGCATGGCTCAACAAAATCTGTCATAAATGAAGAATTAGGAGTCTTCCAATTCTGTATACCTGACAGGCCCTTTAAATATGTTAGCAAATTATTTAAGGAGGGCATTTTTACCCTTATTGACTAACTTTCAACTGAACACAGTGAAGTCATTAGTGTCTCTCAACTGTCAATAAAGTTTTTGAATTTCCTCAGTTCTCTGATTTCTCTACTAGAGATCCCAGTAGATCAGCAGTTGTAACAAGCTACCAAATGCAAGGCCCTTCACAGTGGTACTCTGGACAGGCACCTGCCTAGTGAATGTTCTAACTGTTATGTGCCCAAAGGCATTTGTCTCTATTTGGTACTTTATTCTGAAAATAAAGCACCCTGTGAGTTCAGTTGATTTGACTAAGAAAACTCTGTAATAAAATAATGAGTTAAGCCGATTGTTTAAAATAATTTGGCAAAACAACCATCTGAATGACCAAATTAAAAAATAAATAAATGGATTCTGTTGACAAAGTGGGTGTTGTGCTATTTATTTATTGAGACTATTGGTGATTATCTGATGAATACTAACACCATATATTCATGTTTCTCTATTATAAGATGCTGTTGTTTTGTAAGAAATAGCAGGAGAGAGAAGACTGCTCTCAATTGTCCGACAGTGTTCTCATACTTCTCTCAATAGATCTTCTTTGGCTTTTGGCTGCCCAGTTCAGGCAACGTACTCAAGGCTTTTTGGTTCTTCTATTTCCCACATTTTTTTTTGTTGTTTTTTGCCACCCATCACCCGGCATCAAAATAACAGAAAATCTGTCTCAATTCAAAAGGTCGACAAAATTATTTTTATTTGAGTCATTTAAGCAGAGTACTTATGCAAATTTTAAAACCCTTCTTTATATTAACATTTATATGTGTGTGTATCTATATATCTCTATCTATCTATCTATCTATCTATCTATCTATCATCTATCATCTATCTATCTATCTATCTATCTATCTATCTAGATAATTTTACAATATATAATGCTATTTTTATTCCAATAAGTGGCTGGAATGATGTGACAATTTTAGGACACTGCTCTATTGAAATATTGTGAAATAGGCACTGGAATTTAGGAAGAAACATAAAACAAAAGCCAAACATACCCTTCAGGTTTTCTTTATTATCACCAAGAGGTGGAAGACACACTCTGTGACTCTTTGCCTACACCTTAGCCAATATTAAAAATTAGTTTTAGAGTACTCAGCTGAACTCTCAAGCCCAGTGCCTGGCTGGGCTGAGACTTAAAAGTGCCTTGCCAAATGTTTTCTGAAGGAGGAAAAACAGAATGCTTATGGCATTTCCTTCTTGGAGCTTTGTAATGCATAAACACATGAAAGGCTCTAATGAATCATACATAAAGAAATCTGCTAAAGTTTATTTAAACCTGAATTTTTAAAACATATTTTAAATGGAATCCTAATTTTGAGAAATCAAAATTATTAGATTCCAATTAAACTAACTTTTGTTGGTATGCACTTTGGGAAACATTGGTTTATAAACGGATAATTTATATTCCTTGGTACAATAATGAGTAGGTATTAGAAGAAGCATTCACTATGGAAAAACAGGGGTGTAAATAGCTGTATGTGGACAGCCGGGAGATGCTATTCGTGAGAGAACCATTAGTAAAGCAGGAGCACTTTTTTTTTTTTGCTAAAAAATAATTGATCTAATACTTGGAAACTGGTATATGTGTAAATAAATCTATGTAACAATTTTGAGAAAGTACCCGAAATGCAGATTCTACAAAAATAGAGTAGGCTTTTAAAAAACATGCAATGCTATTTTTTATTTTCCAGGAAAGTTTATCTTAGAATATCTTTGTAGAGTTAATACTGAGATAAATAGTCTTCTCTTCTTTACTGAAACTCCTTGATTCATTCTATGAATAACTAGTGATGTTTCTAATTTGTGCTCCTTCACCACCACATTCTGAGAGGTTCATACAGCCAACCTGTATCCCTAACATATCCTCTTCAGGCAGCAGTAGTCCATGGTAATGGAGGGTAGAGCCAGTGTGGTCTTGTCCCAGAAGGAATGCTGGGGATGCAAAGGAGAATGCCAAGCACTTTATTTTGCCCTCTTTCTGTACATCTTGCATATTTATGGAAGTCACTGAAAAGAATGCAAGCAAAGGATAGATGGTTAACATATTTTTAGAGTAGTAGTTTCTTTCTGAAGCAGAGATTTAATGTCAAGGCTCTTCTTGGAATTCAGGGAAAAAAATAAAACTGATGGGAAAACGAGACTTGTTGGGTAAATGCTATAAATATTTACCATTATAAATGTGTATCTATGAATCACAAAACAATATGACAAATAACAACTCTTTTTTATTATTTTACCAAGAATTTATTTTCCTCTAAGTATGAGTTATGCTTGGAAGAGTTATGAAGGGGAGAGAGAGAGAGAGAGAATCTTTTCTTTATTAACAAACTCTAATCATTTTCCATGAGAAAAGTATTCAAATTCTGAGTCAAGGAGAGATGGCTAAAGAGACAATCCTTCCTGGAAGCAAAGCTTCCAAACAAAAGATCTATGTCTGCCACAGAGCCAAAGATGATCTGAATGTGTATGGCAAGGAATAATTTCTTCATACATTTTCTGACATTAAAAATTTACCATGAATCAAATTAAATATATTTATATACATATACATATATGTGTATATATAAATTAGAATTAGTGATAAAATAATTTAATAATAAAATAATAGCTATAACTTAGTGCAGGCAACAGTGACAGATGTTAAATCCACATTGAGTGAAAATCATTGAGTGATAATATATGATCATACTTACAAATGAATGCATAAACTTCTCCTCGACTCCTGCAGCCCTGATCATTTCGCTGTAGCTATATCTCCAAAACAAGCATTCAACATATAATAAAGTAATTTTCTCTCTCTTTAACTTGTATAACTGTTTGAATGTATTATTTGAATATCACAAAGTAAAACTTTGTTTCTAAAACATGCTAATTTTATGAGATAATAAGGATAGTTGGCAAAACTGCATTACTACTTAAACGGTCAACTGAGCATTTTCATAAGGGAATCTGCATTATGTTCTGATGTACACTAGGGCTCAAAGGTGGCAGCAACAGTATCCTTAAGACTCTGGGCATTCTTTTAAAAGTGATGATGCTTATAGTTATATCATTGGAAAGCCAAAAGTCAAAGACAGTGCAGGGTTGAGCAAGCTGTCTAGGAATACACAGTCACACAGTCTCTTTTCTGAGATGTCTGGGCTATCTTAGCTTGAAGCTAAACTTAGCTGCAGGTCATGATTCTCCACATATTCTCCATCCAAAAAATCTCTGTGAATGGTCTTCTCAAAACACAGGTCGGAAATGACAGTCATTGCTAAATGCCATTCCAGCTATGATTCTACCGACCTCTGTCACTGTAATGAATTTTCTGGCCCAAACGTGTACCTCCTCTTAATAAGTAGGTATCTATTGCTTAGTGGTTAAGAAGCCCACCCTCAGAAATACTTGAATTTGAGACATGACTTCTTCATATAATTTGTGAGTTTTGGAAAGTTATGTTTCCTCTCTAAATCTATTTCTCTATCTGTAATATATGAATAAAAGTATTACTCACTTCATGGTGATTAATAAAACAAAAATTTATTCAAATTTTAATGCACAAGCTGGTATATAAAAATAATAATAAAAATATTGTCTGTAATTGTAATCTAAACTGGGTTTGGAGAAACTGTGACAATAATTTTACTGGCAGAAATGGACTGGTTCTATGTATTCATATTAGCTGGATCCAGTTCTATACCAATGAACAGGGCCATAAATCCTATATAAAGGAGACAAACAGGAGAAATTTTAAACTGCTCTCTACCCATGTATCATAAATATTCTCTCTGTTGTTAATAGGGGTGTCATTGATTTACTCAGGGTTGCAGACTATTAACTTCATGTATAAAACAAGTATAATATAATGTGTCCATTGTTGAACTAAAAAGTCATATAAATGCTTTCTGCTGTAGCTTCCTGATTTTTTCACTGGCCCTGATATAAATAAAATGAAATTTAGAAACTTAAAAGACTAGAATTTATATTTTATCAAAATGCAATGCAAAGCCATTTGCATTATTCTGAGAAGTAAAGTAATTCCTTTCATAGTTCTTTGCTGGCACATGGACACAAAAGAAAGATCATTGTGACTCATGAATTCTATATAGAATTTTTCACTTATAATTTGGTCCATGAAATGTTTTCATAATGTGCTCTGTAAAGCTTATTTGGATATTTTAAAGAAATAGATTATTTCAGATTTAGTTCACTTTAGTTCTTGTTGTCATATGTTGCTCTACTCATAGCTAGAAAGAAACGAACTGTTTTATGACAATATAAACAACCAAAAAAAGAAGAATTAAAACCACCATGAAAGCTCAATACTTTCCTCCTAATTCTTTAAATATGTCAGCCATCAACCCTGCAGTTTCCTTTTGATGACTCCATAGCTGAATTATATGCATATGGCAGAGGCCCATCTCCATGTAAATCTGAATGTCTATAAAGGGAAGATTCAGGACTGTGCTCTCAGAAAGCCAAAATATTGTTTTATGAAATTGAATTTAGTTTTAGAAATTAAATCCTACATATGAGTTTTAACTACCATATAATTTTATAAATTCTTAACTGTGCTCTTTTCCCTTTGAAAACCTGAAAATATTTTATAATTAAAAAATGGGGTACTTGAAAGGGCCTTTCTTCCAGCTAGATCTTCCATCCTGCCTGGTGTGTATGTACTCTATGCCCCAACTAACTACCTACTTTCTGAGATGCTGGGCAGAAAAAATGCCAGAACTGTAGGGAATGTACCAAAGCCACTGAGGTCACTTTATAAACAGACTGTGTTTAAAGGAGGTTTCAAGAAATCTTAGGAAATGCGAAACCCATTGAGGTTCTGCCCAGGGAAAAGACACCCCCATTTTCTAATTCTCTCTTGCTCAATCTGTGGAAAAAGATTCAATCAGACAAGTTGCTGAGTTTAAGGTCAAATTGAAATTCTTTTCCCACCTCTTTTCATTTTTTCCAAGCCAAACATTTCATTGGCTCTAATGCAGAAAGCATAGAAGTTTATCCTTACTTGCCCTAGAAACCCTGTTATTTTCATCTTAAATAACCTCTCTCTGTGCTTGGTGCTTTTAACTCACTGAGTGAGGTTTCACTGCATTTGTTCTTCTCTGATTTTTCTCAATTTGTCTCCTTTTAATTTATAGATGCGCAAGCCAATGCATTAATTTTGCTTTCCTACACATAACCAGCCATTATACTCCACCTATATGGTTTTTCTCCTGCTAAAATCTCGATTTTCACTACTCTTTGTAGCAAAAGTTTGCTAAAGGTTTTCTATAAAGATAGTCTCAATTTTCTTACCTTTCATTTTTCATTTAACTTACTCTGAGTAGGCCTTTTTTTGGTACAAGTTAACCAATACTCATGTAAGTCACCAATGACTTCCATCTTACAAAATCTAAGAGTCATAAATGTAAAATCCACACCTATAAAACTTCTAGAAGAAACATAGGAGAAAATTTTGATGTACTTGGTTTAGTTAGACAGAGATTTCTTGATTTGACAGGAAAAGCTTTATTTACGAAAAAGATGGTATATTGGGCTTCATCAAACTTAGAAACTTCTGCTCTTTGAAAAACACTGTTAGGAGAATGAAAAAAATAAAAGAGCCACTGACTAGGAGAAAATATTTGTAAAGCACATATAGTATAAAAGACTGGTAGACAGAATACATATAGAACATTCATAATAATAAAACAAAGAACCTAATTAAAAATGGGCAAATGATTTGAATAAATAGTTCAAAAAAAGATAATAGGATGGCAGATAAGTACATGAAAAGATGCTCAATATCACTAGTTATGAGGGAAGTGAAAATTAACACCACAATGCTATATCACCTTTTAGAATAGCTAAAATTTAAATGAAAAAAAGAAAGAAAGAAAAAGAAAGAAAGAAAGAAAGAAAGAAAGAAAGAAAGAAAGAAAGAAAGAAAGAAAGAAAGAAAGAAAGAAAAAGAAAGAAAGAAAGAAAGAAAGAAAGAAAGGAAGGAAGGAAGGAAGGAAGGAAGGAAGGAAGGAAGGAAGGAAGGAAGGAAGAAAGAGAGAGAGAGAGAGAGAGAGAGAGAGAAAGAAAGAAAGAAAGAAAGAAAGAAAGAAAGAAAGAAAGAAAAGAAAGAAAGAAAGAAAGAAAGAAAGAAAGAAAGAAAGAAAGAAAGAAAGAAAGAAAGAAAGAAAGAAAGAAAGAAAGAAAGAAAGAAAGAAAGAAAAAACTATGGAACAAATAGAACTCTCAGATATTGCTGGCAGGAATAAAAAAATGGTTCAATGACTGAGAAAACAACTGGATGCTTTTCTTAAAAAATGTTGCCAGATCCCATCTTATCTCAGAAACTAAGCAGGATTGGGCCTGGTTAGTACTTGGATGGGAGGCCACCTAGGAAGACCAGGTGCTATAGGTGTAAAAAATAAAGGATCGTAAACTGACAAGGTCCTTGCAATCTGTGAGGTCAACCAAAGATTGCCTCGCCCCCCCCCCAAAAAAAAAAGAAAAAAAAAGAAAGAAAAAAATGTTAAACATACAATTACCATCCATATGGTCCAGCATTCCTCTTATCTACCCAAATGAAATAAAAACCTGTGTTCACACACACATGAATTCTATGTAAATATTTACAGTGAATCTATTTGTAATCTTCAAAAACTGGAACCAACCTGCAACAGAAGACTAGATAAAGAAATTGTGACTTATGCATATGCAATGAAATACTACTCAGTGGTAAATGGGAGGGAACTACTGATACATATAACAACACAATGCATCTCAAATGATTTTTGCTATAGGAGAATGGCCAGATTTAAAAAGCTAGATACCATATGATTCCACATATATGACATACTTGCAATACTAGAGGGGCAGAAAACAGATTTGTAGCTGAGTATGTGGCAGATGTTCACTACAAAAAGATAGTGAAAATATGATGGTGATAACACAACTAGGTATATTTCTCAAGACTTACAGAACTGTACATTAAAAAGGGGGAAAAGTCCACAAACAATTATCTCATAACCCTCTATAAGAACTGATTATCATTCAAAAATTAAATATTGGCTTCAAAGATGACATATCCTTCTTGTTTTCCTTGTCCTTTACTGGCTGGTCCTCTGTAATCTCATTTGCTGGCCTCTAATTTTTCCACCTCATCTGTTATCACTGTCCTCTTCACTCATCTACTCTAGTTGGCCTCCTTGTTCATCTCGAAACCAGCTAAGCACCTTCGCTTAGTGTCCTTGCTAGTCTATTAACATAGAACACAGTTCTTTGCAAGAACTATTTTTAGGTTTCTTTTCAACTCTCATATCTGCAAGGAGGCATTCCCTGGACTCTTTACCTAAAATAGCTGCCCCTCTCACACCCTAAGTTTCTCCATAGCCCTGTTCACTGAATACTCTCTTTCTCATAGCACTTATCTGGCATTATTTTTGTTTATTGTGTGTTTCTCATATGGACATGTAAATTTCACTAGCACAGGGGCTTTATCTGATTCTGTGGTATATAGGACAACATATAGTCGACTCATAGTAAATATAGTTTTTCTCTTTGCTACTTGCTATAAAATTCTCCCCTGTCCCCTCACTCATCCAAGTAAATTAATAATAGATTGAACCATATGAAATTGTGAAATTGTCAATATTTGATTGCTTTGTGACTACAAAATGGTAATTGCATATGGTTCAAATTAATGCTCTTGTATTTAAAGAAATAAAAACACACGACAGTGTCAACAACATATAGATTTCAATAATAAAGGTGTTGGATAGGAGCGGTCATACATCATGGCCAGAATATTATTGCATATAAATAAAACCTGATGCTGCCACTGTTATGCCTCTACCTTTCCCTGAAAGTAAGGGGAGGCTAGTAAAGAGTGACAGGATACCTGCTCCCTGAGTGATAAGAAGAAATTAACTGACTTTGTAGTGACAACTCATTAATCCATTACCTGGCAACTACATCATCAGAGACCAATAGCCATTTTCAAAAATCCATGTTCTCTCTTGAAGTCTTATTTAAGTAATATCTGTGATATCTGTGCATGAAGCCAAACCAGAGACATGTATAAAAATCATAATGGTATTCACTGACAGACATTAGCTTCTTTTCTGCTTCTTCTCTTCCAGGGGAAGAATTTAAAAAAAATTTTTTTTTCAGCACACCAACCATTATTAAATTTAATAAGTAACAAAACATAATGCTTTTTTTCTCTATCCTACAACTGACACATATAACCCTGTAATATATGCACATTATACTTAATCGCAAATTGTTATTGACAGCATAAATCTTACATTATAATGCTTGCTTCAATGAAATCTATTTGTACTTCCAACCTTTACTATGGCAGATAGTATAATAATGAATAATCTTTATATTTCAATATTTTTGGCTGCTTTTACCTTTATAAGTTTTTCTTTTTACTCAAAGTTTTCCCAACAGTTTTGTAAGCATAATAGATCTATTGGTGTCTAAATCCCATCAACTTAAAACTTGATGGAGGGGATATCCATATGGTGGTTTCACCAACTGAACATAAGATTGGAGATTTCTTTCTTATTCCTTTCTTATTCTCTTTCATTGGTTAATGTAATTTAGAAGCATATGTATCTTTCAGTATACTTAAAACCTGTTATTTACACTTTTGAAAACTATGCCAATAATTAAGTTTATCCTATTGATAACTCAGTTTATATAAACAATTGCCAAACTCTACTGGCTCAGCCAATGATGCAAATGCTTTTGGTTATTAATTGCATAGATGTGAAATGAAAAAATTATCAATAGCAAGAGAATCAGTTCAGTTAAAAAGATAATGATATCTTTGCTTGTGAAAGCAAGTTAGAGATTTCTTGAATGTATACAATATTTAATTTAATTTAATTTAATCTAAAATTTAATCTCATATGGCTGGTTTTACTAAATTTTGAAAAATCTGAGCAAAATGAATGTATTATTTAAAATTTCTCGATGAAGGCATTGATAGACTCACTAAGGCATTAACACAGAGCATATTTTCAAATTAATGTTACTTAATTTGAAGTTTGTTCAGTTACTGTTTATGTTCTTATAAGACTGTGTTCTCTGATAACACATATATATAGTGTGTGTGTGTGTGTGTGTGTGTGTGTGTGTGTGTGTGTTAGTAAGGAGCGATGCAAATGATAGTAGCATTGTCTAAAAGACCAGTGTCCAAGATAAGGGGCAAATAAGATGATTCTGTCTGTTGGAGGAAAAAAAAAACAAACCCCCATGCATTTTCATCATTACTGTCCCTCAGTATTGGATATTGAAGGATATCTGACTGTACTTCACATATGTGAGCACTTGGGGAGAGTAGATATTTTAACTCATGAATGTATTTTCTTGTCTTTTCAAAATACATAGGTTTTGTTGAATGACAATGTCAAAAGAGCAGGATGGTTTACTAAGATAGCTGATAGTAGAAATGTTTATTTAAAAAGAAGAAAAGATAAAGATTTTAGTGCTTTTTGAGGTAATGGCTGCATATTTTAATTCTCATTTTTGGGAGATCCTTACATAATACAAAAATACTATTTTATATTCTCTATATATAATTATTGTACACAACTTAGTTTTCTGATTTTGGCAGATATTACTTTTGATTTTTTTTTGTAAAGCATGCCTTCCTCGATTTTTAAATCAGCTAAAGTTTGGTTCTACACAGAAGCAGTTCTCAATGCTGGCTGCACATCAATATCACCTAAGAAACTATTAAAAAAACAGATGTTTACTCTCCTCTACAGAGCTATTAAATCAGAATATCTGAGGAACGAGACCTTGGAAGTAGATTTTTAAAAAATATCCATTGTAACTGAAGTAAAATATACATGCAGAAGGATGTGGCTGTAATGAATGTACAGCTTACGAAATTATCACAATGAACATACCTGTGTAACCATCACTAAGATAAAATCGTCACCAGTGTCTTAAAAACCCCACTCACACTTCCTCTTAAGTAGGCATTCGTAATGTTTAAAGATTACTTAATAGATTCTGATGTACCACCAAGGATGAGACACACTCTATTAACTGTTGTTTTCTATGCTGATTTCTCTAATTTGATTGAATTGTGAGGAATAGGAAATAGTTATTAAACACAGACTCTATGTTGGTGATTGCATAAATGTGGTCTTATTTTATTTCTAAAATAACCATTTTGAATAGTTAGCATTACATCCTTTTGTATAAATGAGGAAGCAGAGGCTGAAAGAAATGGTATTATTTGTGAAAATGGTACTGGTAAAGTAGGGACACTGGAATGCAAGCCCAGGTCAGTTTATTGGTTAAACATTAAAAATAGAATCAGATAGACTTGTGTTTAAATACCAGCTCCACCACTTCCTAAATGTGTACTTGAATCAACTAATTCAGTTTTTGTATCAATAAAATGGAGATCACACTGTTATCTAAATCACTAATTGCTATAGGGACTACATATACCTGACTTGGCATAGTGTTGGGAAAATATTATTATGACTAGTGCTGGTCTTCTATCTGATCCCTGACCCAACTTTTCCCACTTCTCAAACTGCTTCTTCTGAAAAGCCCAAAGTGAGGAAGCCCAGCTTACAACTTCTTGCCAAACTCATTTATGAGATAAAAGTGATGACGACATATATACTAAACTGTCCCAAAATTCTGAAAACACAGGGGAAACAGTATGCTTATTTTGTCTTTTTAAAATTAACAATTATACCCATCGATTTAAATTTAGAGGAACTTTATCTAAAAAGGTGTCCAGATAATAAAGAAAAACATATTAAAATATTAATTAAAATAAAGCTAATATGCTATTTTACAAGAAATTTATCCTATATTTCTTCCCTTTTGTGGAATGAAGATAGATAGATAGATAAATGGATAGATAGATAATTGGTAGATATAAGGAGATATATATCTATATCTTTATAAATAGGCAAGAAAAGTAAGTTAACTACCAGGGGGATTTCTTCTCCTGGAACTGAGACTGACTCTACCAACCTACAGAAGCTTTAGAAATCCAAGAGATACTCTAGATGAGAAAAATAACATTACATCATTGTTGTTCTTTCAGGTTAGCACACAAAAGCTGGATACAGCAAATCATGTAAGACTGAGCTAAATACCTTTGTCTTACTAAATTACGACATTGGGGAATTTCCACTACAGTCCTAGGATGTGCCCTGTAAATAAGTTACTTTCTAACTACACCAGTCACCTCACTTGACCTACACTTACTGCTAACCATGTAATTATTCTAAGAAAAAAAAAAAAGAAAGGAAGAAATGAGAGTGGTTAATGATCTTATCTGACGGGGCATTTACCCTTATTTGACATGTATCTACTTTGTAATATGAGAAGATAAAGATGAACAGCTTCCTTAAAACTTTCACCAGTTAGCTCCTGACTTCAGATTTGTGCTCTAGAAATTCTATAATTAAGACAATATATTTGGGGAAAGAGCCATGACTCATTATCAGCAGAACTGTTTTAGACCTGACTCTGACACTTATGTCATCAAGTCCTTTAAGGTTCAGCTGCCTCATGTCACCTCAGGTTCCCTATGTGCTTAGACTGAGGAAGGATGAGGACAAATACTGAGATGTCATGGGGCTTTACTGCTATTGTTTTGTTGTTGCTGTTTACTGGTTTGTCTTCAAAGCTTTAAGTTTGTATCTGTGTTAACATAAGAATTCTCAGGACAAGCTAGTCAAGAGGCAGTCCATGTATTTGCAGACCCACTGTAAGATTATACTCTAGAGTATATCTTGAAGGCAGTAATAACCATTCACAGAGAGCTTTCAGCAAGTTCCAATTCTGACTCATACACCTGAACTTATTCACCTTTCTGGCTCTTAAATTTTTAGTATTCCATTCTAGTAGTTTAAACACAAGAAAACTTTGTTTTAACATAAAATATTTACTTTTAATATCGTATATTATTAAATACTATATTTTATTAAGTATAGACTAAAATCTCAAATAAGAGCAATTGACTAAACATTACAGAATAGAGTTTTTAAAACTAGTGAAAATTTCCTATTTGAACCGTTCTATCATATTTTCAGAACACAACCAATCTGTACTAAATTATTAAAAATGTTCTCTTTAGAGGAATTTATATCAAAGATGACAACAAAAAGAATAAGAACATAGATATAAAAGATGTTTGGGAAAGATCAAGTGGTTTTCAAACTGCTAGTGCGTGGTTGCTGTGATCTGAGAAGCATAATTAGACTAATTCCATATTAAAAGTGTGTGGTAATAGATAAAGATTTTAACATAATAACAAAGTTTCCAATCATGTTAATAAACATAATTTATTATAGTAACCCTGTGTCAGAGCAGAGCTGATAGAGAAGGGAAGGTTTCAAAGGTGAGATGCCCATTTGAAAGAACGCATGAGGAGTTGGCATGAAAATGAAACAGCAGGCACCTACTTTATTGCAGTGAGCATGATACAATAAGCTGAATCATGCTCACATAAGTTAGGTGCAGGTGCCCTACTACCTTAATGTAACATTCTAAATCTGGGGTACTATTCCTAGCCGCGAGCCTGTATCACAGACAGACCTGGGCAAACTCTATTAGGCATATTAGGGCGTAATTGAAGATTTAACCTTGCTCTTTTTTGGTTCACTTCAGTTACTAGGGTACATATCTTCAAATTGAATAAAGGTCAAGTTGATAGTGAGCCATTTGAAAACTTGATGATGCTACTGTACTATTCTTTGGAGTTAGAAAATCAGTCATTAACTATACAAATTGGTATTTATCAAAGTAAATTCCACAGATGTTAGTCTAAAGCAGGCTTTCTCCACTGTGGCACTATTGACAGTTTTAGCTGGGTAATTTTTTGTTTAGAGAACTATGCTGTGCATTACTGGCTGTTTAGTAACTCCCCCAAACTCTGCCTACTAGACAACAATAGGACCCGTACATCTGTGAGAATCAAAAATGTATCCAGGCATTGCCAAATATCCCCTGGGTGGGAGGTGGCCCCAGTTGAGAACCCCTTTTCTAATGTTTCATCACCCTTCAATGATCTTGTCATGGGATTTACATACAAATTCTAAAATGATATCTTTCTTAAAGATTCACATTTAATGTTAGCATATTAAAATGCCAAAAAGTCTTTTTGCAAAGAAACCAATTTACTTTTGTTTAATTTAACATTGCCCAAATATTTTGACTACAGAATCATTTAAATATCTCAATAATTGCTATTATAAATTTCTGTAATTTGTTATAAAACATACTGGAAAATCTTGGTGAAATTAAATGTTTATATAAGCACTTGATTCACGCAGAAGAAAATTTTAATCTTCAGAGTTCTTATTTATATACTTTTAAGTTAATTTTTTTTTCATTTAAATAATAATAATAGCTGAAACATCAACCATAGTAAACTAAAAAAGTTTTTATAGCCCATAACAGTACAAAATAACCTAGCAGGTATAAAACATTAGAATATACATATATTGGTCTCTGTTCCCAGTTCCTATAATAGAGCTCCTAAAACTCTTACAATTTCTTAAGTGATAAGAGCTCAAGGAACATCTATTCTAATGGCTGGACTTTGACCCTGGTCCCTGACACAGAACTTCTAAATCCTTGGGATTTCCTGGGTGAGAGTAGTATCTTTTGTTGTAATGAAGCAACTCTTTGTGGGCTCCTTGATAGTCACCAGAAAGACCAACCTATCATCAGAAGATTGAAACTTTTAGGTGGTAAACTTACAATGCAAGATATGTGTGTGTGTGTGCATGTGTGTGTGTGTGTGATTTACTGTTGAATTATGCACTTGAAACTTATTGGATTTTGTCAAACAATGTCATTATAATAATTAAAAATAACTAATTTAAGAAAAGATTGGAACTTTCATCTGGGGAGAGAGGAACAGGAGATTAAGTTGATGATCCATCATGCCTAGATGATGAGGCCTCCTAAAAATCTCAGAGGTATATGGGTTCAAAGAGATTCTGCATTGGTGCTAGAAGATTGGTGAACCCAGAGAGGGCGTGGAAGCTTCATATCCCTTCCCTCATACATTCTCTACCCATCTTTTCATTTGGCTATCTATTTGTATCCCTTGTTATACCCTTTATAATAACCCAGTAAACTTAACTGAGTGCTCTGAGTTTTTGGAGCCATTCTTTCAAATTATTGAACCTAAGGAAAGGGCCATGGGAACCCTGATTTACAGTCAGTCAGAAGTACAGGTGACAACTTGAGACTTGCAGTTGGTGTCTGCATGGGAGCAGTCTCGTGGGACTGAGCACTTAACTTGTGGAATCTGATGCTAATTCCAGGAAGATAGTGTCAGAACTTAATTACGGGACACCTGGCTGGTGTCACAGAGAATTGCTTGATGTGTAGAAAACCCACATATTTGCTATCAGAAGTGAAGTGTGTTAGTAGTATGAGAGTAAAGGAGAAATGCATAAGGAATGTTTTCCCTTTCCCTTTTACAGCTGGCATTTATTATTTCTGTTTCAAGATACAGTTATTAGCATTAGTTTTGTTTGGTGAGTGAAGAAATAGAGTTGTAAGAATGTGAAATGACTTGCTCTGGGTCTTACAACTTAGAGGAGGGGAGCAGAAATCCAAACCATATTCTCAGATTTCACACTTTTCCCCTGTCATAGGAAACGTTGTAGTACCCTCTGGGTACTAGCCATGTGGTGAGAATAAGATCACTCCCCTGCATTTCCAGGGGTGATCAGCTTAAACCTATCCCATATTTACAATGACTATTTCAATTACAGATACCTAATCGAGGCCCAAACTAATTGGAGTATGACATTTGAAAGACTGTTTTAGGAATTCACACTTAACCTCTAGTCAGAGAGGGTTCTAGGACTTTAGTGCAATAGTTAGGGAAAGTCTTTTGATCAGGTCAAGTGAATGGTCAATGAGGAGATGTGTGACCTTGATTGCTGGAGTTCTTTGCTGCCATGTAGAAACTTCACCCACATAGAAAGCCAACACAAGAACAGACCCAGAAAATACCAGATTAAGAGATTCAGAGTACATTTGAACTGCCTAAAACCAGATCTAACATTTGATGCTTTCAGTCATCCAATATTTCCTTTACTGTCTTGTGCATTTCTGTTTGGGTTTCTGTCAATTGCAACAGAAACCATTTTTAGTAATGTACCTGAAATGGAAATAGTAAAAAATGACATGCCATTTCAAAAGTTAGCTATCACAGTAGAAAACAAGATATTTCATTTAAAATCGCTTTATTAATTTTAAACTACCATGTGTTTATATTACAATTCCTAACTTTGGTGTGCCTAAGCTAGATTACTTTTAACTACAAACTCTGAAACAGAATTAAAACAAATTCCAGGTGATACAGTGAAACACAATCAATATGGTAACTCTAAACGAATGCTATAGACAACTGCCAGATATAAAAAATATCTGGAGAAAATGACATGGTATAGTTTCCTAAAATAAGAAAAGTCAGGATGAGCAAAGAATTTAGTATGTAATAGTGTAATGATATTTAGGAAAATAATCTAAAGCAGTAAGAAAAATAAGATATCAGTTGCCTTACTTTTCACAAAATAGATGAATGATCCTGCTTAATTATTTAATTTACTGTGGAGAAACTGGAATTGAGGAAAAGATTAAAATCAGTCCAAATATTTTCCAGTTTCTCCATAAATAGATTGTTTTAAGAATTGTTTCTCTTTCAATTTCATAGCTAAGACCTAGTTCATGTAAAAGACACAGTTTATTATTTATTCAGTTAGAAATTATTCTAATTTGTTTTTTTGTTCTTTGAAGTCCAGGCACATTCATACTAGTGGATAACAAAGAGCACTTTTTAAAATATGTCACATACCAGTGCCATTCAAAGAAATGCCTGAATCCCAGAGTGATAGCTATTAATTCTTAACCTAGAGAAGCTATGAAATAATAGCTAACTGAAACTATTGTTTAAGACAGTAAAAGTGGGTTCTGAATTATTCTGAACCTACCTTTATTGTCTTAGGTAGTAGCTTTCATTTACAAAAAAAAAAAATAAAACCTGAAGTAGTCGGGAAGAGAATGTGTTGATATGGTCACCTTTTAATAGACTTGAAGTAAAAGATGTATCCTGAACACAGAATACATCTAAAGGCCTCAACAGCGATAATTTGGGGATTTTTATTGTTCACCTTGCTGTGCCAACCATGTGATATGAATATTCTCTACATGCCTACTTTTAATGTCTGACAGGGAAAAATATAGTTTCCTTACCCTTTACTTTATATTTTTTTCTCTATTTAATTGTTCTGCTTACTCATAGTTTCTGTTACCTCATAACTTTGGCAAAGTTCATCATTGTCTTTCCAGGCTGATTTCTACATTTCACTTTAGTTCTGCTACTAAATGACTTTTTCCCCTAGAATTTCCTAGTTCTGATTCCCAACAGACTCACTGAGCTCATCTTTTGTAGTCAGGCCACGGAGCAGTTTCCTCATCAGCTTGTGAACTGACTGATCTTGAGCTCACTTGGGGACAGCTGAGGAGGTGAAAACCCACACTATTGGATTTCCCTGAGGCAGTTCATCCTGGTAAAAAATGCATCCATGGTGAATGAGGTACTAGACATGCCTAATATGGTTTAGCTTTTGCTGACCAGTTAGAACAAACATCCCACCCACCTAATTTCAAAGTTTCCCCAACCTAACACATTCTATTACATTACCGTAAATACACAAAAATCTTGCAAATCAATGCTGTGAATCTGTGTTAACTTCTTCTAGAAGCAATGTTGAAAGGCCATATCCAAAACTGCTTGATGACCTTGGAGTCTATAGGAGAACGGCCACTAATCTGAAACTAGCTTATGAAATCTGACTCTGATATTTAATATATGGGCAATTGTCCTAATCTATTCCTTAGTCTCTTAATCTACAAAATGAGCATGCTTCTCATGTAACCTATAAGATTTTGGGAAGAATTGAGTCCATATATCTAAAGTATTTCAAAGAGCACTTGGAACATATAATTTTAGCTATTATTTTAAATAATATCATTGAAATACACTCAGTTTTTATTTGTCTCCTCTCTGTATGTGTACTTTCCACAATTAAAACTCACTAAACAACTGATATAAAATAGTAAAAACCTAAAACTTGGTAACATCTAACTTTTGTGAAAGAGAAATAAGAAGAAACCGTCACTTCTCAGTACCTAGAACTATGTACCATACATTTATTTTGGTTCTGAACATATACTGCATTTCTAGAATAGTTCACTAACTTTGAAACATATGGTTCCTATGGTTGGTATTATAAGGGAATTTATTTTTGAATGGTAAGATATTCAACAGGATGAGTATCTTGAATATTAGCTTGCTGCTTAAATCTGTTGTCATGAAAAGTCCTGATGAGCTTGTTCTCCAGAAATCACAGATCAGGGTTTATTAGCTGCATTAGAGCCACTGTAATATACTAAGTAATTCCAATTACCCACCATTTTCATTTGTTTACACCTGATTCCTGGTACAATTTTATGTTTTACTTAGTCTTTTTACGAGTAAATAGACTCGATAAAGTGGCCTTAACACAGGGAACTTAAGAATATATGTGGTCCAGAATGGAACAAGACTGTTGACAGGAACTGAGGCAGCTCTAGGAGCCAGCTGTTCTAGCTATATTTCAGGGTAAATGAGATTCTGTATTTTAATGTTTTGGGGGTGTTTTTTTTTTTAATATATATTATTTTATAGCTTAAGTTTGCCAGAGACTTGACATTAAGTCCCTAACACTACCTCATGGCTTCTTTCTTTATGCTTCTTTTTACTGCAAAAATGGCTACCAACTACTTAGTTTTCTCTGCGTTTTTAAATTAAAATCCCAGATAAAATGAATTCTGTTGCCCAAGCTTATCACATTGTAGATTCTGTACAGCTAATAGTTAACTATTCTTGGTGAATATCCATTCCTACTCAACCATTTACAAAGGAAAAAGGGATTTCATTGCTTTACACAGGACTGCCTCTTCTTTAAGGCCTATGGGTAGGACATTTCAGCAAGAAGGTTCTGCATGCACAGAAAGTGTTATGAATAACATGTTAGTATAATAGCCTAAGAAGAAAGCAAGCCTTATTCCTCAGGGAATGACACTGCCCACTAGATTTGAAAGACCATAAGAAAAATTTTATATTTAGTGGTGCCAACTTGATCAGCAGAAGTCATCCAAGGTGGGAACATTTACTCCATGGGAAATCAGCAAACACTATGAATCAGGGCTTTCCATCTTTGTACTACCCACCTGCCCGCCCCTCACATCTGTTTTACCAATATATTACTGCCTCTTTCCCATTAATTTCAGAAGAAAAAAAAAATCCTATTGACATGGGCCAGGCACCCATTCCTGAATCAATTGTTGTGGTCAGAGAGTAATTAAACTCTGTCCAGGCCTGAGTTACACAAACCTCACAGAGCTAGAGAGAGTGTTGGTCAGCCCTGCTGGAACCACAAAGATGAGGAGGAGCAGAAAGGAGAAGTGGTTTCAAATTAAAACTGAGACAGAAGAAAGAGTTATGAATAACGAGCATGCAAATATCACAAAGCAAGACTCTTGGAGAACCTGAGATATGTTACAATCAGGAAGGCAAAATGGGATAGACTAACACTAAGGCCGTTAGAGACTGTGGGACACGGGGGAATTGCATTGATGTTATTGGATACATTTCACTCATCTCAAATACACTTCTTTATTAAACTTATCTCATTCATCATAACTTTTCTAAAGTAAAATAAAATATTTGGCATATGTGAGAGGCTATATGAATACAGTTGAACTACACAGGTTTGACTGCATGGGTTAATTTTTTCCAACAAATATAAATGCATTTCCTCTTCCTTATGACTTTCTTAATAATATTTTCTTTTTCTAGTTTACTTTGTTGTAAGGTATAGTAAATAATACATATAACATAGAAAATATATTTTAATGGACTATTTACGTTATGGGTAAGGTTTCTAGTCAACAGTAGGCTATTAGTTAAGTTTTGGGCCAGTCAAAGGTTATATATGGATGTTCAACTGTGTTGGGGAATGGTGTTCCAACCCTCACATTGCTCAAGGGTCAACCACATATAAGCTCTACTTTCCCTCTTTCTAGAGGAAAATAAAAATGACATCCTTTATATTTTATAATAATCTTAGAACATAAGAATGCATCTATATTTTATAAAATCATTTAGTATAATTTAATCACTATTTATAAATAGAGCATTTAACCTTAGAATCACTTAGACATTTTCCTAAATGCTCCCAAAATAGATTGTGTGTCTCTGTGTATGTTCAACTAAAGAGAAAACATAATAGCATTCATATCCACACAATAAAACCTGTTGGTTTACCCCAACTGATGTGAACTCACATTAACTACACTTCTTGATAAAGTCAGAGTAATATAGCAGTAACGAACAATACTTGCTTATCAGTTTCTTACAGATACAAACACAATCATTAGAAGGTCAGCTTGACCATGGAAATCATTCTTATTGATTTAGTAAGGAGTAAAATCTAAATTTAGGTAATACAGTGTCTTGGTATCTATTTGTTCCTGCTGATGCTAAAAGTTGCCAAGATTCACAGAAGTTTCAAGGGTTCACATGTGATATAACTACTTGATTTCATCTACTTTATGTTTTCATGAAGCATTCAAAGCACAGATACAAAGTAGTTAGCTTATCCCTTCCCCCAAAATGCCCCCTCCAAAATGCATTTTTTGTTTCTATTGCATTCCATATCCTTGGACTCTCCTCCACTAGAAATAAGAATTTGTACTTTTAAGGTATGGTGGTATCAGGGACAGATGAAAGTAAACATACAGAAAACTTTTTGATTATATTCTACACATCTGACTCTCAAATACCCAAACAAGGCTTAGATTTTCTCAATTCTTTTTTACTGTATGCTCCAATAAAAATTCCGTCTATAAAACAAAGATACCTATAATGAATTAATGACACTAAATAATCATTCAAAGTCAGTTCTTCATTTTTGACTATTGATTGAGACTATTTTATAAAAAAAGTGATAAAGGTATCTATCATATTTGTTAATAAAAATTCACTGACACTAAAGAAAAAAATTAAAGCTAGAGACACTCAGTCTGTATTGAGAATACCTGACACAGAATTTAGTCACAGTGACCTTTTCACTATCACCACCAAATTGACTTTGATATGGTTCCTTTCATCCCCCTATAGAAATGAGAAAACCACCTCCTGTGGAGGTTGAGACTTACATGAAGTCTCCCTTCTTTACTAAAATCCTTGCTCAAAAGAAAGGTCATGAAAGCTGCATACTGATCACATTCTAAACCTTTTAGCCCAGGCCCCAGAGGAAGCCTGGATTAATGAGACTGATAAACTCTGACTTACCTTTTAGGACCATTAGAGTAAAACACTCCATGGTGATCATTCAAGGCCGACAGAAGAGACTGTCACTAACCTTCAGCTCTCTTAACTGGCTATTGTTCCAAAGACACCTTCAAATCACAATAGGCAATGGCACATGTGCAAACCTTCCTTTTTTCCTCTTTCTTTGGGTGAGAAGGTTAAAATTTCCATAATTAAATAAATGTCAAAGGTCATTAGAATGTTATATTTATCCAAATTATTATTGATGATTTTTATCCATACCCTCATTATGACAATTTTGTGTCCAAATAACTGATTTATGTTTTAATGATATATCTAATGTTTCCTTTTAGTTCTTCTACTTAGGGTGAAAATGGAAATCAATCATAAAATGTTCAAAGTATTTCAAAAATCCCATTTTGAAAGCAACTCAAACAATAGATGTATGTTGTTTGTTCATATTAAGAAAAATAATATTTGACATTTAAGAATGACACCTCCAAAGATATCCATGTCCTAATTCCCCAAATCTATGAATACATTACTTTATATAGCAAAAGGGACCTTGCAGATTGTGATTTAAAATTTTAAGATGAGGAGATAATCCCGGATTATCAAGATGTTCCCAGTATAATCACAAGCAAAGGTCTTATAAGTGAAAAATGGTGGCAGAAGAGCCAGTCAGAGGAAGAGATATGACAGCAGAAGAAAAGTTAAGAGTGACATAAATTCACATTTAAAAAAGAGTTAGGTGACTTTTTAAGTTCCTCAAATTGAGTGAGTTACTTAAAATATTCAATGAGGGCAAACAAAATTATCAAATCAATATACCTATATTTGTATTTTAAAAGAATCTAATAAGAATGAAATGTTTCATTACTGCATCAATCCTGGGAAATTTCAAATATTGCTTTTAAAGATCACATATATGAACTCATAAATGTTATCAGTTAATTATTACTAGTTAAATAAAAAAGAGGCTTTGATATTTTATCACGAGAGACCTGCTTTTAATTTCCTTGCATTTATTCAAGAAAAATTTTAACCTCAGACTACATCTGTGCACTTAAGAGATAACAATAATATTCTTCCTATCACCAAGGACAAAAGTCAATAAATGAAGCTCCAGATGGGTATTGAATCTATAAGTTTAAACAATTTCATGGTGGATTAGGGTGAGAATAAGAGTGTTTTTTTCTATACTATAAGATTTTTTACTGAGGTCAGTAAATCCTAGTGAAAATTTACATTAATTATTTGAAAAGTTTCAGCATGAGAAACTTTAAGAAAGAAGGGAATTTGATTGTCACCAGAATATTCTACCTGGGCCTATTTATCTCTGAAGGTGGCCTGATAGATAAGATGTCACAATTTCACAACTGTGTAATATCTACCTTCAATAGTACAACCAAAGTCCTAATTGCCTATATAATTTAGGCAAAATATAATAAATATTTTTTAACCAAATTACATGTGCCTAGAGTTTAACACTGATTATTAATAAAAATTTTGTTTATTTTCTTTTAGATTAAAATGATATATAATATTTGAAAATACATTAAAATATGATCATAAATAGGATTCTATTTTATAATCTATACATCTATGATAATAAAGGAGATACTATTTTATAATTTACACATCTGATTCTATACATCAATCCTCATTTAAAGACATTAATTTGTTTCTAAAAATCTCACTACTATGTCAAAAAGCATTAAATAAAAACATATTTCCATTAACTTTTTCAGGGGAAAATACATTTAATTCCTTTCCATTTTTAGCCAACAAAAAATCCTTCATTTGAACAAGCATATAAGTAATTAACAATCATTTGGAAGTAAATGAATACACTTTGTACATAGACTATAATACAATGAAGGTTTATTTTACTCATTCTAGGAGGAAGAGACCTGATGGTCCAGGAGGGGTGTGAAGGTGCTGTTATGGAATGTTTCCTTTCTATACTTTTCTTCATCTTTTTTCAACCTTTTTGATCCCATGGTCATCTTGCCCTCCAATTATTCTTACAAATAAGTGCTATAGCACAGAGAAACACCTTAAAGGAAAATAAAGTTCACAAAATGAGAGTGCTTCAAAATGTGAGGAAGTAGTGGGGGTTGCACCAAGGCCAGAGGGGCAAACGCTGTTCCTTGATCCACTTCTGGAAGAAGGTACTCTGAGAAAAATGCTGTCCTTTGAGTTTATCCAAACCTTGGCACAATTCAAATTTGTTTCATACAACATTCTCAGACTAGAGCCTGTTGTGTCGAGTAAACTCTCTGCCCAAAACGATTATATTGAAATATTTCTTCTTATAGAATACTTATTTTAGCAATTTATTTTGGGATACATTCTTTATTGTTTTTTTTAAAAAGAATCATCTGAAAAACAGTAAAGCTTTGCAGGAACTGTTAGAGAAAAAGATACTAACCAAATAGTCTTTATGTGAGATAAGTGTATTGTGAGTGCAATTAGAGGTACTACCAAAGGTATAGATCATGGTCGCCTCCCTCAGGAACAATCTGCTTTAGGAAATGAGATGGTATTCCATCTGCACATAATAGCAACTGTGGGAAAATTATCTATGAGAAATACTGAGAAACTTTTGTGGGGCAATGAAGCAATTAGATAAAAACTTTAAAAAGATGTTTAAAACCTTAGACCTAATAGTTCTACTTCAGAGAACTTAAAAAAAATAAAGGTTAGAAATTTATGTCTGTGTAAGAATACTGCTGTGCCCTTTATTATAGTGAAAATTGAAAGCATCTATATGTCTGAACAATACCAAAATTTGATAAGTAACTTAGGTATATCCATATGCAGGGATAATTCAAAGCCATTGAAACATATCTTTAAATAATAGTTAATACATGAAAAATGAACTTGATATACTGCTATGTTAAGACAAATCAGACTACAATATATTCAAATCAATCTCAATTTTTAAAAATATCCCTCTAAATGTAAATTTATTCTTAGAGAAGTTTGAACAGAAATAAACCAAATATCAACTGTGATTTTCCCTGCTGTGAAAGTTTGGGTGATTACAATCTCTTAAAAAATTTTTTTTCTGTATTTTACCATTTTTTTCCAACAATTAACAGTATTTAAAAATTTTAAACAAATTAGGAATTTATTAAATGGAAGTAGTTTTTAAGATAGTCTGATGTAACAGAGGACTAAAGACTGAGGAATAGGCTCAGGTAATAATTATATTTTGATGTAGGCTTAATGTGATTATGGTGTTGATTAAGGCGCTGGTAGTTGAAAAGATAGTTTCTAAGGAATTTCAAAGGGAAAATTTAAGCAAATTACTCAGTGAAAAGTTAGAAAATGCTCAAAATAATAGCCATTGAGCATTTATTTTTAAATAGTGAAAGGAAAGGATAAATTCTGGTTTTCTTCCAAATCTTCCACATTGGTTAGTTGGATAGTTCTAACATTTTTAGAATAAATGTGTTAAGATCAAGGACTAAATACTTTGTATTGTTAAGTTCTATGAAGTAGCCATCATAGTAGAGCCTTGCTCAAAATGATTTGTAAAACCTGTTTATGAATTTCATCGTTGGCAAAGCCTGCTATATCATGTTCTCATTGACATAACTGAGTAGTTCTGATGTTGGCCACAGATTTGGGCTAATATGAAGCAACTGGCTCCTCAGCCCTACTATGTATTCAGTAATAAGCACCTTTCATCTTACTACATTTTGTTTTATAGAAGAAGATGTGAGATTAATTAAATATTTATAAAACAAACAGCTGTACTAGTAGATGTATACATATTTTTAATCCAAACCCTTAGAGTATACAGGTTTGGTATAAAAAGGGTCAAAGAATATACAATTTAGATATTTTTTGATTCAAAATTTTAATATACATTACAATGAAAGCACATTTTAAAGGTCTATTTTGGATATTCAGTGCAGTTTTTTAAAGATGAATATATAAAAAATACTGCATTGAGACTTCGCATGCCGGAAGTTCATAATTATCTCAAAGAATGTTTTCACTCCAGGCCACCTGGAGGCACAATTATAACGTAGGGAGAGTCTGCATTTAGCATTTCCTTCCCTATTACCTTTCACCTTTCATTCATTAGGAATGAATCTATTACCTTAGGCCCTAAGCTAAACTGAATGCTCATACAAAGCCTGTTTTTTTTCTTACCCCCAAAACAGTTTTTCTGTTTATTCCACAAGACTCAATACTATGCTTTCCTGATAATCTTGGTTTAAGGGTAGGCAATTGCTCTTTCCTCCTGAGTTCTAGCCATCATTTTCTGTTTGAAATGGAATTATTCATATATTGTATAATTATCCCTCACCACCAACCATGCCTAAGGCATGATACACAGTCTTTAGCACATAGCATACCTCACCAGGAACAGAAAGTGCCTGAAATAAATATGTAATCTTAGTTCTGTAGGCTGGCTTTGGATGTAAAAATGAGAAATTTTCTTCTAGTGGTTATAGTTGAATAGCCCTGATGGGTTTTCATAAAAGTGGAGTAAGGATTATAACCAAAATTTCATGGGAAACAACACAACTCTAAGTAAGTCAAGTGATACGACTTTATCCTATCGAATAGAGCTCCAACTGCCCAGCATATCACAGATATAAGATGAGTTTTCCTCCAGTTTCCCACCATTCTTGCTTTCACTGCCTTTTTTTTTTTTTTCCTATGGCAGTTAAGGCAGAACTATCTCAGAGAATTAACCCTAATTCTCTCCTTGTTGAATTGCATCTTTAGATATGTTTTGGGTTTTCCTCTTTGTATGTGTGTGTGTGTGTGTGTGTGTGTGTGTGTGTGTGTGTGTGAGAGAGAGAGAGAGAGAGAGAGAGAGAGAGAGAGAGAGAGAGAGAGAGACTTTGTTAGTTTTTTAGAATTGGTGTGGTTTAGAAAGAAGAAAAAACATAAAAGAGTATCAGAGGCTATTTTAAAAAAAATTAACACAACTGTATAAAATTAGCTTTAAAAGAGAGAATAGGGACAAGAAGAAAAATAAATAAATAAAGGTACTGTGTAATTTATGTTTTACAGAGTGACCTTTGTAGCTAACTTAAATGCTGAGTACTTTATACAGAAGGTATTTGTTTTGTTGTCTTATTCATCTTTGCTCTTTTCTTAATTTTTTATTTGTACATTGTAAATCGTATTTGGCCAATGGAACATTGATACAGGTGACTAGTGAATGATCTGCATAGTAAAAAATGGCATATTACCAAAATTTATGACTTTGGCTTATAGGTGTCCCTGTGGAAATATTGAGGTCATGTTATAAGGGAACAAAGGAGCACTGAACATGAAGTAGAAGAACTGCCTGAAGAATGTTCATTTATAAGACAAAGACAAAAACAAAAACCAACTTGAGCTAAATAAATCCCAACTTCCTAAAAACACTCAAAGGTATATTATTGATAATAAAATTTAAAAGTACAGTTCCTCTTTTGCTAAAATTATTGTGTTCTTTGTTACTATCTGGAGGTATACACTGTCACGTCCTTGGTTTTCAAGATGTATAAATGGAGATAAAAACACTAAATATAGAAAAAATAAAATATTTGCTCAATGTCACCAATAAATTAATCAATGGGGAATAAAAAAGAGCAAAATATAGCTCTGCTTTCAAATCTTTGGCAGATACACAAATAAACTCCAAGGAGTATGCTTTTATGCATGCTTATAAGCCAAAGCATAGATTAAAAAATAAAGCCTATTGTCTTATTTATGTTCACATTTTTTAATTTTGAAGTGATTATAGACATGTACATATTATATATCTATTTTTTAAAGAAATCTGCAGAATATAAGTATGTCAGCTCTTCTAGGATTCCCTCAGTATTTATATTGTCAAGCTTGAAACTAAAAATATTTTCTCCAGAATCCTATCTAGTGTCATAATCTTATTAAAGAGGATGATAATAAATACACTTTAAAAATAATGAGATGAAATAAGGCCATTTGTGACAACATGGATAAACCTTGAGACAATCATGCTAAGCAAAATAAGCCAGACAGAAAAAGTAGAAAATCACATGATATCACTTACATGTGGGATATAAACCTAAAAGCAACAAATGAGAAGGACAAACAGAGACTCATGGTCATGGACTATAGACTAGTGGTTACCAGAGGGTAGGGGGTGGGAAAAGAGGAAAAAGGTAGACAGGGTGTAGGGGTTCAAATATAGGGGAGAGGGACAGGGTGAAGTGGGTAAAGGGGATCAAATATATGGTAGCTGAAGGAAACTAGACTTTGGGTGGTAATCACAGATTAGAATATAGAGATATCAAACTATAATGTACACCTGAATATTATATAATTCTATTAACCAATGTTACCTCAATAAACTTAATTAAAAATAAATAAAAATAAATGTAAATAAATGAATAAAATGCCCTCCAATCTGCACATATAGATACTTCCCTATTATCTTTCTCAAAATGAAACAGTTAAGTTCTTACATCTCATAGGTCATTGTGTTTAACTAGATATAGCAAAATAATAGATTGGGATTTGTCCCCAAATTTCATACAGTTTAGTTGGTGAAATTACATTTATTTATATCTTTGAAAAGTAACTTCTAGCACTCTCAGTTTCCGACATTGTCTGAGTTCTTAAATGTAGAATGAGGCACAATTGGCTAGCACAAGCTAAATGCCAAATAAGGAAAATGAAGATAAAACTGAAAATTGAAAATAAACCTAATTGTACAAACTTTTTAAAAAATAAAATGCCTCACAAGCATAAAGTGTTTTAAAGCTTCAAAAAGTGAACATTCTTTACAACATGTGGAGGCAGAGTTTGAGTCCTGGCTCTGGTATACATTGTCTGATTTTGAAGAAGTTATTTAACCACTATCATTATTTTGCAATGTAGTTAATACTGGTATTTGGAGCAGGGTAATTCTTTGTTGGGATTGCTGGAAATTTTCAGAATACTTACCATGCCCTGCTCTCCATATCAAAGGTAAGTATTACCTTCCATTTATCTTGACACCAATCTTTTTCCTTAAACGCCCACATTTTGCAATAAATTGGATGGGATCAGCAATGGGTAGGTGATACTATTTTTGTTGAGAGAGTTCTTAACCATTCTTTGACTTCTCTACCATTTTTTTGTTTTTACTATAATGTACCTTTTATTTCCTCATTTATAATGGGGTTTTTCATTTAAAAATTAATTTACTTCCCTTTGTTTTGAATTTTTAAAATTTCCTACAGTTTATAGTATAAAGCAAAATCATAAAGATAATCTTTTTTGTGCTAGTGTTGACTTTTAAAAAAAATTTTTCTTGTCCCACCAGTGTGACCATTACGTATGTGATAAGATTTTTGGTGGGCATTAGAGAAGGAGGTGATTAACAACTAAAGACAAAGTATACAGTAGGATAATAAAAAAGTATGACCTTCTCTACGATGTTTATTTCTCAAAATCCTTATTTTTCACAGGCCAATGCAAATGTCGTCTGAAATATTTTATTTCATCCTCTTCCTTTCCCTCCCCCTCCCTTAATGAATGTATACTATGTATGCCATGAAACTGGGAGAAACAACAAATTTATTACATTATAGAGCAACTGGGGTCAATCAAACAAGGTGAATTTTGATAAGAATAAATACTGATAAGAATAAATACTTCTTACCATAGAAGTCTAAAAAATCAACTGTTTAAGTGCGGAATAATTTAAATTGCTCATTAGTATGTATTAAAAAGATTACAGAAGATTCTCAAAACCTCTGTACTCTGCAACAGTCAAAAGAAAGTTGACACAATGTATGTTAAAATAAAAAGAGACCAGAAAATATTCCTAAGATTTTAAGAGGATAAGTCTGTTCTTTCTAAAATCAGAAGGTGAAGATTCAATCCTACCATTTGTATCTTTCAGAGGACCCTGCTAAGTCCTTCACCAATTGCCCTGCGGGCTTCTTTCTCTGCCTCAAGTTCTTCATATACCAGCGGAAATAGAAAAGTAGAGATTATTAAGAACAAGATCTTGAGTAAGCTAAGGTTGATCTTGGATAGCTGCCTTTGATCTCTCTCTCTTAGTAGCTTTTATAATTATATATCCACTCTTTCATGAAATTTAATTTAATCATTTCCAAGACATTCTCATTCATTTTGTGATTGAGCTCCATCTTTTTAAATGGAAAGAGGGTTGGGTTGAATACAAATAGGTAGATGACCTTTACTCAATGATGGAATTGTGAGAAAGATTTATGACCTTTAATGAATTCATGTCTACACAGATGGCAAATCTCAGCATTTCTAGTCTCTGCCACTGCCTAATTTTCTTCTGCCACATTGCTCTGCTGCAATGTTCATTCATTGTCTTCTTGGTATGTTTCAATTGACAGAAACATTTACAAATGAAATCCTTACTAAAGGTGAAGTAAAACAATTTTCTCCTTCAAGGGCTGAATTTAGGGATCTGTCTTTTCTCATAAGAGCTGATGACATCTCTGGTGTCTAGGAACAGAAGGAAGGAAGAGAAAAAGAATGTACACAAGGTACTGTATATATGCAGGTTTTTTTTCCCAAATACTAGAGACAGGAAATGTTTGAGTTAAAATGGCTATGCTAAATATCTAGGTACATGTTCTTTATTATTGCATGCAAAATTTGCATTTTGAATGAACATAAAGATGACCCTCTGAATAGTCACTTTTTTCCTCCAAGAAATATTTTAAAAATATAATCTATGCTATCAAAGTTAGTGGCATGTTGAAAAAATTAAACTAGGTATACAGTGCACTTTAAAATTATCAATGTCATTTAGCCGTTCCCACTATCATTTTCAAGTTCCGGATGCAGAGAAATACATGTTTAGGAATGACCATTATTTGGAGTCTTAGGATATCTGTGTTTATATTTTAGTTGCTTTAAATTCTTTAATTTTGTCTTAGGAAACAATTATGTGCATACATAGACCCAAAAATTCCCGACTGAATCAGCAGAATAATCTGTCTGGCTTCTGTGTATCACAAGTTCATCATTACCTAACAAATTGGCTCTTGTGAATGGTTTGGGTTGGAGAATTTTAACGACGTGTTACAAAATATTTCTGAGCTGTTATAAACAATCTCTCCTCTGTTTAAAAGAAAGAAAAAGATAACAAGAAAAAGCAAAATGTTTCCTGTTGCAAAGTGATTACTCTTAAAAACAATTCATCTACTTTTTGCAACATTCCTCTTTGCATAGCCACCAGCAACCAAACACAGGCTTGTGTGAATGTATGCAAACATATGTCTACCACCTCAAAATGCCACTGACTCACTTGCTGTATGTCACTAGATGTTCGAAAATTACAATTCTTCAAAACTATTTTAACTTATATTTCAATGTTGAAAAAAACAAATGACCTAAAGACTATAAAGGATGAAAACCTTTGCCTGGTCAGGTTTGCTATAGTGAGAAGTGTACCAGATTCCTGGTTCTTTAGTTTATTAGCTACTTCAGGAAAATAATTCACAGGCATAAGTAAAACACATCACATGGATTTGCTGGGATTCATGTAAATCAGCGTGTATTTGGCATATTGCAGGTGTTCTACAATGGAGGTTGGTTGAATCTGACTCAAATCTAATTTACTGTTCACTATGAGAATCAAAACAAGTTTATAAGGCATCTCATCATTTGAACCAAAACCAAAGAAAATGTTAGAAAATAGACAAACATATAAAATAGATAAAAAATAAACTGAAGCAAAGAGTTCAACTTAATTCAACTAAATAAAATATTTAAAACATGATTCAAGTGAATCACTGTGGCCTTTAAATATAAATCTTCTTGTATAATATGCTCTAGTACAGGAGAGAAATGGTCTTGAACTTGGTTTCTCTAGCACAAAGCTTAAACTATTGCTTTAATTGTTAACAATCACACATTTCTCTCCTTCCCTGAATAACAAAGTTGTTTAAAAGAATAGTCTGAACTTGATGCTTCCAACTCTAATTCTTATTTAGTTTCTCATCTAATATAAGGTGCTTTCTGCATCCATCATCCACAGAACCTGATCTTGTCAAGATCATCAAAATATCCTAGCTATTAAGTGCAAAGAGTACTTTAAAGTCTTTATCTTGCACTTTCTAAACATGAATACTGTAAATCATTTCTCTACTTTTGAATCTCTTCACAGTCTTCTAGTTCATCAGTTTTTCTTGCATTTTCTCTTCTTTCTCTGACCACTTAATTACTGTTAACCTTTTTCTGAGAGCTTCACAATGGGCACTCCAGGCATGAGACAGCAGGAGTCGCCAGAGAGTTGACTCTGGTCATGTGTTATATGTTATATAAACAAATGTTTATTTTCACAGTGTTCGACAGTGTTGAAAATATTGGGACTCAAAACTCTAAACTTGAAGAAGTTGCTAGTTACCAGGTTTTGATTACAGTTTTCTTTAAGGCTCTCTTCACACTCTGCTAACTTCCCCTTGGTGATCTTGCTCCTATGCGTGGATAATTTCTGTATGAAGTTCTGAGCCACATTCCAGACATGCAGATTTAACGTTTATATCACAGGCATCTCAGGTTCTTTGAAATGTCTCAAAATGAACTCATCATCCTTTTTCCTCAAAGTAGAACTCTTTGCTAAATTTTACATATTTGATTTGACCCAGTCGCCTGACCAGCTGTCTACACTAGAGATTGGGGATCATCCTTCACACTGTTTTTTTTTTCTCTCTCTCATCACATCTATTGATCATTATTTCCTGTTCTTTTAGTCTCCTAAATACTTCTCATATTTAATCTTACATAATAGGGTCAGTCTCTAGCTTAAAAAAAATATTTATATTTTCTTATTTTCAGTAGGTACAAGTTCAATTCTTTTTAGCAAAACACAAGATCTTTCCTGGTTTTGTCCCTGATCAGCTCAGTTTTATTTCTCAGCATGTCTTTTTCTTTCCTAAATCCCACCCATTTACTAAGTCCATTTCCTGAATCCCAACCATACACAACTCCTAGTAAGTTTCATGGTGTATCATGTTCACTCACTCTCACTTTTGCCTTTTGCATATTCTTTTTCACTTGACTCTTTTATTTTTCATGATTTATATAGGCATTTTTCAGCTTATCTTTCTTGACAAATTTCCTGCAGCTTCTATAGTACTCTGAATTTCACTTAACCAAAGCATTTGATACTCTTTGGTGCAATTTTCCATTTACTTTTATGTCAATTTAATTAGACTGTGAGATGCTTAATGGCAGGAAAGATATCTAATTCATCTTTGTATTGCTTTCTTTTATCATGATGCCAAATGTTATAGGTTGAATTATGTGTTCCCCCAAAAATATATCTTGAAGCCCTAAATACCAGCACTCAGAATATGACCTTATTTGTAAGTAGTAACTTTGAAAATTGAACCAAGTTATGAGATCTTTAAGGTGAGCCTTAATCCAATGTGGGTATATTATATTTCCCTTATAAAAGGGAACACAAACACACACAGAGGAAAGACAATGTGAAGACGCACAAAAAGAATGACACATGATGATAAAAGGCAGAAAATGGAGTGATGGATCTGCAAGCCAAAGAATGTCAAAGTCAGCTGACAAACCAACAGAGCTAGAAGAACAAAAGAACAATTTGTTCACAGGTTTCAGAGGGAGCATGGATCTATTGACATTTTGATTTGAATAAAGAGGCAACTGCTTCTGACACACATATCAACATACCCTAAACATTCGCAGCCTCTTTCTTTATAATTTGGTTGGATAGGATATGACATTCTTTGTAAAATGCATCTGATAATAATAATAATAATAATAATAATAATAATAATAATAATAATACTTTTCCAGGAGTTATAATTAAATGAGTAAATACACAAAAAATACTTAAATAAAATATTAAATGTTAAAAGTATTTTTGTTATTGTCTTCATTACCGTTATTATTCCACACAGCACCGAGGGGGCATATTTCACAAGATCCCACTCCTTGCCCCCAGTGCATGCTTTTGCCTGACTGACCCACTGGGAGACTTTCAGTTTGTCAGAGGCCAGAAACACACTGAAACCAAAACTATATTTGGCTCTGGGTCACACTTTTCCCTTTAAGAATGAGTCCTGAAATTGTGATGTAAGTAATGGGAAATAAAATAAACACATGATTCATTTTAGATAAATATTTGTTTTATAAATAACAACTCAAGAATTACTTCTTTCATTAAGAAAACATGTCAAGAAAAATCCAAATTTCAGAAAATAAATGAGAGCTGATTATTCACATTCTATAAGAATAATTGTTTTCCAGACATTCTTAAAGCACCATATAAAACTTATTTAAAGTTGAATAAAAACATGAGTGCATTTAAATTTTTTTGGTCAAATACCTATTCCACAGAGACTATGGACATACTGGTTGTAGATGAAATGTTAATGATTTTGCAGATTTTTTTTCTTTTTTTCTCGGCTTAGAAGTATTTCTTTTTTCCACTAGGTTATTCTGAAGCATAATATGCTCCTTAGAGTTACTTAACTCTTCATTAAATCCTGCACACAGGATTGAATCTAATGATATAAAAATTCTGTTATAAATGACAAATACATTTTAAATTTAATTTTTTTTGTAATTCTCAGGAATGTTTAAGAAGATCTTACATCATCAGATGGTTCTTCAGGTTATCTTTATGCATGTGAGTATACAAGAAAGGGATAATAGGTGACTTTAGCATTAAGTTCACTTATACTTGTAGCAAGAGTAAAATATTAATGAGGTAAATGACAGTTTCCTCCCACTGAGAATTTTACATAGTTCTCCAAGCCCTAACAGACACTGAGAGAATCCAATTCAATAATTTCTACATATTCCAGGTGATTCACAAATGTTTAGGAAGGAACTTTCTTTAGTACCCAGTATCTTCATTTTCTCATTCATTCAATAAAGCTGGAGAACCTACAGGAATAAAATGCTTTATAGACATAATAAGAGAGGGAGTCATAAAGAAAAAAAAATGAACAATAAAATTTAAAGGAAAACAAGAAAGAAAATACTCTTTGAAAAATAGGTTAGAAGGTTGTTTAAGTTGTTGAAGATATTCTGGGCCTTCAAATAGCTTGGCTCCTGGACTATTCATGAAGTGTCATAAAATATTTTGCATAGAACAAATATAATTTGGTTGAAAAAAGGAAGAATGAATAACATGGAAAAAAAAGGAAAAAAACATCTTCCAGTTGGCCAGTCTTACTGCTAGCATGCAAAGAGCAAACTAGTGGTTTATGCAACCAGGAAAGGATGTTTGTGAAAGAAAACAGAGATTAAGTAAGCATTAATGATTTCAGATCAATCTCTTGTGGTTCCCTTTCCGTATGTTCACATAAGCACTATCCTGAGTTACCTTTTCAAATCCTGCATGACCTTATCAATGACATTGAAGAATGGGAAGGGAGCTTAGTCCCACATGCAGAATAAAACTATTTTTGTTTAAAGTTGGATATATATTATTTTATGTTATAAACTACTTTTGAATATCATTATACATCATGACTCTTTTTCACAAAAATAATAAGAAAAATAAAGATGGTAATTTGCAAGCCATGTTGCATATAAGCAAGAAACTTACCTTTTGGAAGAGACTGCCAAATCATAAATCATAGGTCCTTTAAAAGAACTATAATTTCTTCAAGGAGGAACAGTCCATTTCCTGAAAACTATTCCAAACACTGAGACTACAATAGTGGTAGTAGCAATAATAATAATAACAGATACCTGAATTTATTTGATTTGCAGGAGGGAAGAAAATACCATAAATCGATTCCTCTTTACATACTCATATTAGACTACTACTAGTAAGATCACAAATATGTGATATTGTTATCTTAATATTAATGAGAATTATATTAAAGATGTCCTTCTATTTCATGTTTACATAAAATAAATACCTAGTCAATAGTGGGGATTAGTATCTCTCACTAGTGTCAGTGGGATACAACTGACATATGGAGCTGGATAGTCTGGAACAGTGTAGTAAAATCATTATCTCTGGCTCTTGCCCACTAAACAGCTGGAGCATCCCTCTCCCCATTATTAGAACCTGACCCTCACATCCCACTTACACATTTGCAAACATTCTCTGGATGGATGGTATCACCCTTTTGAGAGGTACAAGTTTAGAATAAAAAGACATGTTTTCTTATAATAGGAAAGATGATTCTCAAAGGGAGTGTTTATTTTTTTCTCTTTAAATTTATTCTCCCCTCCCCTACCTAAACAGGTTATCAAACTCAGAAAAATCCCTTCTTCTTAGAATCAGTCTCTTTATCAGGACAGGAAAATTTATGAAATACCTGGCATACAATAGGTGTTCAGTGAACAGCAACTTATTTTTCCTCGTGTTATTTTTCTCAAGAAGAGGACACAAATTAGGGAAACATTTCATGATGAGATATTTTGGTCATGACTTGATTATTCATTTGAAAAAGGTATGTCATTTTCTTACCCGTTTGCTTATCAAAAACAGTCTGTCCACTCTTGTTTCATTACCTTGATGGACAAGACATAATTTTTTAGATATTGTTAACACAGAGCCAGGCTTTTTTAGCCAAGTTGTAGGCAAATTTCAACTGCAAGAGTTATCAACCATTAAAGGAGGCCATGTACAACAAGGCACCAGCACTTTGCTGACTGATACAGACTGCTATTTTATTTTTGGAAAGTAGCCTAAAGCTATCATGGCTCTGGGTTTTGACAGGCATCATGTATTGCTATTTTAGAAGAAAATTTAACTTTAAAAATCAAGTAGCCTGAGGGTTTGAAAGCACATTTAAATTTTTAATAAGTTGTCAAAAAATACTTTGCTGTATTTATTTGTAACTGGACTAAACTCTCTGCAAATTAATATATAAACTGCCCCAATCCCATTTACAGTTTGTTCTGCAAAATTAGTTAAAGGGTCACTTGTCAAGTTTATAGTACTAAGAGAAGTAAAAGGTGCTACCTGTTTATTCTCTCTGTGCTAGACAGAGACACACTATCTTAAATATATTTCTGCCTAGAACAAAACTGATATAGACCTTCTTTTGATTCTTTTCAATTTGACGTGCAAATGAAGTTCTCAGAATAGATCTTACAATGTATATGAATAAAGACTGTAATTACCCCTAGTTCACTGAGAAATCTATTTAGCATAGACAGGGAGGGAAGAGGGAACGAGGGGGAAAGAAAGAGAAAAAGAGAAATTATTCTATAGTTGATGTTTAAGTGGTGATATCAATCAGTGACTTAGTCATCTACAAAGCAGGCATCAAAACTGATTATTTGATCACTGTCATCTGGTCAAATGTTTGTATTAATTAAAAATATTGATTATTTGGTTGTTATTGACCTGGAAGCTGGTAGGTCTGAGATAGCATGAAGAGATCTTGGATAGTGTGGATTAAGTTTTGGAAAAATGTAGTATCATCATGAAATCTTTGAAGATTCTGTGTGAACGTGAAATAAGCAAGACTGTTTTAAGTCAGAGCTTGTATTAAATCTACATCTTCCTTTGAAAGCTATGTAACTTTATCTAATTCTTATTTACTCTGTCAATCTCTTCATATAAAATTCCAAGAATAAAAACAGTGGAGATAATCATGATAACAAAAATAACATCTGCCTTATTTCATTGTTATAGAGATTAGAGATTAAGAAAATGTATGAGAAACAAGTTCTGCAAATGTTTCTGCATTGGATAGCATTTATCCTCCAGGCTGTCTCCCATCTTTCTTTTCTGATTTACTCATAGTTGGGACCCATGCCCGATAGAGTGACACCAGTAAATCTCTAGGACTTATTTAGGCTATTCAGGCTGATCAATATATGAATAAAATACCTGTGGAATGGTACTTGGCTAGTGTATGCCAGAGTTAGCCTATATATAACTTGTCAGAAAACAGAGGGCAGACATAAAGGCCAGCTGCTTTCTGACTAGCTGGCATGAATACTTGGAAGACATTTTTAAAGATGTTTGAAAGTACATCTAATGTGCAGAAATAACCTTGTACAGTGGTACTATCACAATAGCAGATGCGTACGTAAAATATACGGGACTCTGAGGAACGCGTAGGAGTCAGCTGCTTGGAGCTCTCTGTGATACTCTAGAAAGGCACAATGGAATTTTGGCTGTACTTTAAGGGGTGGTTGAATTTAGAAAGGTGAAAAATAGAATAAAGACAGTCTAAGGAGTCATGGTAAACCTGGTCCTAAATATGCAAACATTTAAGACCTATTTCACTGAAGTGAAGGTTCTAGAGTATTCTTGTGAAAGAAAAATTAAAAGATTATTTCTAGTCTTGAATATCCAGTAGCCTATATATCTTCAAAGTTTTTGACTATAGGAGAATTGTGAGGAGAATGAAGCTTTTAGAAAACCCAGCAGTGATGTACAGAAGTGGTGCCCAAACTTTTGGCACCCAGGACCAATGCTCCTATGAGAATGTAATGCCTGAGGAGCTGAGGTGGAGCCAAGGCAGTGATGTTAGCGCTGGGGAGCAGCCGCAAATACAGATGAAGTTTTGCTCACTTGCCCACTGCTTACCTCTTGTTGTGCAGCCCAGATTATAACAGGTCACAAACTGGTGCCGGTCCATGGCCCAGGGATTGGGGACTCCTGATATACAGAATGGATGGGAGGGCAGAGGAACTAGAGACACAGGCTAAGGACCTATGGTACAATATAAGTAGAATCTATGATTTCCTTTAAAATGCAAAGAAAATTCAGAAAGTGGTAAAAAATAGATATAATAAAATTGATAAAATGTTGATACTTGTGAAACTGGGGGCTACCTACATGGGAATTTTTGTACTATTATCTCTACTATATATGTTAAAATGTTCCATAATAAAAAATATAAATAATTATTATTGACATTTCTTAAATTTTTGGGGGACTTGGACCTCTTTGAATAGCTAATGAAGGCAATTGATAGCCTGTCCAGAAATATGTATGCATTCAAAAATATCTGTGTACATTCATAGAGGTTCATTGATCTCTTTTCTCCCTTAACACAACCCTGATGTCCATTCATGTGTCTCTAGGTTTAAGAAATTCCTTGTTTACATAGTGGAAATATCTCCAAATCAAGACTCTTGAATTTAGACTGGGACTTTGAATCTTTAAATGCAATTCACGGTTTTCATTCCTCAAAGCTTGGCTTTAACTCAGACCACTTTTAGTTTCTACTTTTCTCAAGCACCTTCTGCTCTATGTCATACAGAACTATCTCAAGGGTGACAGTGCTTCTTTTATCTGTGCTGTTTAAAGAAAGACTGGGTGCCAAGGCAAATTCAAAGAAAAAAATTATGATACCATGCTACACAGCCACAAAATTGTTTATAACAGTAGAGACATTTTTGAACTTAATTGAAAGGAATTTAGCAGATAACTCAATAGCTGAATGACATTATACATATCTGAACTGATTGTTGTTTCATGAAGTGTAAGCTATGTTGGTAAAAATTAGAAAAGGAAGCAAAACACCCTATTGGTTAAAAACTTAAGATTATGTTGTGATAAAGACCAAAGCTAGATTCCATACATTTATCTTCAAGACTCCTAAAAAATCACTTACTTCCACAAGTTTCAGTTTTTTCTTTTGTAAATTGCATAACATCTAACTCTAATTTGTTGAAAAGATTAAAATGAGATAGCATTTATGATCTCTCCAATAGCGGCTATGAGCTGATATTCCAAACCAGGGCTTGACCAGGTTATTGTTTAGTATTCAAGAACTCATCAATTTAGCTGCAGAAAGCCCTCAGGCATATAACATATATGACATCAGGCATCTCTGATGTTTTCATATATCATTGATTCCTTCTCAGAACTTGCTTCTCCTTAGGATCATTCTTCCCCATACCATTTTTTTTTCATCCCTGTAAACATATATTCTGATTATCCTCCAGACTGTCTCCCATCTTTTTACTCTATAATTAATCCTTAGGATCCCTCTCAATCTCATAATATTTAATTACTACCTGTGCATTAATGATTCCCAATAATAATAAAAAAAAGTTAAGCTTTATTGTCCCCTGAATTCAGACTTTGAAATGTAAATGACAGGAAGTCAACAAGGACTGAGCTTCTAGCTTCTATGCTCTATTTACCCCCACCTCTACAACTGTTATTACTCTTGGATTTTCCATCTCAGTTAAAGTTATTGCTAAGCACTTGCTAGTTCCTATAGATAACTCTCACCATCCAAATTTGGGTAACTGGCTAAATCTTCCTTCTTTTTATTATTATTATTAATATTATTGTTATTATTATATTATTATTATGATTACTAATTTGTATTCTCTCCCTTCCTGTTGCTATTCCCTCAGTTTAGAATGTCATTATCTCTCCCTTCGATTTTTTAAATAACCTGCTAACTGGTTTCTCTAACTCCATTGTTTTCTTCTTTTCAAATGCCAACATCTCTCAACACATGTTTTGTCTGAAATGTGCAATCATTGGACTGCCCTTTATCACCCACTCCTCCCTGATTCATATTTTATGTTTGGGCAAAAAAATATGGATTTTTCTTACTTAGGGAGAGGTTTAATATGTCCTTCCTTGCTTTTGATATTTATATTTTGAGCATGTAAAACTCCCTTTCAATTTTTTTTATACAGTAACTCATTCTCCTTCTGTGAGATACTTTCTTCTCTAATTCTATAGCAAAAATTTCTTTCATTGACTATAACAGTTGCATAATTCTGTGCTTCCATTGCACAGCACAGCTCCGTTACAACGTCTGGACTTTTCTGCCTTTCCAGTTAGACATAAGCTCCTCAAGAGCAAGGGTTTCATCTTATTTACACTCTGGAATTTTATTATGTGGCACATGTGAAAAACCTAGCAAGTGTTTATTGTACAAAATTAAACTAAACAAGGTCTCTAATATCATAGAATATTTTAGAAATGTAGTAGTAGGACAAATTGTAGGAAAATATGTAGAGAGAATTTTCTAAATCTACCACATACTATCATCAGCACTATTCAACAAGTCTTTTGTAAACTCAATGATTTCCCCTGAAATGATTTTATTTCTTTATCAACATGAGAAAGCTGAAACCAGAGTAGTAAGAACGGCAGGAGTCAGAGTCCAAAGGCCTTCTGGTCCCGAAATATTTCCTTCGCATTATCTGAAATTAAACACTTTGCATGCTTTGGAAGCTGTACCAATTAAAGATCACTTTTGGCTCATAGAGGGTCATCAATCATTAATTCAATTGAGTATACTAGAAACCAGAATATTTTCTTTATATTTAAAAAACTGATCAAATTGATTAAGGAGAGAATTTTGAATGTGGGTAAAAGTGAAAATGAGGAAGAAGATTTTCTTTTAAAAATTGGGGGATGGAGAATAGAGACAGATTAAAGTGAAGTGACAGAACTGGCTAGGAGTTGGGTAGCCTGGTGGCATTGTGGGGGTTCTCCTTGAAGTGTTGTTGCAAAGATCATGTACCACATAGCTCTAGTTGGCACTTTTATATTATAGACAAATCACATTACATTATACAATTTATGCCACTTGTATAGCTTAGTTAGTAGCTCTGGCTGAGCCTGAGGTAAGAAAGCTATGAGCTATTAAAGTAATACAGAACCAGAGTGGATGGACATACACAAAAAACAGATATTGTGTTCATTTTCACCCTATTGCCTGCATGCTGCCTTCTCATAAACCAAGGCATAAGATATATGATGCAAAATCAATTTTAAAGTAATAAAATCTCTTGTCCAGGCACAAGAGCTCTCAAAAAAAAAAAAAAAAGCTGTCAGAAAAATTTTTATTGAATAAACACTGGGTCTATTTCCCCTTGGCATATGGAAACAGTTATGAATGGAGGTTTCTCCATCTGGAGAGATCTCTCTTGTTGCAATAATGGAAGATGGAGCAGATTTTTTTGCCCATTTACTGAGGAGGCTGTGTCTTAAAGGAGAGTGAACTCATATTTTGAGTATATTCTGACTATAATGTAAACTTCCCCAATAAAAAATATACATTAGATATGGTAAAATATTTAATTTAATTTATTTATTTGCTTTGTGGAATTATTTTTAAATATAGAAAACAAGGTCAGATATTTAAAACTGGAATCATCATAGGAAATCTTGAATATATTGTTGCCTCTTTTATGTTAAAAAAATCTTTTGGTTTTCTACTAAAAATGTTTTATATTTTATTGGTCCATCTTATAGAGTTAAAAATTTCTTAAATTAGAAGATATTTAATGGTTATGATCATGTCTTGAAGTTTAGAAACCAGTCAGTGACTAAATAAGAAAAACATAATGACATTATGTTCCAGTGATCTTTAACCTTTGGGCACAGATGGATTGACCAGAAAGATATCTCCTAAAACAATGAAAAACTTCAAGCCAGCCCTTCATATAAAATTATTTTTATCATTTTTTTCTATATTCTAAGAGCCAAAAATATGGTTGAGGAGACAGAACATTTCTGTCCACTGTAGAGAAAGTCTAAATAGTTTACAATTCTCTTCCTAAAAAATTTCATCAGCATCTATAGCATCTATGACAGATAAAGGATTCTATTCTATCGAAATAATTTAAAAATGATGTTTTCTCGAATTATATGCTTTCTCCTCTGGATCTACCTCAAGTAGTTTGGTCAGGGAATATGGTAATAGGAAATAACCAATCTCAGCAAAATCTGGAATTAAGAAAAACAGACTTTTTGTTTTTTACCTTAAAATAAAAACTTAGGGAAAAATTCTTTGATTTTAAGAAATAAGAGAGGACAGAGCTAGAAGAAAATAAATCAGAGAGTTATTCATATTTTGGGGAACTCAACATTCCCTCTGTTTTGCTCTATAATTAGGTAAGATAAGGTAAACATTTTCAGAAGAGAAAAAACAAGACACATTCTGGCTTTCTTTAAGGCTAAGTATTGCTGCCTAAGGAACCATTTCATCAGCATGTTAGTTCCTAACCGATCCAGTCTTTCTGAAAGAAGTTATCAGTCAAAACATTTCATCAGCAGTTCATGAAGACAGCTAATGGTCTGTGGATGTACATACTTCATGACCTGGTGTAATTTAAATTAATTACATATGACTTGTAGCTGTCAACTCTCACCTACCTTATGGTAAAGAACAGAGAACAAAAGTAAGAAACTAAATGTTAAAATCTCTAGCTCATTATATTATACCAGTTTCTTTTGTAGGATATTTAAAAAAAAACTAGAAAGGAATATCCAACTCTTTAATTTTTCAGTCTACATATTCAACAATTTTAACGGATTATTTCTGTAGAGTTAATTAGTTCTAATGGACAGAAGTCTGAACAAATATTTTAAACTGACACAAAAATTGACACAGATATTTGTTTGAGACAAGGTCAAGCTGCAAACTTGATTTGTTATGGTGTCTCCCCTGCCCCTGCTCACCCCTCCACAGATGGTAAAGACTGTCATGAGGGAAAAAACTGGTGGGCCTTTTTTTTTTTTCTTCTACTCCTCCTTTCTCCTCTGCTAGCTTGTTTCTGCTACATTCAACATCTTGTGGTTGGGGAACAGGGAAAGCTGAAAGAAAAGGATGACAGAAATGCCTTTAAATTAACAAAAATTCTCCCAACATAGTGTCAATGCTCTAGGGGCTTGCTTGGCAAGAGCTTAAAACTTATTTTGTCCTGAGATTTGTAAATCCTTTGGAGACCTTTGTGGAGCCCCTCACTACCCCACTTCCACCCATCTAAGAAACTTTCCAATCTAGTTTCCATGGGTATGGTAAATGTTGTAGGAACCCAATGAGACTTCAGTATCCCTTTGCCAGATAGCTCTTTTGGACTCATGGGTTTTTCTAGGGGAAATTCATACTTTGGCAGTCTCTGGGGTTGCAGTTATTTCACAAACCTCTGCTTTCTTTCCACCGACCCTTTATAAAACTATTGGATGACAGTCGCCAGTCCTCTAATTTCTTTTTGGGAAGCGGTAGCACTACAGAGGATACAGGGGCCATTACTCTTTAAAGCCCTATACTCCTACACAGACAATAAGGAGCACTCTCATTTCTACCCTTTGGGTTGAGAGAGATTTGAACCAACTACCACTTTCTCTGAAAAAGAGTCCCCCAAATTCCTCACAGTTTTATTCTTTTATATCCTATCTGTGCAAGAGAAGCTTTGGAATTGTCCAATGTATTTTTAAAACTTTTCCCAATTGTGAGTTAGCACCATCTTTAAAATGTGTTTCACCTGACACTTTCAATGAAAGATTGTCTTAGATAAACAACAAATTCTAAAATTTTACTCTTTGCCTTTGTTTAAAGTGTATTTGTTAACTAGTTTCTGATAACTTGTGAAAATAACTCTGAAACATTATTTATTGCCAATATCTTATTGTAATGTTGCATATGCTTTATAATTATGTAAAACAAAAATAACTGGAATGCAAAATGATATATTTACAAATGGTCTTTGGAACTTCAACTTGAAATTCCCTAAATTAGACTTGTCATGTATCATTGTTAAAAAGTATTAAACATTCTTATCATCCTAGTTTGAGAAGAGATGCTTGTTAGTACTTTCTTCATTTAGCATAATAATGGGTCAGAAATGCTATAAGTTATTTAAATAGACATTAAGGAATTCGGGACTAGGAAGTATATTCCAAAAAATTCTGAGGCTGCAATATCTACTATGGTAGTTACTAGCCACACGTAGCTATAGAAATTTAAATGTAAATTATTTAACTTATATAAAATTAAAGATTCGAGTTTGTAGGTTCACTAGCCACGTTTCAAGTGCCCAAGAGTCATAACTGGCTAGAGACTACCATACTGGACAGTGCAAATATTTAAAAAACAAACAAACAAACAAACAAAAAAGCCTGTGCCATTGTAGACATTTCAATCGGACAACACTGCTCTAAAGATGCTGTGATTAAACTCATATCTGTGAAGTCAGGTACTCTGTTTGGGGAGGTGGAGGAATGTTCAGAGTTACTTAGGATGAACCTTATAAGGTAGGATTGAGGGATTGAACTATTTAAGTGATTAAGATGCCTTTTCTGAGATAGCACAGCTTCTTCTGGGGAGTGATTCTACTTAGGAAGGTTTTAAGTTGGGCAGTGTATTACAGAACTGGTTCTGCTGAATTAGAAGGTTATAGCTGCTGAGAAATTATCTTAATATAACTAGATCTAAATGTAACTGCCTCAAGGGAGCTGAATCTTTAAAGAAGCAAAGTGAGGACTTGACATGGTGCAAATTAAAGTTACTGCTAAATGTTAATATTTATTTTTAAAAAAAAAATACATTTGACTTCATGTGTAAAGTGGTTCCATATTCTTTTCTTATTCTTAAAATAGTTGTGATTTAGACCTACAGTCATTTATGAAGGTAATGAGATCTGCAGTCACCGTGTGTATGATGTTGCTGGAACTTTATTAGGAAAAATTGTAATGCAACTTCTCTTTTTAAAATTTATTTATTCTTCTATGCTTTTAAAAATTGAATTCTTTTGTTTCAAAGAGCAGGAAAGGATGAGATAAAACCTGGAGATGACAAAAAAAATATATCCTGTTTGTTTTCTGTACAAAAGGGTAGAGCTATTATTTTTTTCTTCAAAATAAAGCAAATAACTCTTTGCTCATCTATAATAGGGCAGAGCTATTTTGAACAGTTTGATGTCATTTCTACATCCCTCAAAGAAACAAAGGGGAAAGTCAGAGGAAAGGGAAAAGTCAGCTTTGATAAGTTTTGCCAGCCACTGGTCCCCGAGAGTGAAGCATCCTGTTTTTATCATGTGGCTGAAAAACAGTGGAAAAAAAATTTAATGTGATCAATGATATCCATTCTTTTGTTATTTCACAGTTACCTGTCATAATTCCCTAAATAATCAAACTGAATGAGAGCTATTTTAGTGACAACTATATAACAATGGATCAGTCTAGATAAAGGTCACTGGAAAATTACAGTTTGAAGTGGAGAAAGAATGGTAACAAACCAGAGAAAGTTCATGATATGAATAACATTTGGTGTCTTGAATGTCTGTTGGCACTAGATTTTATCACATCAATGCCACCAATTAATACTTCCAATTATTGTAAAAGTCAGTGGGCTACACTATACCTAAAAAGTAACAGAAAATGTAATAATCATACAAAGGGAAAATTCCAAACAAAAATGGCTTTTAAATAGACTTTTTGTGGCTCCTAGAATTGCTGTACCTATTAATCATTTAATAATTTTAAAGGATTTCTGGAAAAATGACATCAGATATTGCTACCATTTGGACTTCATGTCCATTCAGTCATCTTATCTCTAGGTGTCCAGGTGCATTACTATAGTATTTATGAACATAGCATCTACAAGATGTCACTTCAACACAAGTACACGTGCAAGATTATAGAAGGAACACCTCTTCACTCATCCATATATCAGGCTGTCTTTACAGAACATCCTCCATGCTGGAGCACAAAGAGGAGAACAGTATCTCTGTTTTTATATATTTAAGAATAATATTTGAGGCAAAGTTGTAAGATATTTTTCTTCATGAATATAGTTCTTTAAGATTATTAAATAGGGATCTATCTAGCAACTAACTTGCATTCTTAACATCTTTGTCAGGATTTGGAAGAAATATTTTAAAATCCTGTCAGTCACCTGTATGTTTATTTTACTTGTGGCTAAACATATGGATATCAAAATATATCAATATGATAATATTTTTCAATGATTTAAAATCAGTTGTGTAGATACAGCCTTAGAATGGGGGTGAGATCAGTTGAAATGATTCCTTAGAGCTATTTATACAATTAAGGTTTTTATCAAGTGAGACTGTGATATAAACCTCTGTCATTTGAAACATCATTATAATTTATGTGCTATTTGCTTACTATTTTAGAATTTCTATATATTGTTTCCTTCCAATAGAGCTTTGAAATTCCCAGTGAATTGCAAACATTCAAGTATTTAGAATCCCAATGGATTGTCACTGGGAATGAACAGAAGTTCTTTTTCCCTCCCCCTCCTTTTCCTGTTTTCAAGTTACAAGGCCAGATATATGGCTGTGAGACAACACAGAAGCAGTGTCAAGAAAACCATTTTACTCAGGGGACCTGGCAGCTGAACTCTCCCCAAATGCATTTCAAAGGCAAGAAGCAAAAAAAAAAAAAAAAAAAAAAAAAAAAAAAAAAAAAAAAAAAAAAAAAAAAAAAAAAAAAAAAAAAAAAAAAAAAAAAAAAAAAAAAAAAAAAAAAAAAAAGTGTGTGTGTGTGTGTGTGTGTGTGTGTGTGTAAATCACGCCAATTTTAAACAAATCCAAAGATTTGTTGAGCCCTTGTTCACCTCATGATGTTGCTATAGATATGAATGTACACCAAATGAAATAACAGATTATAAAAAGTAAATGCTTAAAGTTTTTGAGTTTTATAACAAGAGATCTGAGAAGTTTAAAAGCATATCAAGTTTCTCAGAGATTATTAACTCTGGACTGCATTTCAAAGTATATCAAATGCTGTCTGCTTTATACCAAACATAAGGGAATGCACTACTAGTCTAAGCAGACAGAACTAATAAGAGCTGTAATAAATCAAATTAAAAAAATATTTATTGAACATTTCTGTATCTCCAGCATTGAGTTTAGATGTGTGATATATATAAAATGTAAATAAAAAGGTCTGTGGTCTCAAAGAGCTTAAATGAATTCGGAGAAACAAGACAATTCCATGGAAATAAATAATGCAAATTTTGAAATGCAATTCATAATGAATGTCTCAAGAAATATTATAAATAATAAAAATAAACCAAACCAGGAATATAAAAAAATTCTTTAAATTTTTAGGCTGTAAAGGCAACTTCAAAAATTTTTTGCTGGGGAAAATAATGTTGGACTTCAAGATATAGATATTTCCACTTCTTCAGAGACATCACACTTTGAGTAAATCCTGTACTTGTTCCCAGTTTGATCCTTGTTTGTAATGGGTGCAGATGGCCCGAACAGCTATAGTCAATGGTGCTCATGAATGAAGTTTAAAGTAAATTATAAACTAGAAATCTACAGTAGTCAAGTCACTGAATTGAAGTGTAGGGAAAAAAAATATGGACCCTAGCTTCAGTACATCATAGTATAACACAATAACTAAAGTTTCTATTTAAATTGCTAGATTTATCTGAATTATTTGCCAGATCTGTCCACCCCTCAAAACTCTGAAAGGTCATGCTTTAAAACAGTTTTCTCTTATTTCTTCCTTACTGCTTTATAACTATGCTTGTTAAGAAAAATTTTAAAGACTATATTAACTAAGGTAAATTAAGCATGTCCCCATTCTCTTTGACCTGAACAGACCCAAACAACCTCTGATATAAATGACCTAGCTCTTCTTGACATTCAATTATGATTACATCATTATAAGGTGAAACAAAGAGTTTAAAAACAATAATAAATAGACAAGAAACCCAGTATAAAATAAATAAACAAATGAAAAATTACTAAAAGAAGAAAGACTTTATAAACCTAGAGCACATTAACTAAAACAAAGAAAGGGAAAGAGGTGGGAAAATGGCCAAATCCCTTATCTTGAAGAAGGAGGGAACAAACATTATTTATTACATATTTTGGTAGTTTAATATAGTTCTAAGAATGCCATTAAGACATTAAGCTAATTTCAAATATTGAAAGTCTCTGCTGAAGACAGAACTGAAAGATATAACAAAGTAGAAAAAAATGAAAGAGCAAAGAAACCAAAATTTAAATCACATAACACAGGGGAAAACAATTAAACCAAACACAGCATATCAGTAAGGATTGGCAGGAGACAGGTAAAAGTGGGTAATTTTGAAAAAGTGTTCTTTAAAATACATAGGCAAGTTTAGTGACATCACCAGGGTAAATTCAGTAACCCAGAATTTGTGCTAAGTAAAATAAGAGTAAATTCAGTAACCCAGAATTTTTGCTTAGTAAAATAAGTCAGACAGAGAAACATAAGTACCATATGATCTTACTTATATTTAAATACTTAAACAAAATAAAGAAAACAAGCTGATAGCTAGAGAGAACAGATTGGTGGTTGCCGTGGGCAGGAATCGGGGAGAAATGAGAGAAGGGGTCAAATGATACCGACTGCCAATTGTAAAGTAAGTCATGGGAATGAAATATATAGCTTGCTTGCTATAATTAATAATACTGTATTGAATATTTGAATGTTGCTAAGAGAATAGACCTTAAAAGTTCTCATCCCAAGGGAAACAAATTTGTAACTGTAAGAAGATGGAGCTTAACTAGACTTACTGTGATCACTTTGCAATGTACACAAATATTGAATCATTATGTTATATATCTGAAACTAATATAATGTTATATGTCAATTATACCTCAGTAAAAATAACAATAATGCCCTTTCCTTTCCCAATGATGTTTACATACATCATAATCCCAGAAACCTGTGAAGATGTTATGTTCCATTGCCAGGGGAAAGTAAGCTTGCAGATGGAATTGAGGTTGATTATCTGCTGGTCTTGGAAAGGAAAGATGTTCTGGACTATATGGGTGAGCTCAATGTAATCACAGGATCCTTAAATCTAGAAGGTGGAGGCAGAAGAGTCCGTCATAGAGTCCTGAAGATCTTGCAAAGCTGATTTGAAGAAGACATCGTGAGCCAAGGAATGCAGGCAGACACTAAAAGCTGGGAAAGGCAAAGAAACCTATCCTCCCATACATGCTCCAGAAAGAATGCAGCACTATTGGCATCTTGACTTTTGCCATTTTGAACTCTAGTCCTCCAGAAAAGTGAGAAAATAAATTTGTGTTGTGTAAAGCAACTAAATGTATGTTAATTTGTTATAGCAGCAGTGGAAAATACAGCTATATTTCATAAGTTTTTTATGTCATGTTTTCATTTTCTTTCATCTCAAATATTTTGTAATTTCCTTCATAATTTAGTTTTAGTTCTATTCATTGTTTAGGGCAGTGTTTTTGAATTTCCACACATATGTGATATTCTCAAATTTCTGTTATTGATTTCTAATTACATTCTACTATGGTCAAAGAACATACTTCATGTGATTCCAATCCTTTTAAATTTATTGAACTTTGTAGTATATCTCAGAAATGTTCTAAGTACACTTGTCATATTTTACATCCTTTTTTGTGTATCCCTTAACTAATTATTTTAATTATAGTTAATTTTACTACTTTTGTCTTTAACCTTTATACTAGCTTCATAAAAGGTTAACTTACTACCTTTACTATATGTTAGCCTTTGCCAGTGGGATTTTAACTTTCATGTTTTCTTGTTATTAGTTTACACCTTTTCTTCCTAGCTTAAAGAAATCCCTTTAACATTTCTTGTAAGCCTTATTTAATCATGATAAATGCTTTTTGCTTTTGTTTGTCTGGAAAACTTTTTATCTCTTCTTTGATTCTGAATGATAACCTTGCCAGGTAGAGCAGTGGTCTCCAGCATTTCTGGCACCAGAGACTGATGCTCCTATGCTAATCTAATGCCTGATGATCTAAGGTGGAGCTGAGGCCATGATGATAGTGCTGGGGAGTGGCTGCAAATACAGATAAAGCTTTGCTGCTTGCTGGCTGCTTACCTCCTACTGTGCAGCCCAGTTCATAAGAGGCCACAGGCAGGTATAGGTCTGTGGCCTGGGGACTGGGGACCCTTAAGATAGGGTATACTTAGTTGTAAGGTTTTTTTTCCCTTTCATTCTTTCTCCTTGACTATATCATACCACTTTCTAGCCTGCAAAATTTCTGCTGGAAAATCAGCTGATAGTCTTATGGGGGTTCCCTTGTACATACAAATTGGTTTTCCTTTGTTGCTTTTACAATTCTTTCCTTATTTTTAACTTTTGTCATTTTAAATATAATATGTCTCGGTGTGGGTCTCTTTGGGTTTATCTTGTTTGGTACTCTCTGTGTTCCCTGAAATGGATATCTGTTTCCTTCCTCAGGTTATTTCTTCAAAAAACTTTTCTGACTCTTTCATTTTTCTCTTTTGAGACTCCTATAGTGTGAATTTTATTTCACTTGATGTTTTTCTATGTGTCTCATATGCTATCTTCACTTAATTTTTTTCCTTTTCCTTTTTTGATGTCTTGTTTGGGTGAGTTCTACTGCCTTGTCTTTGAAATTACTGGTTGTTTCTTGTACTTCATCTAGTCTGCTGCTGAAATTCTCTAGTGTATTTTCCAGGGAAGTTATTGCATTCTTTAGTTTTATGACTTCTATTTGGTACTTTCTTATATTTTTTCTCTTTGTTGAATTTCTCACTGTGTTCATTCTTTTAGTGAGTTTGGTGAGCATTTTTAAGACTATTACTTTGAACTCTTTATCAGATAAGTTACTTAAGTTTTTTTTTTCTTGGGGTTTTATCTTGTTCTCTCATCTGAAATATATTCCTCTCTTTCCTCATTTTGCCTGACTCTCTGTCTGTTTCTATGTACTAGGCAAAAGAGCTATTTCTCTCATACCCAAAGGAGTAGACTTTTGAAGGAGATAAACCTTACTATTTAACTTTATCCAAGCCTTAGTCTTCTCTCCAACCTTTGTGATTTTCTAAGCAAGGTGATTTATTCATAATAGGTCCCAGCTGATGAAAGTATATCAAGACCTGAGAGCATTCCAGAGGAAGGGATCTCAGTCAGCATCTAGCTCCAGGCTGATTAGAAGATAGATCCTCAGGCAGCAGCTTTTAAGGTATAAAAATATATAGTCTATGGGACCAAAATCCTAAATGCTGCTAGTCACCAGAACAGGTGATCTGGAGGTGTCCCCTTGGTGATAGTTATAAAAGCTGTGGCTCAAGATGAATGTATGAGTGCCTTTCTAGAAAGAACTAGCAAGTATGGTACATCTCAAGGAGAGCACAAAGATGGAATCCCTTGGTCTATGTTCCTTTGTAGAGAGCTTTTGTAGCCTCTAATAATAAACCTGAAGCCTGCCTCTCAGGCTGAAGCTCCAAGACAAGCAAATAGGCCTTTTTTACATGAAGACTGAAGAGTGTGTTTAAGTCTTCTGTCTGTGCAATGCTCTGGGGATTGTAGCTTGCCAAGAACTGTCTTTATGATTGTCTCCAACCCACGGGGCCCAGAAATGTAATCCCCTTGGCAACTAGAGCCAGTTGCTTAAGGAGTGTCTCCTGTGTGGGCTGCAAATGCCTGCTGGCTTTGGCAGGACTGTAGGAATGCCGTGGGGGCAAAGCACTCACCTGTCCTGCTTTGGCAGGGCAGAAATGCAGGAGCAGGGAGCTCCCATAGGTATTAGCAGGTTAAAGGGAGTGTGCAAAATGGTGCTTGCCAGAGCCAGCACTACAAAGGTCAATGAAGAATGCAAAAATCAGGCATGCCAACTCTAAAATGAGTTCTAACAGACTCCTGCCCCTTTAGCAGGCACTATACAATTAGCAAATTAATCTCCTTCAAATATGGTTCAGGCATTTTTCAAACTGCTGCTTTTGCACTGGATTTCTGAGGAGAGCAAGTTTGCATGTGAGCCCTTTAAGAAGGACATCTCTGATCTCTAAAGACTTATGGTTCTCCTTGACATAAGCCCTGCTGGTTTTCAAAGCCTGTCATTTCGGAGGCTCATCTCTCTAGTGCCGGCCTCAAGGGCTGAGGTGTCTGATGTGAGGCATGAACCCTTATTCCTCAGGGATAAGCTCCATAATTGTGAGATCCTGTCCACTGTGAGTTTTTGTGCTGGGGATGGGCTCTTGGTAAGACTGCGTCTCTGCATCTCCTACCCATCTTGATGTTACCCTTTTATCCTTTGTTGTGGAGAAGTAAAATTTAGATAAAAATTAGATAAAATTTTAATTTATCTAAAAAATTAACAATTTTTGTCTTAAGGTCTTTTTTTATTTTCTAATATTAGTATAATCACTTCAATTCTATTTTGAGTCCTTTTCGCATATTTTCATCTTTTTACTTTCCATTAACTTAACTGTGCATTTGAATTTAAAGTACGTCTTGTAGAGACCATACAGTTTGACCATTTAAAAAAAAAATCTATCCTTTCAATCTAAGATTATGATTTTGGTTTTGGTCTATTTACATTTAATGTAATTACTAAAAAGGTAGAATTTATTGCTCCCTTTTTCCATTATGTTTCTATGTATCTATGTCTTTTGTTTCTCTATTCCTCCATTACTACTATTCTTTGTTAAATAGCTATACTCTAGTTTGCCATTTTAAATCTCTTGTTGTTTCTTCTGCTGTAATTTAAAGATATTTTCTAGTGGTTGCCCTGGGAATTACAATTAATAACTTAATTTAAAATAATTTAGTGCAGATTAATACTTAATTTCAATATATAAAAATTTTGCAACAATATAATCATTCTTGTCTCACTCCTTTGTTATTATTATTATACAAATTATGTTTTTACATTATAAGCCCACAGTTTTGTAATTATCACTTTATGCAATTTTTTAAATCAAAAAAGAAAAATAATAGATACAAATAAAATGCATTTATATTGTCTTTTTTGTATTTACCTGTGCAGTTAGCTTTACCAGTGCTCTTTATTTTTTGTGTGGAATCAAGTTATTCTAAAATGTTCTTTATTTGAGCCAAAATACATCTTTTGATGAGTTTAGGTAGAGATCTCTTTGAGTTTATACTGCTTAGAATTCACTGAACTTTTTGAATGTTCATATAAATGCTTTTCATCATTTCGTGAATTTTGATCTTTATTTCATCAAATTTTCTTTTGTCTCATTTTCTCTCTCCTCTCCTTCTGAGAAACAAATTAGGCATATGTTGGTATGGTTGATGGTGTCCAACTGCTCTCTCAAGTTCTAATCATTTTTCTTTATTACTTTTTCTTTATGTTCTTCAAAGTGCATAATCTCAATTTACCAATCTTTAGTTTTGTTGATTTACTCTACTATTTCAAATCTTCTGTTGAACCCTTGTAGAAAATTTTTTATTTAAAAATTTCTATTTGGTTCTTTTTTATAATTTATTTTTCTTTATTGATATTCTTTATTTGATGAGACATTGTTTTTATAATTTTCTTAAAATATTTAGCATTTTTTTAAGTTTTTTGAATTTACTTATAATAGGTGATTTAAAATCTTTGTCAGTATGTCTGAACTTTTTTGGAACAATGCTATTGACTGTTCCTTTTTTCTAAGTAGTATTCATACTGTCTTATTTCTCTGTGTGTCTTGTGATTTTTAAAAATCAAATCTGATAACTTTAATTAAAATACAATGTGGTAATTGTGTAAATCAGACCCTCCATTAAATTTTTAAATAATAAATTTGAGTAACAAAACAGAATAAAATAAACTGTGACCAAAGAACTATCAGTTATAACTCCCCTCAAAAGAAATCAGAAAACATCATTACTGTTTGACACAAAAGTTAATATGATGTAAGACAAATATTCATAAATAAGACAAAAGGGTTAATTTTGTATTTGTGAAGTATACTTTATTAGTAGTATACTTATGAAATTTTATGTAGTAAGTAATTTACCATCAATAAAATTTTGAAAACCTCAACCTTACTGAGTGAAAACAAGAGTAATGTAGAAAGGAATATTGAAGATCAAAAGCATGATTTAAATTATTATTATAAACATCTTAAGGTTTATAGCCTAAAAATAGATTGTATATGTCCTTCTCAAGTAACCACTGAACATTTAAAACATTGGTTAAATGCTGTTACAACTTCAATAAAGTTTTGCAGCAGCATTTTATACATGTGATCTCTGACCACAACACAAAACTTTTAGAAATTAACAAAGAAGGTTACTCTTAAAATGTTAATTACTTGTAAGTTAAAGTACCATTACTATTATACAATTATTGTGAAAAATAGGAAATAAACAATTTTAACCATTTAGGAAAGACCAAAGTAGATAACTACAGAACATTATTTAAGGAGTGTGCCTTAGTAAGTAATAAGGTTAATACACTGAATTGTTACAATATGCCTCATTTGGTAGTAAACTCTTCACATAGAATTTTTCTCTATTTTACAAAAGTGAGCCTTTTATCAGAAAAGTGAATATCTCTGCAGAGTCAACTGTGTACAGAAAAGTAAACCCATTACCTTAAATCCATTCATTATTTAAAAAGAAATCATGGGAGTAAATAAACTAAACCACATAAAAATGATACATATCTAATTCGAGGGTTTAGAAAAACATAAAGCAAGTTCAAGTCAAGCAGGAGAAAAGAAATTATGAAGATTTTAAAAGGACATTTTTGGTCAAAATATTATTTTAAGTTCATGTTGAATGTCCTCTCATAATAAATCAGAAAAAAGATGAATAAGAAACTCAAATAAAAGTAGAAAAATAATGAACACAAAAATCAAACTTTCTTCTGCCAAAGAAACAAAGTAGTAAAATAAAACAATACAACAAACATACACTTGAAAGACATATCTGAATGCCAAAACAAGTTTTAAAAAATTATTTTATTTTATAATTTTAAGATCCATCACATTAAGATCTATCTTCATGTAAAGATGATTTCTTGGGGGTTATATCAGTCTCCAAATTCTCCTTATTTGTAATATTTGGGTTAATCAGAAAAATAATTGAAGTTATAGTGTCCTGGTTGATATACATAAAACCGACTTAACAAGAACTGAGAGAAGAAAAGAAGGATGGCAAAATCTGGTTGTAGGTGAGAATCTTTTGCACTGGAATTTGATTGTGGGTAAAAGAATTTCAGAATTTCAGATAAACACCTTTTTGGGAGACAGTAATGGAAAGAGATATTATTCTATACACTAGTATTGCACAAACTGGTACATCATGCATCCTTTAGTATTTCCTCAAAAATTGTAAAAATTAGATGTATTTAGTTTTAACTATTTCTGGTAAAAAATATAATGTGAAAATCGAATATATTTTATTTTAATTATTATTATTATTATTATTATTCTTTTTGCCTGACTGTGGGTCATTGAAAGAGAGCCCACTCAGCAACCATGATACAACTTTTCAGTTGTATTTGGTTAGGTAATGAGGCCTAATCTCTAGAATAGTGAACTCAAAGTGAAGTTCTCAGTTTTAACTCCAATTCAGATTGTTACAGTAGATTTAAGCCAAGGGTTTATTTTTATCAACTCTCATATTTTTGGAACATATATCATAAATAAAAAGGAGTAGGCGGTACTGGAAAAGTTTTTGAGCCATGACAGTTCTCGAAAAAATAGAAAGAAAAATAAAGCACATGCATACATGCACACACACGAACATACACACAGGTTCTTCAGAACACACACATATAGAAAAAAAAAGAAAAAAAAAACAGATATAATAGAGTTTACACTGAGGTCAAAATTGTTGTACAAGGGAGAATGTACCAGAGAGTAAACAGATTCCACAAATCTGTATGTTCACCAGATAGAAGAAATCTTAAAAACTGCTTTCTGCATTTGCTGCCTTGGAGTGTTCAACCCAACCTCTTAAGTAGCCACTGTTTTTTAAGGAGTTAGAGTCACTTTTGGAATTGTGAGAAGACTGATGATATTCAAGCTTGGATTAATTCAAAGTTTCTAGTTCTACCAGTGAGACTGGATCCCTGAAGATTGGAAATTATTGTGAGATTTTCAAATAAACAGGATATGAAACTACTGGCACAAACTAATTGTTAACACTAACTTGAGAAACGGGTGGAAAGAACCATGCCAATTGATGACAAGATTTTAAATGGCAAAGAACAGAAAGTCTCAGAGGCTGTGATGTTCTGCTTACTAATTTATTCTTCAGAGTCTTATCAATGGACTAAGCCATCCTTATGTCTAGTTCTGTGCTGGCTCTCCTATGCTTTACAGGAACTATAAAAACCTATGATTTTTTGAATTTAAAGTAATTCTTCGATAAAGAAAAAAACATTATTTCTGTTTATGTTAGATTATAGGTTCTAACAGTATGCCAGATTATTGCTGAAGTGATTCATTATTGGCCAGTAAAGCTTGGACATTTCTACAGAGTTTAACAAGATTCATGAAAGTGTAATTTTTGAGTCATGTTTGCTAAACATTCTTAAATTTCATAACAAAATCTAAAGGATAATTTGAATATTTACCATTGGTTGAATTCACCAAGGCTCAGGAGAATAAATCTGTTATTTTAGATGCTCTCTGAAAGTTGGAATAAGTAATGACATTTAAATGTGAGATGCTTGTACTGCCTTGAAAGTCAGAAGTTATGCAGTCAAGACTCTGATTCTTAAAGAGACTGAGATGCTGGTGGGTGAAGAGTAGGTGAGTTGGCCAAAACATATTAATATATTCCCCATGGGGACACAGAATGGGGATTACACCTCTTATTTGAACGTAGTGTGAGAAAGTAAATCATAATTTTTTTAAGCATAGATACTAGCTATATTTGGAAATTAAACGCAACCAAATTAGAAACAGATTGGTTGTAGACAATAAAAAAGAAAGATGCTATGTTTTTATTATTGGTAGGAATGGATATCAGTGGTAGGGCATTATTCCAAAATGGAGATAAAAAGATGAAGAAGAGTTTTGGCAAGAAAGGGTATCAGTGCAATTTTAAATTGACTAGACTTTAGCAATTATTTAACCCAACTTATTTTTTTTACTGATTAGAAAATAACCAAGGCCTCCAAATCTCAAGTAATCAGTGGAATTAGAAGAGCCAATCTTAAATCTCTAGGTAATATTTCTCAGAGATGAAATTCCTAGAGTCTTGACTAGATAACCCAAATGATAGATTAAGAACTGTAGAATAACTGTAAAACTAGGGAGAAGGGTGGAAGACTGGAGATATGTTTGTTCAGTTCTCAGGGAGTATGAGGGACTAACCTAGAACTTAATAAAAAGTGAAAAAAGGATGGAAAAAGGTGGTATATGAGGCTATATATTACAAGCAACAATTAAATGGTGTTATATAAAATAGGTTTGCCATAGAAATGGCAATGGATAGTACAGAGAATCATTTGCATAGAATACTTTTAGTCTCCAAATCTTTGGTCATTTTAACTTTTCTTGTGCAGGTACAACAAAGTCAAATAGGGAAAAGTAACGATTGATGCCAGCAATCAACTTTGCCTGTGATCAGTGTCATGTCCAGTGCTAATAGTTACTACTTTGGCCTTTACAAAGATAAGCAGTGGGGAATGGCAACATGAACATAATGCAGAAAAAGCAAAGAATGAAGGCAAACAGTGATGCCAACATGACATTACTAATGGAATTTCTACTATTACCTGGATATATCTGCTTCTCTATGTGCACTTTTAATTTCTCCCATATCTTCCCTCTACTTGATCTCCTTTCCAAAAATAATTTATTTCTTTACTATAATAATAACTTGTTCAGTGTACTCCTTAAGACCCTTAAGCCAACAGAATATAGATTTGTTGTTTTGCTCTTTTCATTATGTGCCACATAACCAATATACACATAACCAATATTTGTGGATCTGATTGTTTCTGGCAGCCAGTGGCTAATTCTTCATAATGTAATATATTTGTGGTTGTTAGTATACGGAGGTTATATTTACTCCAAGGAACATAAGACAGAAAAGCAACTCTTCTAAGGCCAAGATGCACAAAATCAGAAATAGACAGAAAACTTTTTGTTTTCTGGTTTACTATTTTGACTTCTTTTATACATCTACAGCATTTCATATGATTTGAATTACTTAGAAAAGATGAGTCCAAAAGTGACTCTCTCCTTTTAATGTCTGCTGAATACAGCCCTATGTAGATAGTAGAAATAGCACAAACTGAAAAATAAGATAAGGTATTCTCTTATGGGAAAATAAAATAAAACAACACCACATATGCTATATATAAAGAGATTTCATAAATATTAGAGCTGGCACTGAAAAATTGGTGCATCTAATGTCATATGCTTTCATACTGTTATCTTGAACAATTTAATGTGACTCACACACACAAAAAACCCTGTTACTCTCAATAAAATGTAGAAATAAAGAACAGATTTATGTAGTATGAAATAATATGTCAAAAATAAAGTTCTCAATATCCTTCCATCTCTTTTAATGGTATGGTATAATCTAGCACTTGCTCACATATGAAACTTAAAGCAATGTGACTTTACAAATGGACACTCAAAAGAAACTCTAATGGTGATTAATGCTAACTCTAAATATATGTATACCTACACATACAGATATAGATATATAAATGAATGCAAAATCTATTTAATAAACTGATCTAAGATGTTCAAAAAGTGTCTTGTATAAACTGAAAACGAACTTCTTTAAAAATTTGAATTTGTTCCTTTTTTAAAAGTGATATCACCCCAGATGTGTTTTTAATCAATTATAATTGTAGATAATTCAGAGGGCAACATGTATGGAAAAACAATGTTGTGATTAACTGGATGTTGACCTCGTGTCGTGGCACTGGTCCAGGGAGAGCTTATTAGTTTAAGCTAGCAATAAATATGAAAACGAGGACATCATAAATCACAAAAGTAAGATTAATATGAATGTGCATCAGATACATGAGTAAAACTGAAATATTCCCAGTTAGTCCAAAAACAGCTACATGAGGTCAGTGAAGAAAATAATCATTTTTATACACTTTTCATCTTATCTAGTATTTCAATGAAAGAAAATGGTCCTTATACTTAAGTAAGAATTTTAGTTCATGAATGAGAAACACAGGCACTTAGAATGCTGGCGAGGCCAAATCTTTCTGAGGAAGGGGTATGCATTTTGTTTCTCACAGTGTTTTGTCTAGTTATAACATTAGAGGCTTGGAAAATTGGCATTCCATATAGCCAGTTTTAGCTTCATAAGCTCATTCTGTTTAGTTTGTTTGACTTATCACAGACATTTCCATTCTTAGAAAAACATTAGGACCCATACTTTCTGGTGACAGCCAGTTTATTGGCTGGACCATATTAGACAATGATAGAAAATTGGTTGAAAGAATTTTGAGCCCTGTTTTGATTAATCCCTAATAAACATACATATACTTAATTAGGATTTTTAAAGAGATCTTCGGGTAATAAAAAACTTTTGACCTTATCTTCCACATTTAGAGAAATATTCTAAAATTTCACTGTACTTAGGGTTGTCAGGTAGATGTGTTTCTTAGTTGTCAGGGATATGTTAACTTTAGTTTGCGATATTACATTAGTCAAAATCATGTTTGAGTTTTCCTTACCTCTGGATATAAACTTATGGTAATATGACCATCAGAGGGAAATAAAAAGGCAGCAAAGTAATTATTTGGTATTAAGGCAAAATAGCAACAATAAAATTGTTTTTGTAAATACATTTTTTTTAACTTTAAGACAAAATTCAATAAACCTGAGTATGGAAATACAGACAAATAAGTATACCAAATGAGTAACGTTAACTAATTAGAAACAAATATGTGTTTCATACTCCTTTAGGGTTTCTATATGGCTATTCTTCCACTTATATATTTATTTTTTAACCAGACATATGGACTACATGTAAATTATATATATTTCCCTGCTGTTGTCTGTGTGTAAGCCAGATGCCGTTGTTGCTTTGATATTTTCCATTAAGACCTACTTGTTCTTTTCCCAGAGGAATTGCCAATACTCACTATAATATGAGTAATATTGATGGCTCTTTTCTGTTAGAGGATAAGTCAGTGTGGGATACCTATTTCCAGAAGGTTCTAGGGGAGCAGAAAAGATAGTGCATATCTATCTTGTTTAGCTCAGGTTATTTCATAAATGTTTATTTAAAAAATAACCAGTCCTTGCAATCTAGACCAAAGTCCTCTTCAAGTGTAATTGTCTTGGAGCTCTATAGTAGAAGTGGAGTATGAATAGAGTATCAGACATAAAATTATACTGCACATGTGATTACTACTGTAGAATGATGACACGCAGTTTTTCAACCTAGGGAGGAGAGGGTTAAATTAACTTAATAAATTGAAAGATTATATCAAAGGAAGTGAAAAACATCTATTTTTATGATTGGAGAAATATGAAATTATATAGGGTCAGTGAAATTTTTATGTAATTCAGTTTTGTTAGACTATAGCAAACTAATTAGATAAAATTAAATTTTAAGCATATTTGATATTTTAAATATTCATTTTAAGCACTGTATTTTTTGATGTTATATAGGAAATATCAAAGCATGTCTGTTGCATCTAGAAATTTTAGAAAACTTATACTGTCAATAGCCTAGCTGGAGCTTTTAATATTGCATTATGACACTTCTATATTATGCAGCATTATGAAATGTTAAACATACACAGAACACAGGGCTATACGTTTCGAAAAGCACTTACTAAAAGCTAGAGTGTTTTGGCATTTATGGCTGGCTAGCACAGGAAGATAATGAGGAGTTTGATACCTTGGAAATCATAACTATGAAATATATAACAATAGTTTCCCATCAAGATGGATTGTATATCATGCAATATTGGAGGATAATTCAAGTCTGCAGTGCAATCTCCTTTTCATTTCAAGTGGAGGGCAATGTAAGCCATAATTTACCCAGACAGTACTCACGTGGGAAGTAATGACAAATTTAAAACAACTCATGACAAAAAAAGTCCACATAGGAAAAATATGAAAGATTCGACGACCTCTTGGTTCTCAACATTTTTTTTCCCTACCATTCTTACTTTCTCCTTAAGTGAAAGTATTTTGTGTTAGTATGTATTCATGATGAACCTTAGTATTTCTTTAAAAATTATAATGGACATATACAATTATCAGGTAGTATTTTGCAAATTGTTGATTGAGATAAAGTGAGATAAATCATTTACATTATAATTAATTGCGGCTATCTCAGTCTCCAGGAAAATCAGAATTTAAATAATTGTCTGCTAAAATAACTTCCCATATTAAAATGTTCAATGACTCTTCTCTTATATGTCAATTATTTCTTTATCATAAAAAAACTATTTTATATCATATAGAAATTAAGTTAGTGTGGCATAAGACCAGCTCTTCTGGTTTTTGGAAGGAGCTAAATGACTGATATTCTGTTTTAACTTACCATTTCAATATTTAATAAAATACTGAGGATGAGAGAAAGAATTGTAGCAAAAACTAGAATAGTGATCTGACAAAATAGTGGGAATTCTATGTCCTTTGACATTTAACATAGACTTTGGCCAGCTGTCACTTGGGCTTTCTATCTCGTGCCATAGGATAAAAATGTACCTAGTTGAAGAGGGGTTTAGAGGGAATTTGGGAATATTGACTTTAACTTTAGCTATATCTCTTCCTTTATTTACTTTTTTTTAAAATAATATGAAGATATCTCTCAACTCTAAAATCTAAAGGCACTATATCAACAATGGAGCAGACACAGAAACACTGAGCCTTATACTTAATCTTTCAAATATTTTTTCTCTTTTCTATTTAAGCTAAAGATTATATCCTTATCTTTTCTTGAAACTAATATATATATAACTAATAGAAATATATATATATATAACTAATAGAAACTAATATATATATAATATATATATTAGTTGATATAATATATACATATATTAGTTGATATAATATATATATATTAGTTGATATATATATATATATATATATATATATATATATATATATCAGTTGAACCAGTAGTCAAGAGACAAGCCTATCTTTTTATATTTGATAACAAGAGTAATCACTTTAACACTTTAACTTTTTGTGCTTCAGTTTTATACTTTATTCATATTTATAAAAATTATGATAATACTAGCAAGACATACTTTTGCCTTTTGATTATCAAAGACAACTTGAAAAAAAATTAAATTAGGTTTTGATATAAAATATCAATTATTTTAGTTTGTCTTTAAAATGTCTATATTTTCAAATTTGAATTTTTTTTACTTACAACAAGAAAAGACATTATTTCAATCAGTTTGAATTCTTTGATTATTTTAAGAGAGATAACAGAAGGTAATGGGTAAATTCCAGCATAAATTTTTTGAGTAAAATATAATTTAAGCATGCAACACTATTTTCCTAATGTTCATTTCAGATTTTTAAATTAATTCTTATTTTTTCTTAATCACTGTTTTCTAAAGAGATACTAAACAGTTGTCAAGATGGTTAACATTTTGAATATTATTTAATTTTATTGACTTTCTCCCATAAAGTCAAGTAATGTTAATTTTTTACAATCTTTTATAAAGATTATATAATCTTTGCTAATTGTGTAATCATTTCAGATGTTCCCTTGAGCTTTTTTACAAATACCCAAAACCATCCTTTTCATCTTATTCACACTTTTATAAATTTAGAACATAAAACAAAAAGTATGTGATATAAAAATAATACCAAAATTAAATATTTTAGAGAAAAATTATTACATAGCAAGCACTCAATAGGAAGGCTTAGGTTAAACAGACTTATACTTTGATAGCAGGGCTTAACTTAGATTTACTTGCTTACTTATAAACACCCTGACTTATTTAACAAAGGAACTGTCAGAGCTTACAATAATAAACATAGAAAATAAAACAAACAGCTGAGAGAGACATGGTAAAGGGAATGTAAGAGTTACACTCTAATAAACTCTTTGTTATACAGAAATATAAATACAGGTAGGAGACATACTGTAGTTACTAAAGATAGGTCACAAATTTGGCCTCGAAGCTTTTAGCAATTAAAGCAAAAAGGAAACTATTATCAGTTATAAGAATCACAATGGTCCTAAGACTTAAAAGAAAAACAAAATAGAAAAAAAACATTCTGGAAAAAAAACCTAAAAGTTAAAATCTGAAAACTTGTCTTCTTATAAACAGATATTGGATAATGTAATATAAATATTATATGTAATATAAATGTAATATAAATATTCCTATAGTATAATGACACATTTTATGGGACTGTTTCTTATAGTGCTTGTCAATACAGACAACTGGCATAAAGTTACTGGGCAACTTAGTGAAAACTAATACAAATGACACCAAACCTTTTGGTTAAATGCCCAGATCTTTGGTTTAATTCAAAAATAAAGTCAAAATATATAGAAGAATAAATATTTAGCACACCCATCAAGCCTACATCCACAAACAATTCTCCATAGCCCACGTTTTGATCAGGGTTAACTAGCAGATCCATAAACATTTTTACCTGCCTGAGAAAAACCTGTAGTATAGCTATTTAGTGCTGCAGATTAAGGGCTGAATCATTTTTTTCAACTCTCAATTAAATAAAAGTAAGGTCTTCATCTGCCTTCTTTATCTGGGATACAGTAAGATCTAATCTTATGAAAAGGTATGGAAAATAAATAATACATCAGCCCAAAGGAATAGGTGAAATTCCTTTTTCCATATGGGGACTTAAAGACATGTAGTTTCACATGTGTGTGAAAATTATGTCTATGATTAGCCACAGACTTCTTACAGAAAGAGAGACAAATTCTGGTAGAATGAGTGCTATTGATGTTGACAAAAAGTAGACCTGGATATTGATGTTCATGGCAAGATGTGTCTTTCAGAAGAAATAGTTGTTTTTAGTACATATGAGGTCAGGACACCAATCACATTCAGTAACTGTGAGTGATTTGGAAGACACACAATGGGGTATAAATATTATTTTGACTTATCTGGCTTTCCACAAAATTAAAAATAAAACACTACTACTCATTTGATAAACACATCAACTATTTGGGTTAAATTCATTTGGGGAGAGTCTGGAGAATGTTCCATTGCTTTACAATGCATTTTTAGAGAAAAGAATAGGCTTAGTCTCCATCCCTGTGCCCCCAAGGAAAAAAAAAAATGGTAGAGAAGAAAATTCTGAAAAAACTCCAGGCCCCCAGTCTGTATTCTCAAGGCAAAGTAACTTTGTATTTGCTTCCTCAGCTCCCTTCCAGGGCGACACAGCAGTTTTGTTCTATTGCTTTTTTTTTTTTTCTTTCTTCTCCCGTAACCTCTCATCCTCACAGTACTGAAAGAGTTTAAACAAAAATGACTTTGTTTAGTTCTGCGGAATTAACACGACAACTCAGGCTTATTTCTAATTGAATGCAGATGTTTTCTAAGCAGAGAAAAGCCTCAGCCTTGTGTGCATAATTCTTACACTGCCCTAATGGAGAGAAGTGAGTCCAAAATTAGCAACTTTGTTAAACCAAATCTGGCCATGTGCCAGACAGACTTTTTTTTTTTTTTAATTTTTTATTTTCCAAAGGTACTCAGACAGAAGATCTTTAAAAAACTGTACAGGGACCAGATTTGAAGTTTCTAGGAAACGTAAACAAGAAAGCAAGCCACAAATCTCTCCTCTGATCTATGCCTCCAGAAATAAAACCTTAAAAAATTCACAAAAATGTCGATCTCTACATGGTGGAGGAGCAAGTTTTGGAGAAAACCAGGTCAACTCCAGGGTTCTATTTTGACGATCTTAAGACTGAGTTGCTGACGTGAAAAAATTTGTGAACACTAGAAAGGGACACTGTGTCCTTTCCACTCCTTGCTTCAACAATTTGCCATTAAAGATGTTACAACCTTATTGTTCTTTCCAGACCCAAGACCATGTATTTATGTCTAGAACAGCAGTATTTGAGGCTGTTTTCTTTTTTAAAGATCACTTTATGGATAATTTCATAATTAGGTAGTTTGTGTACAATATCTGTCCTCCAGAGGCCTGACAACGGGGCTGATGAAAGAATGCACAACTAATGAAAACTTTTGTTTTATATAGAGGATGTGTCATGTTCTTGTCTTTTCCCATTGGTGAAGGATTTTAGGACAATTAAGCAAACTTTTAAAATGAGTGATTACATCTAATGTGAAAAATAAATAATCCCCAGGAATTACGCATTCATGATTGAGAACAAAATGTGCAAATAACAGGATGGTATAATAATGATGCTAATGAACATAAAAAATGATCAGCCCCTGGCTTATCCATTTCACCTTTGAAGGATATGGATTTGAACTGCGGATTTTTTTTTCAATAACTATCCAGTCAGCTTCGCTATCCCTGGGTTTTGCACCTGTGGATACAAGTCACCATGGATCAAAAATAGCATTCTCAGTATGTGGTTAGGAAACACTGGATGCAAAGGGCTGACTGCATGCATTGTTCTATTATATTTTATATAAGGGACTTGAGCTTCTGCACATTTTCGTATCCATGGGCGTTTCTGGAACCAATGCCCCAGATATCCTGCGAATAATGAGGGATGATTGCATTTAGGATTAGATTTTGGTGTATATTCACATAAAGAACAGAATTCTTGACTTTCACCAGCATCTTCAGCCTCTTATCAACCCGATGAAGTGAGAATATTGTAACATAAAACCTTCTTGTTGCTTTGCAATCATTATTTTTTTTTCTTAATTTCAAAATTAAGTTTGAATTTTGTAAAAGTTTACCTGAAAGCATAGCATTACACTAGATTTTATTGATCTAAAAATAAACTGGCCTACAATGGACCATGCCTCCATGGAATTATTTTCAAGTATTTGGTTATACAATCTTTTGGATTCTTGTTTACATAGAGGAGGTATTCTTTCACACATGATTGAGAATAAGGTGTTTGAGCAAAGCTCAACATTTTGGGGAGAGAGAGCAAAAATGTTTTTCTCCATTTATGATAGATCTGAAGGTTCTATTACAGAGCCAAAGTAGGCTAGAACTTTGAAAACATAGAAACAAAATCTGACTTCTGAAGAACTAATTCTTTTCTTGCTTAAATAATACATATGTTAATAGAAAAGTCACAAGAGCATATTCTACTGTTTTTTTTTTTTTTTGCCACACGGTAGGAACCTAGTATTAACAACATACATATTATCTCATAAAACATTAAAAATGCAGAAATCTCTAAAGTTGTCTTAATAATAAGATAATCGTCCTTTAATGAGCTTAACCCATTTAACCCATCTCTATGCCCATGAGAAGATTTGGCTTTTAATGATAAATAATTAGTATGTTATTAAAAAGTAAAAGTTATAATTTGTAAGTCAAGAAAAAAGACTGTGGGAGACATGAGAAATGTCTTTATAAATTCCATCCACTCGTATTTTTTTTTCTTTTTCAGTTTTCAATTATGGTTGACATTCAATATTCTATTCATTTCAGGGATACAGCATAGTGGTTAGATGTTTATATAACCTACAAAGTGATTCCTCTGATAAGTCTAGTCCCATCTGGCACCATATATACTTATTACAATATTATTGACTATGTCCCCTATGTTGTAGTTTACATCCCCACAACCATTTTGTAACTGCCAATTTGTACTTCTTAATCCCTTCACTTTTTTTACACACCCATAAACCCTGTTGCATCTGGTAACCATCAGGTTTCTTTGTGAGTCTATGAATTTGTTTCTGTTTTGTTTATTTTGTTTTGTTTTGTTTAGATTCCACATATAAGTAAAATCATATGATATTTGCCTTTCTCTGACTTATTTCACTTAGCTTAATACCCTCTAGGTCCATACATGTTGTTGCAAATGGTAAGATTTCAATTTTTTGTGTGTGGCCAAGTAATATTCCACTGTATGTACATACCACCTCTTTTTTAGTCAATAGTCTATTTGTGGACAATTTGGCTGCTTCCATATCTTGGCTTTGTAAGTAATGCTGTGATAAACATAGGGTTGCATATAGGTTTTCAAATTAGTGTTTCAGAACTTTTTGTAAAAGTAAGTAAGATTGCTGGGTCATATGGTAGTTCTATTTTTAATTTTTAGAGAAATCTCCATATTGTTTTCCATAGTTTGCAATTCCACTAACAGTGCATGATGGTTTCCTTTTCTCCACATCCTCGCCAACACTTGTTTTTGATTTATTAATGACAGCCATTCTGAGAGGTGTGAGATAATGTCTCATTGTGGTTTTAATTTGCATTTCTCTGATGATTAGTGATGTTCAGCATCTTTTCATATGTCTGTTGGCATCTGTATGTCCTCTTTGTTGAAATGTCTATTCGGATCCTCTGGCCTTTACTCAATTAGATTTTTTTTTTTTTTGGTGTTGAATTGAATGAATTCTATACACACACATATATAATGCCTATATTACTCCAAGCAATCTATAGATTCAATTCAATCCCTATTAAAATACACAGACTAGAACAAGTAATAGACAAGTAATACTAAATAGACAAGTAATACATAGACAGTAATATACAGACAAGTAATACTAAAGTTTTATAGAACCACAAAAGACCCCAAATAGCCACAGCACTCTTGAGAAAAAACAAAGTTGAGGGTATCACACTACCTGATATCAAACTATACTACAAGCCTACAGGAATTCAAAGAACAAGCTACTTGGGCACACTGACACATAGGGATGGAGATCCACAAAACACAAGGCTTTCTTCTACACCTTACAAACTTAGTATTAAGCAGTTCCAAATGCAATTATTTTCAGTTTCTTTTCCTTTGGGCTTTAGCCTGTTTGTTACTTGCTCTATTTAGTTACCTCTAGAGCACATAGCTAATAGCTTTTAGTGGATAACTTCTGCTTTTAAAGGGAATTCATAGAGTAGTCATCTCAGGTTATCTTGCAATTGATTGTTTTTAATGGATGGGTCTTTTTGTTTAACTAAGGATTTCTGACCTTTAAGATTGTTAGTATTTCTAGGTGATATTTACTCTGTTGATCTCCTGCTTTCATTATTTCTTTGCGCTCTTTGTGTGCAGTTTCTATGTTTAAGCTAGTGATTCGTGTATTTTGAAACTAAACACTTAATCTCCTTGGTTTGTATACTTTCTGCTCTGTGCCTATGGAAGCACTCACCTAATGCATTAGAAAATGTTGAAACCTTGGTTTCAGATAAACCTTAGTGCTTCTTGTTGAGAGGAGAGAGTCACTTGATGTTACTTAAAAACTTTGCTTTATTTTCAACTTGATTTTTGTTTATTATACTTAATAACATCAGGACTTAACAATTTTAGACACTGCTGAGAAAAAAAAAAAAACTCTAAGATTTTCCAACTTTCTGGAAAGGATAAAGAGCAACATGATATTCTTAAAATGATGATATTTATTTATTAAAATGATAATCTCAGGTTATGAAGTAACTAACAGGTGGCTTAAGGCCAATTCTCCTAGGTTGGGGTAAAATGGGGTGGGGAAGGGCATGCTCACATTTTAACAGTTATTGAAGTTTTAAAAAATACTTAACAAGATTCTAAAGGAAAGACTTAACCAAAGCAATGTGTGGAAGTAGAAAGGGTCAGTGGAACCCTTTTTATCTTAATAATCTGTTCTGTGTTTATGGGTTTATCAGGAAGGTTGAACCTCCGATCTGCACTACCTGAAGTGATTGGACTCACTTTTGCTCTTAGCCATCTGCCTGAATCCCATTTCAGTAGCCTGGCCCCTGAGCAAGGGAATGGGAATACGGTGAAGACTCTGATTCACTGCTCCCTAATGTGGATGTCATCCAATCTTCTAAAATCACTTCTGTGTTAGCTAAGCAATCCCGTTTGCAGACGTTTCCTGTTTGGAAACCTCTCAGGGGTCTTCGAAGAATAAAAGCAGTCATCAGAAGTAAGGTACTTAACCAGTCCCAGCAAGCAAGAAAATGCAACAAATACCATTCCATTTGCTGGAAAATTGTAAAAAAGAAATTTAGCACCAAAGTACATTTAAGAAAGAAAAATCAAGACAGTATAGCAAAAGCTGGGGGAGGAGGTGCTATGTGGAGTTAAAATTCCCTCTGAGCCTACAGAAAGCAATGAGTTCTCATTTAACCTTGAAAAATGACTTGAGAATCACTTGTACTCTGAAACGATTCTAAATTGCAAACTAATTTCCCAGTGGGATATGTTGATGGCCTACTGTACAAAGCATAAATAATGAGTTTGCGACCAGGACCCCAAATAAAGCAGTGCATGGTCGTGGAATTTATGAACAATTTTTCCCCCCATCTGACATAGCAATGTTAATGCTTCCAGTTAGGGGTTTTACTATGTCAGCAGGTGAATTCTCTGGCAGTAAGTCAAGCTTTAATGGAACATGCTGGTAGAAATGATTATGCTGCTACAGTGTTAACACTCTGGTGTCGGTATTAGGCTTCCAGAATACTTGGGCACAGCCTGCTGCTATCTAACCTGATGGCAGGTGTCCTAGGCTGTTTGACTTTTAATGCTACACTTCAGATTGACCCTGATGAAGTAATATTTATATCTTATAAATACTTTTAAAACTGAAAATTATAATAGCAGGTCAAAACTTTATCCAAGGAATAAAACTGATGCTTAACGGGTTACATGGTTGGTTAGATGATACACATTAGTGATTGGTAGAACTGGGACACTAAGCTAAGTCCCCTTAAGTCTCCTTTAGTACTCTGTTAGTGCCTTCCTTGGTGTACTTGCCTTTTGCTGAAAAACAAAAGTGGCAAATGCAATAAATGTTATAAATTTTAAAAAACTTGACAAAAAATATGAATCTAAATATAATGTCGTAACAGAAAGCTGAGCATACAACCTGGTATAGATGAACAACCAGACTTCTTTGAATGAGGGACAGACATATAATGAGACAAACCTACAAGTGATTATGCTAGTTTTATAGGGTTTTATCTTCAAATTTAAAGGTCTTATTAGATTGGATGTCACTAAAGAGTTAATGTGTTTGTTGCCTGTAAACAACTCAATGGGGTGAAGACCTGATGGTTAAGATCTGCCTTCTAAAGCAAAAAAAATTCCTTTGACTCAGGAATAATTGATGTTTCCCAAGAAAGGCTTGTGTGCATATGGCTTAAGAAAGTGTAGCCTGGATGTACTCAGACAGCGTTCTTCTGAGATCACTCGTGTGTGTCTGTAGTGTGGAGGCCATGCAGTTTCTGTCACAAGGGCAATGCCACAACTTTGTAGCCACTTATATCGGGGTATTTACTTTGTTACATGGTGTGGATTCTGGCCCTCAAAGCAGTTCCACTTATACAACCTATATCAATCATCTTTGGCCTCACATAGCTTACAACTAGTGTTGTTTTACTGTTCCTTCATCCGTGGATCCTTAAGTCTCCAAGTGAGATATGAGGATTGGTGCCACCATTACAAAGCTATCCCATCTCATTGGTTCCTTTTTCTTGTCTTTGAATCAACTATTTCAGTCAACCTTCTTTTCAAATACTCTGCTTCATTTCGTCATTTTTTCCATAGAAAACTCTTTTACCTTTTACACAGAGAAAGTCAGTCAAGAACACTTCAAATTGCCACCCACTTCTAGCAAGCCATGCATCAAACCATCATCCACTCCTTTCCTCTATCTGTACTTCTACTGTTTGGATTCCATTTGCAATTTGCTCCAAAATTTGTCCACTCCTATCATATAGGCTTTTCCTTTCAGCAGGCATACATGTTCAAATCTCTTAAATCAAAGATCCAGAAGAAAGGCAGAAACAACAAAATCCCTTGACCACCTACTCCCCTTTAGCTGTTACTCTGCTAAACTTCAATAGAGGGCAACCTGTACTCCCATCACTCCCAGACACCTACATGTTTCCTATGAACACAAACCTTTATCACCTACCCAGAAACTTTTTACCAAAATTGTCAATGGCTTTCCTGATGCTAATTTCACAGAAAATTTTAATTCTTCAACCAACTAAACTTTTCTGCTGAATTTGTTCCTGAAGAATGTCTTCTTATAGTCCCTCTTCCTTTGCTATCAGTGACAGCACTTTGTCTTGATCTTCCAGTAGTTCTTGACAATTCTCAGCAGGTTTCCATTTCTATCTGTTATATATTTTTTTGTACAATCTCAACCATTCTCTTTTGATTGAAAATATGGCCCTGTAGGCTATAACTGCTATTTTTATGAGATAACTCCCAAATCTGCATTTCTAATCCAGACCTCTCTTCTGCGTAATAGACAGATATAAGTTCTACTGTCAATTAAACTTCTCTTGTAGGAATGTACCTGTGAATCTCTAAATAGATGCAAATATAGAGACAGCACCTGTTTACCTACACCTACTTAATTCTATGTGCTTCATCTTGAGTGATATACTCATCCACTCAGCTGTCTAAATGAGGAAACCCAGGGATGTATTATTTCTCCTTTTCTTACTTTTTAAATCCAATTGATGACAAAAATCCATATTTATTATTTTATCTTAATGTCTCTTACTCTCTTGCTTGTTCACTATCCCAATTCCACTGCCTTAGTTTAGACCAATTAGCTCTCTCTCTCAGATTCTGGAATATTGAAATGGCAAACTAATGGTTTTCCTATGCATTCCTCCATTCCTTTCCCCCAATGTAGATAGTGAAATGAAAAACATTCTTCTAATGCTCACTATTACTAAGGTTAAAAGCCAAACTACTTAATATGACATTTAAAGTTCTTTGTCACTTCCTGTCTCTCTACCCTATAGACTACATCCTTAATTTGGAATACATACTAAATTGCTTGTAAAGTCTCTTCCTCTCTCTTATCTACCATAGCATTTACACATAGCATTGTTCTTGGTGTTCATTTCTCCCTTTTCTGTAAGTGACTTGGTGTGAGACAGGGACCACGCTACCTCACAATGTCTGGTCCATAGTTAGTTCTCAATAGCACTTTGTAAGTGAATATGATTATCAAGTACCTAAAGTACATTGCTATGACTGTGATCATATATATTTTCATGTATATGCTTTCATGCATTTTTGATCTTTTTGTTCAAATATATGCATTTACAAATTATCAAACAGTACATTAAATTACATTAAATTTTTTCCAATTCTCGCCTAGCTCTTTAAGCTAATGAACATATTGAAGACTTATTTTTTCTGTTACATTTTTATTACTTTAATTATTTTATTTTTTCAACAACTACATAGTTATTATTATTATCCCTATTTTACATATGAAAAATACTGATGCATAAAGAGAAACAGAGTAAGGATTAAAATCCAGATGATGCAGGTCCGAAGCCTCAATTTTCAAGTGCTATGACATTATGTCAAATGCCAGTGTTTACATGGCCTTGGATGGTGCTTCATCTTAGCTTTCCCTTCCACATATTTCTGTATGCTCCTTAGAACTTTATTCTTAGAGTTTTAAACATCAATAGCAATAAACCTCCCAATGTGAAGATGATGACTCTTTCCAAGACTAGCCTATTCTTGTCCCAGGAAGTTTGTAATAATTATGTAGGATGGAGAACCAGTTCAATATAGAGGGTAAAGAGAGGTTAAGAAAAATAGCATAAGTGGGTGGCAAAAAATAATTAAGAGCTAACAATGCTAAAACATTCCCTTCGGAATCCAGAAGCAGTAAAAGGATTTTAAAAATATATTTAGAGCATCTATCCAAGAGAGGTTCACCTGAAAAAGGGGGTTTGACTTGTACACAAGTGCAGAAATATCAAGTGTAAAAATGGTCTGATCTATCCATTTCTGCTGCCGCAGTGGACAGTGACCATGATACTGGCAGTGGGTGAAGAATGGAGGGAACTTTCCACTGGATCAAAAGAAAAACATGGGGTGGGAGGTAATAACCTTGAGCTTTTACCTCAGGAATTATTTTTATTTTATCTTAATTTGAGGAAGTTTTTAAATCTTCATCTATCACAGACTAGATATATCTGTAAACATTTTAAGACACTGAATATATATATATATATATATATATATATATATATATATATATATATTACTTTTTAATGGTAACAAGCATTGGTCAGAATTAGGCAATAGCAATTAGGAATTAGATGACTTTCAAAATGATACAAGGGAAGAATTGTGATCCATTGAGGTATAAAAATTTCACACCACAATACAGCCAGTCTTTTACAGACAACAAAAGCAGCTACAGCCACAGAGTTATAATAATGAAGGACTATCTGAATGAAGACCCCAATCAGAACCCCTTGTCTTGTTAGTTCTAGATAAGATTACAAACACTGTGATGAGGAGGCAATCCCATTTAATAGGTTTCAATTATAACTGCATATTACTTACTTTTCGTTTTATCTGTGGGCACAATAGTTAATGGTGTAATTTTTAGTTGCTCGTTCTTGGCATGTGGGCCACTAGCTCTCCATAAATATATATGGAATGAATGAATACATTGTAAATTGTTTATTCCACATCTAGTTTTTCCCCCATATTAATCCTTTATTGGTTATTATAAAACATATTAAAAGAACCCCTCCACTTTTAAGTAAAGGTCTTATAAGTGAAAGGACTTCTAAGTACAACAGTACCAAACATGTGAAGCTACTGTTGAGTTATTCCAGTTAGACAGACCATGGATAGTAGTGCTGAAATAGGAGTTCTTCAGTTTGTCAGAGCCTCCCTGGAGGCTAGCATCCTTTGTAACCTACAGTTCTTGCCTTTCTATAAACAGCTTAAATTGACAAAATATATAATAATCTGGGTTTGGTAGATTCTTAGGGTGGATGTGAAAATAATAACTTTTGTTGAGAGAGTCGTTTATATAGGAACCAAACAGCTGTCATGAGTGATAAATTTGTAATGGCTTTTGTGGAAAAAGTTGCTTAGTGTATTATTAATTACTGCTGTTCCTCAAAGCCCTGATCATGTTAAAGGACAAAGAAAAGCATTCTGAGTCATTTTAAAGGAAAGGGGTGAATTTAAAGACAAAAAAAAAAAGAGATAAAATTTAAAATACCAATCAAAAATTCAAATAACCGGGAGCTAAAGTAATTCAAATCTGATTGTTGTTATCTACCATTATTCATGCTATTGACTTAGGACAAGAAATAATATTCTACTTTTGGAAGCATAGAACAAAAAATAAATTTAGGACAATTTTATTGGTATGTATATGTGATAATGTTCTGTTTATTTGAATAGTGGTCAATCGTGTAAATGTTATACATTCATTCATTCATTAAAAAAAAGCATTTATTTTCTACTATTGGAGAGACAGTATGTTAGATACAAGAGATACAAATAAATTGATTGGTCCCTGCCCTTAGGAAGCTTAAAATCTAGTATGTTAAAACTGAAACTTTGTTTTGTCACATCACTCTGGCTCACTGACTATCACATTTGGCTAAGATAATAGATTCACAGGCATTGTGCAAAAAAGGGTAGAGAAAAAGGACATCAAGAAACACAAAAGGATAACAAAAGGTCTTCTCTTACTAGTATGAATACAGCACCTTAGTACTATTTTTTACAAAAATAAAGTGTCATTTTTTTTTATCAGACTGAAAACCTGCTATTAGGATACTTTATGCTGAAACTCAAAAAATAACCACAGCCACATGGTAGTAAAGAAAATTGAAGATTCAAAGCAACTGAAATCATAAATAGCTCATTGCTCAACCTAATTGTTCTTTCTCCTCTTAATATTGCCTGTTAACATTTTGCAATTGGAATGTTTTCCATCTGTGCCTTTACTTGAATTGTGTGAATATAGCTGATGAAAACTATTATCACTCTGTCATTTCATCTTCGATCTACTTTGTGTTGACACACTCACAACCATAAAAATGTTAGCTTGGTCATACACTTGATGTTATATATGCTTTATGTTCCATGTTCAAAGTTTTCCATCTGTACCTCAAACAGCTTAACTCATTTTTATTGCGACGGGGAATATGTACACACGCAAATGCAGAAATATTATCCATAGGCTGATAACTGTGAAAATTGTACTGGGATTGTTTAAATATTCAGGGTAATATTAAATGTAAAGGCTCTATTGCATCGATAAATAAAAACAATACAATATATTAATTTACCAAATACTGGTCCTTGATATTCTTTCAGTAAAGTATTTTATTCAGTCTTTCCTCACATACTTTTACATGTTCTCCTCACGAGGCTACAATAGCGACCAGTTACTGCTCTAGAGGGTGTCATTCACATCATATATATAGGATGCAGTCTTGGGCCACACTACACACACACACACACTTCATATATATATATATATACACACCTGTTGGGTTTCTGCAGTGGCCCTGGGATAAAGACTTCATGACTGCCTTATTCAGACAACAGTGGGGCCAAGTTAGACCAACTGCATGTTAGGAAATGAAATGGCATTGAACATCAGAATGCTTGTTGTTTTGTGCATGTGGTAATAGGTTAATTGTGAGGTTAGATAAGTAAATCATGGAAGAAAATGGGAAAATCAAATGCTCCAACTTAAGGAGAGAATGACCAAAATGTGAACTCAAAATCAGAGAGAGAAAATAGATATGCTGGAGGGGGTTACTTTGTATTTGAAATAAGAAAATTGCACCATCATCTGATTATTTGTATAATGACATCATCTATCTTCTTCATACATAACATGATTAGAAGTTTGGATTAGACATAAGTCAACAAATACTATTTTACATTTTTCACTCAAAAATATTAGTACATAATTTAGGTAAAGGTAGTTTCTCTAGCTCAGGTGATGATAAAAGAGAAACCTGTAAACTTTTTCTTCAATTTCCAAGGGAATGTAACTGAGAGAATTGTGACTATTTCTTGCTCCATGATGTGGAGATAATGTTAGCATTCCTCCCTGGGTTCTTTTGAGAACTAATTAATGCAGTTGAAATCAGGAAACAACACTTCATCAAAAGTTACAGTTCTTTATTCATTTTTAAATGGCAACCACAGAAGCATAGTAAACAATGCTAAAAATATGACTTGTCTAAAATCCATAGTTTGTCTTTTCTTTTAGTAATTATATTAGGAGAAATACTCAGGTGAATGCTGAGTAAATTAATTGCTAATATACTTGTGCTTGTATGGACTAAATATATTTGTCCACTAAAATCCATAGATTGAAGCCCTAAAACCCAGTGTGGCTATATTTAGAATAAGAAGGTAAATAAAGTGAAATGAAATCATAACTGTGGGGTTCTGATCCAATAGGATTAGTGTCATTTTAAGAAGAGATACTAGAGAGCTCACTCTATCTCTCACTCTTCAAGAGCAAGCATGAAGGAAGGACCATGTGAGGACACACCAAAAGGTAATCTTTTGCAAGCTAGGAAGAGACTTCACCAGAAACTGGACCTTGATCTGAGACTTCTAGCTTTCAGGACTGAGAAAATAAATTTCTGTTGTTTATCTAAATGTCTGCCATCCAGTGTATCCTACAGTAAGTCCTCACTTAATGTCATTGATACGTTCTGCAACTTTAAGTAAAACAATGTATAACACAACCATTTTCACCATAGGCTAATATAAACAAGAGTTAAGCTCCTCTGGCATCTCATCAACATTAAAACAAAACCACAAACAAAATGATGATATTTGAGGATCTGCTGTATTTTATTATGGCAGCTTATACAGTGCTTTTAAAAAAAGGATGTTGTAGGTAATTATATTTATGGATATCCATTTGTTAAAACCTCTCTTTCTAAAAAAATGCACTGAAGAATTCTCATATATATAAATACCTTTAATATGGGTATTAGTCACATGTCATTTTCATGTTTCTAGTCCTCAGGTACAAAAAAAGCTATTTAAGATACCAAAATTTATAAGCAAACTGACATTGCCTATTTGGTTCTTCCATTGTGTAGTTCATGTTTCTGAGTTTCTCTAATTGTTTTTATTTATAAAAGGAGATAACAAAATGTTCACAGTGGACAGTACAGCTACTTCTAAACTCAAGTGATTCAAATATTCTGTCTAGTCGTGTTGGTGGAACATTTGTGCAGCTCAGTTAGTGGAATTAAAGCTATTTCTATGCTTCAATAAATGTGTAGCTGATTAAATTTACAGCACATAATAGCTCTTCTTAGGAAATATGCTAGCTGTTTTATGATGGTGGTGTGCAAGCATGCACGTGTGTGTGTGTGTGTGCATGTGTGTGTGTGCTCTCAACACGTTCTGCCTGTTTCTCCAGGATTATCCAGGAAAGCATTTTTCTGGAGAGCTTTATTTCTAAGCTTCACATGAGCATCTTTCAAGTTTTCAAGGTGAAAATGATTCCTCATGGATAGATTTTAACAACAAGCTGGGTAGTGCAAAGTGAAGGGAATTAAGGCAGACAATCTGACCACACACCAATTTCCTCCCTTACAAACCTTTATATCACTTATCAGAATTTTAATTCCATCTGCTAAGTAATTCAGGTCCCCAGAGCTGAGGTTATGCATGAAGTCACAGGTTAGAGTTCTCAGTTGCTTTTTCATTGTATGGTTTACTGTAACTTCTGTGGCCTTTAGTGATGGAGCAAGGGTTGCTTGAGTTAGATAGATTTTAAAGACCATTTGCCCATCACGGGATAAGGACAGCCCTATGATACTTAGACCCAAATATTCTCAGCCTATCAATTGACATATTTTGGAACAGTCAACAATCCCTCCAACTGTGCTGTTTTAGAATGATTTAAGTTAGAATATTTCAATACAATTCTTGGAAAGGAGAAGATTTTTCCTTAACAAAGCTGGAGTACTCATTGGCAGGCTGCAGAGATGGGCTGTGTTCATGTCAATTTCTGAACTTTTTATAAATGCCACCTGTGTTACCAGCATTGATTTGAAGGTGATGTAATTTTCTTGCAAATCCATTAGTTTTATAGGCTTTTGGCAACCCCCACTACTGTGCTGATTAGATATAGTAACTGTGTCTATTTAAACAGGGTTTTAAATGCTTGGCTCGACTCTGTATTGGCTGGATAACAAGACATACAGTAGATGCTTTAACTTAAGGTTGTGCTAAGTAGTGATTTGACACATAGCTTAATGTTTAGCTATTTGTGATAATAAGCACTTTAATTGTGGAGTTAATTGCTGGTACCTGCAAGACATACCTTTTAGTGATCTAGACAAATAAGATACAGACTCTCCACTCTCTTTAGGAGGCTTTATTCTATCAGTGTTTCTCAAAGTGCAGTCCTCAGAAAAGCAATAACATCTGGGAACTTGTTAGAAATGCAAAATCTTGGCCTTACTCAAGACTCTCCTGGTGTTTCTTCCCCATGCTAGTTTAAGAACCACAGCTATAACAGAATTTTGAACACATAGGTGATGCCGTATTTTGGTACTGAATAATTTAATGTAAATCACTTTTGTAATTACTCTTAATGAATTAACCTTCTATATCCAAAGCAACTAATGCTGGAAAATCACATAATAATAATAATAAAAAGCTATCAGTCATCTGTTAATTTTTTAAAATATTTTTACCTTGATAGATGGTGGCTTATTATAAATATATTAGGATCGAGGTTCGGGGTGAAGGAAAGCAGATAATCTTTATTTTCCTTATCTCTCCTTGCCTCCTCTTTTTCATTATCTAAAGAAGTTAACATCACATGCTCCATTAAACAAGATGCAGCTTTTATTATCTTTTATCTCTCCTGAACCCTTTCTGTAAATGCTATTTGATTACTCTTGCATGTTGAGATAGGCATTTAGAATAATCAAAACATCAAGAAAGTGATGCTTGGTTAATCTAGGGCAGTGCAGCTTTCTCTGCAAAAGTAAATGGGTTGAGACTGATGCAAATGTAAGTTCTATTGAATGGGCTCAGATAATGTTTTACAGGAGGAATAAGGTGAGAGACTTGATGCTAACACATAAACAAAATAAAATTGTAATAAACATGATTTCCAACAAAAGAAATGTTAAATTCTCTGTGGGAAAAGAAGAGCCCCAATAGTCTAAAGATCTGAAATTCACTACAGTTAAATACTAAAGGTATTTAATTGAGTTGTTCATTTGTGCATGCATCCATTTATCAAATATTAACTGAAAAGAGTTCATATATCCTTTTGTTGTCTGCTTTCAGCTAAGCTGAAACTGTTTCCTGAATTCCTTTTTCTGTGTATGTCCAGATTAGTGTGGACCACAGACAAAAAGTTTTTTGTGTGAGATTTAGAAGACAGAAGTGAAGCACAACTATATTCTTTCTGAGGCACTGTGTCACTTATCTCTTGGCTCATCATGGTGAAATGAGACAGCAGCCAAGGCTACAGCATTTCCAGATCCTATTGGACACCTTTAACCAGCTTTTCAGATTGCTGCACCACTTGTAGACTTACCTTCATTATAAAAGATGCCCACTTCCGCCATTCCAACTATCATTAAAAGTAGATTATTAGAGTTTGTTAGAGACCAGTTTAAATTCTGATCTCTCTGCATAGATTCCAGCCCATACTCATGTTTCCCAGTCTATCCCAGTCTAGTTCCCATTGTTCACTCCCTTCAGAACAGCCTGCCCTACTGGTAGTGGACTGCAGGTCTGAACACAGAAGCAGCAGCTTCTGAATGACTTTTCAACCAGCTCTCACAATTTCATAAAGTCAAATCGCCATAATATTTCTTTGTTAGATATTACCCCTAGTGTTTCTTCTTTACTGATTGAACCATGATACTGACTTTGGTACTAGAAATGGTTATAAAGAAATTAAATCTAAAACTGATATTCAAATTGGTTCTGACCTCATGAAATTGATTTTCTGCTTTGTTTAGATTTAAAGGTATTACAGACTCTATTTCTGGTGGTAAAGGGGCCAAACCATGTAGGGGTGAATGAAGCATTTACTTAAGTTATTACCTGCAACTACATATGTTTAGAAGGCAAGAATTTTGTGACCAAGCATGTAGTTGCAAAATCCCAAATTTCTTTGACTTACAAGTCATAAAGATTTAGTTCTAGTTCATATAACGTGAAGACCTCTACAGGGTTGTTATAGCTGCACTTCACCTATCTTTTCATCTTGCACCCCAGGCAGAAAGAGAAGTCGTGATATGAGAAATGTCCTTCTTATGACAGCAGGGACAAGCAAGAGTGCTGGTGGGAGTGTATTCCCTTCGCGGTCTAGGCTCGAACACTGCATTGGTCCACATGAATTAATATTTGGCAGGCAAACATGTCAGTCACATAGTCAAAACTGAATTCTTTGGGATAGGAATGTACTATCCTCTTCCAAAGAATGAAAAATGAAGTGATAAACAATAATATAATCCACAACAGTAATTTATTAGTTGACTCAAAATGAGGCCTGAAAAATCAAGTGCCAAGGACAAAATATAGTGAATTAAAAATTATGGTGAGAATAAAAATAAATAAAAATATTAGTTTCAGAAGAGGAAAAAAGCAATTATGAAAAAGACATTTCTGAAACAAATTAAACAAATTTTCTTGAAAAAAAATAGTTCTGATTTTGCATCAGGCTACATTGATGAGAAAAGACACAGCTAGGTAATTCTGGTAAATTTTTTGACCCTAGCTACTAACTAAAAAAAAAAAAAAAAAAAAAAAGAATACTTTATTCCAAGCAGAATTAATAAAATATTCCAAAAGAAAAAAAATCAGGACATCATCAGGTATTTCATTTCTAAAACTGGAAGACTGAAAGCAACAACAACAACAATGAAATAGCAATATGGAGAGCAGTTAAAGTGAAAAGGGCTGTTGTCTACTGAATCCTATATCAGCTAAGATATCATTTATTCATGAAACACAAATTGATATCTGGGATTATGCAAGAATTCTGAGTCTTGTTTCTCATTAACAATGACAACAACAACAATGACAACAACAACAACAACAACAAATATATGAATCAGAAAAGAAACCTGAAAATAATAAATAAGAAAAGTGTAATAAAATGATATATAGGCTACATGACTAGGTATATAGCTAAGTAGCTAGTTATAGGTGGATATAGAAACGTATGTACAAGTAGCAATATGCAGGACTACATTTAGCCAGTCACTATCTGTACAAGCAGATTTGCATTATATGGCTGACATCTTTTTTTGAATTTGGGGCTCCAACTGATTGGGCAGATTTCCATGCCATTGTTATATTTCGAATAATGTCTTCTGTAATATAAAGGGTTACATTTATATTTCCTGGAAGTTTTATAGAAAGACTTTTCAAACACAAAGTAGTGGTCATCTGCGGGGATGTAAGTATGACTTAGTGGGAAAAATAGTTAACTATCACAGTTTTGATAAATAGTATATTCCTCAGTATTTGGTTATAAAATAATAACTGTTTTAATTTGAAATTTGCAGAATTATCAAATTTTCAAGGGAAACATAAAAGGAATAGTAATTTCATCAATTGAGCAAAATGAGAGAAAAAATGCAAAATAAAGATGAAAATAAAATGAAGTGAAAGGAACAAAATCAAATGATCAGTTTTTAAGGTAAATATGAATAATAACTAAGAAAGCCTAAAAATTTAAAATGAAATGAAAAATAATCTAGAAGGTAAGAAAAAGAACACTTCAGAAGAATATCTATGTAATATGACAAAATAATATCTTTGTAATTGTTTCCTCTTTCATTAAAGGGAAATAAGTAGCCATAAATGCCTTTGGCATTAAGAGAGACATAGAAGTAAATATTAATTTTAATAAATTAGAAAATAAAAATGCAAGAGGTAGGAATAAAAATGCATTTAATAACAGCAAAAATTTAAAAACTTTCGATGGATGGATAAATAAGTCAATTCTCTGTGGGAGGATAAGAGTAAAACTGACAAACTATTTCTAACCTGAGGACATACAAAGTATTAATATTTATAAAGTATGAGTTCTTAAAAATAGAAAAACAATTCAATAGAAATCAGATAAAAAACATAACTAAAGAATTAACAAAAAACCAAAACAATGGAAAAATAATTGCACTAAAATATGCTTATATTCACTAGTTGTCTACAAAATAAAACTATACAAATTAATATAACAAAAAAAGTGACTACCCTATACCCATTAGACTGGCAACAATTAGTAGAAAAACACCTACAGTTATCAGGATTATAAACAAAAGAGCATGCTTATCTATAGATAAAGAAAACGAGAAGAATTATAGTCTTTTTAGGAAGAAATCTGACAAAATGTATTAAAATTAAAAATATAAAATGTCCTTTCAATGCAACATTTTCATTCTAGTGGTCATCACAGTAGAAACACAGGTAACAGCATATAAGTAAGTATCTATGTGTTTAGGATATCTAGGGTTTCATCCCTTATAGTGGTCAAAACTAGAAATATCAAAAATACCTGTCAGTTGAAGAATGACACTGTTGGAGGCAGCTTTCTGTTACAACTTGGAAATTTGTTTAATTTGACATATGCTGGAATACTTTTATCTAACTACAAGAATAGAATATTTTTATGCAAACATGGAACATTTATGAAAATGACTACTCTCTGGGTTCCAAACTAAGTCTCCAGAAATTCAAAAGTATTCAGAAAATACTCCTGTGATCAAAATAAAGTAAAATTGAATATCAAAAATAAAAAGATGCCAAACCAACAACAAAGATATCAATGATGACATCAACAATAAAAACCATAATTCTTGGATTTAATATAAAATCATAATTAATTTCAAGTATCTAGGAGTCAACCAAAATGGTGCATAAGAAGGTCCTAAGCTTGCCTACTTCCACAAGTACACCAAATTTATGGCTATCCATGGAGCAACTCTCCCTGAAAGAGATACAGAAACTAGCTGAGTGACTCCTACACATCGGTCAAATGAGAAAATATCTACATAGTTACTTACCATATCTAAAGGAGTAGAAAAGACTGAGACATACTCTTACCATAAACTAAAAGAAAGCTAGGATAGCTACACCTAATTAGGCAAAGTCAACAATTGTATTAAGAGACCGAGAAGGTCATTTTTTAATGATAAAGGGGTCAATTCGTCAAGAGGACAAAGCATTTGTAGTATTTATGCACTTAACATAGAAGCATGTAAATATATAAAGCAAATACAAACAGTTGTAAAAAAAAGAGCATTATAATAGCAGGGAATTTCACATCTCACTTTCAACAATGAACAGATCATTCAGGCAGAAAACAAACAAGAAAACATTGGTCTTAAACTACACATCAACAGATGAACCCAACACCTATTGACAGAACATTACATTTAACAGTGTATATTTTTCTCAAATGTACATCAAACATTCTACGGGAAAGATAACATGTGAGGTCACAAAACAAGTCTTAATAAAATTAAGAAGACTGAAATTATATCAAACATATTTTTCCAACTACAAATACATGACACTAGCGACCATTTAAAAGAAGAAATTAGAAAATTCAACTATGTGGATATTAAATGGCATGCTCCTAAACAATCAATGGATCAAAGAAGAAATTTAAAAAGAATTAAAAATATCTTGAAACAAACAAAAACAGAAATACAACATATCAAAACCTATAGGATATAGCTAAAACAGTATTAAACGGGAAGTTAATAGTGATAAATAACTGACTTAAGAAAGAACTCAAATAAACTACCTAACTTTATCTTTCAGAAAACTGAAAAAAGGAGAAAAACTAAGCCCAAAGTTAGCAGAAGAAAGAAAATAACAAATATCAGAGTGGAAATAACTAAATAAAGGCTAAAATGGCAAGAGAAAATATTAATGAAACCTAGAGTTGTCTTTTTGAAAAAGATGAAATAGACAAATTTTTCACTAGACCTACAAAAACAAAAGAGGCGACTCAAATAAAATTTAAAAAAAGGAGACATTACAACTAACCATGGAAATAGAAATAATCATAAGAGGCTACTCCGAACAATTACACAGCAACAAATTGGAAACTGTAAAAGAAATGGATAAATTCCTAGAAATGCATAAGCTACCAAGACTTCATCACAGAGAAACAGGAAAGCTGAAAAGACCAATTACTAGTAAATAGAATGATTCAGTAATAAAAAAATCCAAGTAAAACAAAAATCCAAGACCAGATGATTTCACTGGTGAATTCTACTAAACATTTAAAAAAAATTAATGCCAATCTTTCTTAGATTCTTCCAAAACATAGAGGAGGGAACCCTTTCAAACTTGTGTTTACAAGGCCAGCATATCTGTGATACCAGATAAGGACACTGCAAGAAAAAACTATATAGATCAATATCCCTGATTAACCTCCCTTCACCTTCCTAATTCCTCATTTTATGAAATATTCACATATATGATATTTATGTATCAAAGTTTATAGCATTTAATACCATTAGCATTCTCTTATGAATCACTGTTCCCAATTAATTATCTTTTGTTCTATATTGAAATGAACTTGATGCTGGCCACTAGTTATTTTGCCACAGCTCCTCTGTTCATCTTTTGGCTGGTGAAGTGCAACATCAAGATGTCTTCTACCTCCATTTCCATCGGGAATTATGGTTACTATCGTTTTTGAGTTTTTATAGATTTGAAAACATATCTCTGTTGCCTTTATCTGAAAAACATTTTGGCTCACACATTCTTTCCTCTAGGATTTTCTATCTATTGATTATTTCACACTCTACTATCATTTTATATTCCTATCACTGAAGCCAACCTTATTGATTCTCCTTGTTCATACCATTTTTCCTTTTTTTTTTTTTTAAATGTCTGGATCATCAAAAAAATATCCCTTTACCTTAAAGTCCAATTATCTTAAGGACATGATTTAGTCTTAATTGTCTTGTATCATTTTTTTTCTAATACATAGTATAATGTTCTAGTTTGCAGACACACATGTTATTTACTTTTTAAAAGTTTACTGCTTCTATTGTGGTAGGGAATATAATTCAATTTCAATTTTCAGGTTTTTCTTCTGAAAAAAATAATTATATGTATGCTATATACCTTTAATAACTATCACTTTCCACAGCTTGTCTTCTACACTATTGATATTGTTTTCTGTCATATCTTTTGAATTTCTGCTGCTTGCAAGTGGTTTTAATCTTTTTTAAAAATTTTTTTAAACTAGTTTCAGGGAGAAGAGTGCATTAGAAACACTTTTCCTGAAATATTTAAATAGAAATGCCATCTTCTATTAAAATTATTTAATCTGCTAAACATAGAATTATAATTAATTAGGCCATGTGGAAACAAATATAATGTGGGACTCATATTATTTAGGGGAGAGGTGATTGGTACTTGGAATATAAATATAAGCTGTAATGGAGAGAAGTACTGAGATATAATTTAGAATATAGTACAGAGGATTTGGTGATCGGTTAGATGTAATAGGCGACATTAAGGGAAGTGATTTTTAACTGCTATAGATTCAATCATATTATCTCTGATTATACCATTAGGATCACATTGAAATTCTCCACTCATTATACTTCTGCTCAAAATTATATATAACTAATCAACGAGGAAATCAATCAACAGCAAAAATCAGTAATACATTCTCCTAATCCAGGCTGCAGTACCACAGTACCAGCTCTACAGAAAATAGGACACATATATACATATATCTCTTTGTATATAATCTCCACTCTCTTGGATTTCTATGAACTAGCTCTATTACAGTCTTTTTTATTTTAATAAAGTCTAAAGAATAAAACGCCATTGAGATCCAAGATGATTACATTTTTTTAATTGTGAAAATAAAATTTTCAACATCCAATAATAGGTTAGATTCTAAGTAGAAACTTTTAGATACTGAAATTATGTAAATATAAAAATGCTGAAAAAACATACAAAGCATCACCTTAAAAGTGTCAATGAGGTGACAAATGATTAAGAAATACTTAATTGAGGGAATGAATGCATGTGGGACCACAAGAAAAAGAGCAAAGAAATGAAACTATTTTTATCTAAGAGAGTTTAAGAAGCCAGATGATTGTGTTCATCTGTTTTTAGGGCCTTATAAGGCTTGTAGTGTGTGAGGCAAAGTCCAGTGCCTGTTAATAGATTCTTCCTCTCAGAAATCTGGGGTATTAAAAGCCTATACCTTTAAAAAAGATATAAAAATGAAAATAAAGAGGGAAAAAATTGAGAATAAAGGAGTCCCCTAACCCAGCTGTCCTCAACCTTTTTGGCACCAGGGTCTGGTGCTCCTGGGAGAACTAATGCCTAATGACCTGAGGTGGAGCTGAGGTGGTGATGCTAGTGCTGGGGAGCAGCTGCAAATACAGATGAAGCTTCGCTTGCTCACCTCCTGCTGTGCGTCTCAGATTTTAACAGGCCATGGACTGGTATCGATATCCCTGTCCTAATCCCATCCTCCCCAAGTGGACTACAAGGCAAAATTGCCTATTTCAACTTAATGCTAACCCTGGAATTTGTACCCAATGCAAGCTCTCATTCAAACCTGGAGACTGAATTCATATCTCTGTGGTCTGAAAAACCACAAAGCAATAATTAAGTTTAAAGAAACCCTGGGTTTGTATTTATCCAAGAGGCCTAGAAAACATAAGCACAAAGCCTATCTGGAAGGCTTCAATGTCTCCCAGACTTTAAATAAAACATACAAATATAAATCTTAGTAAAATGAGAACAATGAGCAAAGTTAATAAATTTAGAGTAAAAGAAAATACCATGAGAGAAAAACAATAGAACAACAGACTGCAGAAAAATAGATATGCAAATACTTCAGTTATAACATTATTAAAAATTAAATAATTATGTTTACATATTTAAAAACATAAAATTTGAATATTTTGAAGAAAGTAAAATTCTATAAAGAATGGTCTGGTAGCTTTGAAATAATCGAATACCATTTCTATATATGAAAAGTAAAAGAGAAATTATAAGAGGCAAATTTAGTGGCAAATAGGATACAGCTGAGAGAATTAGCAAATGAAAAGATCATGTAAGGAAATTATTCCAAATATAATAGAAAGAGATGGGGTAACATCACTATTTAAAAAGAAAATGACAGAATTTTGGTGAGTAGATGAAAGGTTAAAATCTACAGATGCAGGATACAAATGTGCAGCATGCGGTATATAACAAAGAAATCTACACCTGAAGATGTGAACCATCAGAGCGGCATAGCCATACACAAGGGACCAAGGGGATAAAGTGTTTTGTTATCATGCAGTTAAAATATTTTTCTAACTTTTTATATTATCATGTCTTTGACTCATGAGTTCTTTAAGAATGTCTTAATTTTTAAATATATTGAATTTTTATGTTTTAGCGATTTCTCTTTTAGTATTTGTGCGATGAAAGAATATGGAGTCTACTAAAATTATCCTCTTAACCTTGTTAAAACATAAGTTTAGGCACGGATCTGGTAAATTTAATAAATGTTCTTTGTGTGCTTGAAAAAAATGTATTATTTAATTGTTATATGCATTAGATTAAGTGTGTTAAGCATTCTATCAGTCATTGCCCTAGAAAACAGAAATCACACTAAATGTTTTAAATTAAGGAAGGCTTATTTAGTGCAGAGGTATGCTAGTATTGCAAGAGCTGGAGGAGCAAGAGGTAGAAGGAAAGACTACCAGAGCTGAAGGAGCTACTTTTGCTCTAGGCTGCCCTTTCTCCTATCGAGTTTAAATGCTGATGAACCACTAAAGCAGTATTGCTGTCACTGACCGGAAACCATCACTATTTTTATGGCCAGTGCTACCAAAACAGATGGAAACTTCAGTGGCTTTAATGACCTAAACCACTTGTAGTAACTTGGTACTAATGAACTTATGAAAAGTTTGTTGGAATCTGATGGTGCCTACTGTCATTTGTGACTGCTACAGAGCTGTGGTGGCTGCTTTAAAATCCTTTTCAGAGAATTCTAACATTTCATTCATCTCAGTGTTGGCATCACTTGATTGGCTTTTCTCTTTAAAGTTGTGATTTTGTTCTTGGTACAATGGGCAATATTCTACTTTATCTTCTTCATTTTGTTCATTATGTTAGGATACTCTGGGTCTTATTTAAATCTTGTATTTTATTAGGCATTTGCTCTCCTTAGGTTTGTGATTTGGTCTTGGCTGACTTTGTGGGCTGTGGTTCCGATGGCAGTTTAACTTTCAGAGCCTTTATGCTGTTATTTTGTTTTCTTTCATTTATCTGGTGCTTCTGGGTCTCCTTCTGGTCCCTGCTGAAGTTACCTGAGAGAGGATTTTAGGTTTCTCAGGCAAGGCTACTCACTGTCTCTTGATGTGGAAGACATGCGGTAGTAACCTCCCCAGACTCCAGCTGCTTAAGTGTCTCCATAAGGAGGAGCATCTCCGTACATGGGGCCAAAAATTTTTTTCCAAGACCACACCACTTGCTTTGGCTGCATCTTATTTACCAGCTGTACCCACTGATTCTGGGTGAGGAAACAGTCTGGGACCCACAGGAACAAAGAGGCTTCTTGGACCAAGCTGCTCTCTGTAACTGGGTCTTTCCAGTCTGCCAGCCTCCTTGGTATCTTTTGTTGGGAAAGGTAAGTCTCAGGTCCAGTGGAGAAGGGGAGTGCTTCCCCTGGCTGCTCAACCCTGGTGGGGCTCCCTACTGATGGCTCTTATTACAGATGTTGAGCTCTCCTGATGTTGCCAGAAAGATGCCCATTCAATCTGGAAGGAAAAGGAGCCAACCTAAACGGCCCTCTTTTGGGATGTGTTGGGTCTGTGTGGCCTTCTGTTGGGTAGTGTTCCAAATTAGCTCGTCATTTTCCTACCACATGTGCTAGTTCTTCTTTGGTTGACTGCTATAGGATATCTGGGTTTTAGAGTTGTGCTTAGTGGAGAGAAGCAAAAAAAAAGAGTCTATGTTACCTTATCTAGACTGAAATATCCCTTTTTAAAAAACTGTACACATATGCTATATGTGCCCTCTTATTTAGATATTTTAAAAATGAATTAGAATTTTAATATAAGTTTACTGGACTTAATATTTTTGGCCTGTTTAGTATTCCCTTAAAATTTACTCTTAGATCACTTTAGGAAATGCAAAAAAGAGTTTGCATGCGAATAAATTGTTTTTCCCTAACTGTACATTTCTAATTGTAAAAACGAGATCCAATAAGCATCGCCAACAAGCTGTGATCATTGACCATCTAAATAATGATGTCATCTATACTTTATATGCACAATACATTTATTCTATTGGTTTTATTATATTCAAAATCTTATAATTTGATTAAAATTACAGGTCAATGCTTGTTGAAAAACTATACAATAAATTTTTATAAAATTAATTGATTTTGTTAATGAACATCTAATATGTATGTTATTTTACATATATTAATCAAATTTCTCATTATAATAGACCTGCAAGCATAGTATTATCTACATCTCATAAATGATAAAATTGATACAAATTTTCCCCCATTACTTTTCCATAATTGCATAGCTATAAAAGTAGAAAAACTGGAAAATGAGTTCATATTTACTTCCAAAGTCCATGTTCTGTATACTATACACTTCCTTTGTAAAATTAACAATAGTAAATTAATGCTGTATAGAAAGAAAAAAAAACTGTTACTAAGCTTATCTGATTTCTCTCATATTTTTCATAAATTCAAAACTAGAATTTTTATTTTTAGCAAAAAATAAAATATATAAAAATAAGAAATCCTACAGAAATGAGGATCCAAGACACTTTTCTCTCTTTCACTGCTTTACTGTATTTTTAAAAATTCTATTAGAATCAGAAATGCATACTCAAAATAGAAAACAGATATTTGATTAAGGAACATATATATCTCATGAAATTTTTAAAAATTCCTAATCTCACTGTATATAAGTAGATAGTAGGAATAAGCGTCTCTAGTGTAAATTGTATAGCATTATTTTGAGCTTGATGTAAATATTTATCTGTGTTTCTGAAAAGATTTATAAGGGTAACTATTTTGTCAGTGTATTTGTAGAATTTACTTGTATTTTTAATCTGGAATTTTTTACCATGTAATTTTAAGTGCTCTGTGGAAAGCAATTTCATTCTGAAATAAAACACTGGAAACAATTTACTTTTTTACATGTTTTCAAGGTCCAAGTCATGCTATAGCTGTGAAAAAGAGTTCATATTTTGTCATCTCACAGAGAATCTTCCATTCAAATGCCTGGCTGTGGCTTGGTAAAGAGGTTTCAAATATATTTTACTGGAACATACAAACTTCTAAATAAAACTGGATGCATTTTTCACTTGGAGAACAAAGGTTAAAAACCAACATTCTTCAGCTTTCAAATCTATAAATGTCACCATTTCAGCTAAAGAAAGAACTCTTTGTGAAGAATATTTAATAAAACATTTAAGGAAGACATATATTTTTTCAGGCTTCCTTTAAAAATTGGAAATAACTGCTTTCAGCATTAATATATTCAATGAAATAAGCTTTGACCAGACATTTTATCTATCTCCTTGGGTTGATATTAACCAGCCAGATCTCTTTTAGTGCTCACTTTTCTTCAGAATAATGCTTGAATAACAGTGCTTTTCTACTGAATGTTTTTTTAACCTTTTTAAAGTTTTTAGAATTTTTGGTTTTCTTTTTAATTTAGCATTTAATTGTAGGCTCTGGAGCTTATTGCTTTGCATCTCTAACTCTTTGACTATTTCTTATCTTAAAATGTACTGCAGTAACACTTGGCTATTACATTAATTTGTAAAAGTATTTCCTGCTTGGTTGTAAATTAAGATTACTCAGGGAGAGGGTACAATGAAATATTGAATTCTGAGCTGTAATCTAAAGTCCAATACTGTTACTGATTTGAATGTGAATCCAAAAGCCAAGAAACTGGCTAATCTCTTGAGAGTCCCCACTACCTCTCTCATCAAGTGTGTGTGTGTGTGTGTGTGTGTGTGTGTGTGTGTGTGTGTGTGTATTATTTAAAGTATAGATATAGAATATCTCTAATATTTAAAGTATAAATACATGTACTTGAAGTATATATCTCTCTCTATGTATGTACTAAAACAAAACAAAACAGCTGATACCCAACTCTTTTTGTTTATGCTCATTTAGAGATTCCTAAAGCAATCCCTGAACTCAGAAATACTCTGGTTTTTGTTGAAAGAATATGCTTGTAGGGTAACACTCTACTATATCTTTTTTAAAAAATTATTCTTTTTATTTAAATAGCATTTAAATAGGTTTGGTGGTGGTGAAGAGAGTGACTTTATAAAATGAAAGAAATATAGATATTTAGGTTTCCCCTACTATATATCATTCATAGATATGGAAATTATGTTATGTGGTGAATCTCATTACATATTTTTTCCCTTATGTATTGTAATTAAAAATTTAATTTTTTACTGACATAAATAGCATTCCCACATCCTTCTCTGCATGGATATCAAAATTTTCTCTGGCTCTTCCTGAAAACAGGTTGGTCTTGGTTGACATTTTTGGGTTACAGTAAATCTAATAATCTCCGTATACACATTTTGATTTCAATAGACATGTATTAGTTATTTAATGTGTGCCAAGTTGTTGGTCTCAGAGCTTTTCCTGATCACATCCAGTCACAAGCAAACACAATAAAAAAGTCAGAGTCTAAACTTATAAAAATAAACCCAACTCTATTCCTATTTTCTACTGCATCCCTATTGTCCTTTTCCTGTAATTAACAAATATCAAAACATTACATACATCTAGTAGTCTTCATAAATATACAAGATTGACTATGTCTTGCTTAATTACAAAAGAATGATGTTTACCCCCTCACTTTTTTTATGGCACACATTTGTTTTGGAAACAAAAACTAACATAACTAATTAAATAATTTCTGGACCTTTTTCCTTATTGCTCATGCTAGATGACAAGTGAACTTTTTTATTATAATTATGGATTTATAATAACATAGGATGAATGTACAAACCAGGTATTTGTTTTCCACTAAATCATATAAATATACAAATCTACTCTCCCCATGAGCTTTATTTTAAATCTTTGTATAGTTAAAAACAGTCACAGTAAACATGCCCTATAAAATACTATAAATTTAATATATTAGGCACATTCTAACAATAGTCTACAAGGTTTACCTTGTTAAACAAGTGCCACTGACATGCTAATAATAAAAAGCCATTATTAATGAGTCATAACTTGTTTTAAAAATGTCTCTGGTATATATTTTATAAGTTTGGTTTTATTTTTACCTGATGACTATTTTCCATGTTATACTCTTGCCATTCCTTCTCCAGCTCAGTGATATTTTAACTGTTGGAGATTTAAGTGAAATCGTTAATTTGTTGGATTGGAACTATTATTTTGATACAGCTGGCAGGGCATTTTAATTGTCTTAGTATCTAGTGCTTAATGTTCACTGAGGTCATGTAACTTTTTATGGAGATGCTAGAAAGCATGGATTGTTTTCACTATTCCCCTAAGGCTTAAATCAGTGCCTTGCACATAAGTTAGCACCTTAGAAATGATTGTTAGATTAATATGTGATGATCATAGCTATTAAGAATATCAAATCTTTCCTATCCTTTGATTCTCATCCTGCATCCCATTAGTTTACCAGAATCATGTTTCTTCTTCACTTGAAAATGCAACTCTACTCACACCCAGTTCACTGCATTCATGAAGATAAATCCATAATCTACTCATTCCTTAAATCCATTTTAATTAACAATTGTGTATATTTAATTTCTAATGAAGTCTTAGCAAAGCTCAAAACACCCCTTCTTATTATTGAGAAATTCAAATGATAGTAAGACTACCGCATCCATTCAGTTGAAAATTAGTGCATTCATTAAAGGTTTTATTTAAATAAACAAAAACATGACATTTTTGTAGCACTAAACAGCATCAGCTATAGAATTGATGGTAATTTATTTTAATAAATTTGCTCTTCACATGAAATGCTATGGTCCACATGGCAAGTCATGGAAAGCTGTGCCCATGCAGTCAGTCCCCATTATCCTTGCAGCAGGGGTTCTCCAACCAAGTCACTTCATCTGTTTTCAAGATAGAAAAAGACAGGATGTGGTGGATTTTCAAAGAGCCCATCCATGTAATGTTTCAACTCTTAGCCACTGGTCTCTCCGACACTAGTGATAATTAAATCTCCATGATGTTCTGGATGGCATGAGTTGTATTATTTGTATAACAAGTAATCTTCTGGTTACTCTACAGGTGGCCAGAGAATGGTTAGCAAGCAGTGGGAATGGTTTCAGCAAGGTGACTACTAACCATGACTTGAATATTAAAATAACCCAAGATGATAGGCTTGTTATTGTTGCTTTTGTTTTTCCTCATAATTAATTTCCACTTCTTCACTTGCATGTTTACTGAGGTAAACACATATGACAATAATATAAACCAATAATTCTAGAGATCACTGGATTAAATAGAATTAAAGTTTTTAAAATAATTTGATTTTCACATTTATTCTCTTCTCCCATTTTAGATTCTTAAAAACTATTAAGGGGAGATACTTTCAGCTCATTTATGATCTATTACTATGAGGTCAGGAGAAGTATGATTTTAAAGATTATGGAATTTCTGTTAGAACAAATTTAATTGCAAAAATTTTACTTCTATCTTCAAACAGTATAAAAGAAAAAGAGTGCTTGCTATTATGCTGCAAAATCACAGAGAATGTCCCATGAAAAGTCTTGCTCTTGCCATCAGATAAAATTTAATTTCTTTGAAGTTAGGTTTTTTTAGGTATAAATTACCCTTTTCAGGTGCAATTTTCTATAAATTTTGACAAATGCATACAGTCATATCATTACCATTATAATAAAAACATAGATAATTTCCATTATATCAAAAAATTCCCACATGTACCTTTGTAGTCAATTTCTTCTTCTTTCCCCCAGACCCTGCCAATCAGTGGTCTACATTCTGTCCCACTGTTTTGCTAGAATAAGATACAAATGAATTTATATAGTATTTTATGTTTCTTGGGTCTGGCTTCTTTAGAAAATCTTCATGCATTTAAAATTCACCTATCCTTTTGTATGCATGAAAAGTCTGCTTTATTCTTGAGTAGTAGTCCATCATTTGAATGTAACATTATTTGATCAGCTGATGAGCTTTTGAGTTATTTCTATATTTTGATGATTATAAATAAAGTTACTCTTAACATATGACTACATTTTTATATGATTTTTCTTGGATAAGTGGAATTGCTCTGTTGTATTATAAGTGTGTCTTTAACTTGGGAAGAAACTGCAAACTGTTTTCCATATTGGTTGTGCCATTTTTTATTGCCACTAGAAATTTACAAAGTTTATGTTGCTCTGTTTTAGCAATACCTGATATTGTTATTTTGCTTTTATTATTCTTATAGACAAAATACCTTATTGAAGTTTTAATTTGTATTTTTCTTATGACTAAAATATTGAGCATCTTTTGACATGTTGATTTGCCATTCATATAGTATCTTTGAAGTGTCTGTTCAAATCTTTCACCCATTTTAAATATTTGGTTGTTTATTTTTTATTATGGAAATATTAATTATTTATATATTATGAAAATTAGTTAGTTTTATATATTTCTTATATATGTTTTGTAAATATTTTCTACTAATTTGTGGTTTTCTTCATTTTGTTGAAAGTCACAAGGGGTCAAAGGACAGGTAAATGGAAATGGTGTGAGGGCTTTGAGGATCAATGCAATGGAATGTCATTACTCAGAACATCTGGCTCCTGATGTCAGGAATTCATCTGTCATGATGAGACAGAGCAGATATCCATTTCTGAGACAGAAGATCAAGAAACATAGGTTCCTGGCTTTCTCTTTTGGGGAAGCTTAATTCTAGGAGTGTTAAGCTGCAACAACAACAAAAAAATAATAAAGCCTATGGTTCATTCTTGATCACAAGACTACAGGTCTTAAAGCAGTTTTTCCAAATTGTGATTCCTGGATCATTTCATCACAACAACCTGAGAAGTCACTTAATATACAGATTCTTGGGCCCCACCTCAGGCTTGCTGAATCTGAAGTGTTTGGAGGATGGCCGATAAGGTTTTAGACTTTTTACATGCTTTCTAAGAGACTGCTAAAATATCCCATGGACTTTAGGTATAACAAATATGAAACATAAAAAGATAGTGAAAGAGAGAAGATATGAAGAGGTAGCTGTATGTTTTTATAAAGTTCCTGCCTGTGGATGAAACTTTTTAGGAGCTACAGTTGTGTCTGATTCTAGAAGTAAAATAAATCAGCAATATTTCTGCAGAAGTCAAAAAGGGAAAGGGAGAATTAATATCTTGAACTAATGTATCAATTGATGGTATTATAAAATATGTAATATATTACAGAGATAGATGGGTAGTATAAGCAGAGTAATTTATACCAATGAAAGATTCAGTAATTGTGTAAACTACTTAAATATAATAATCAGAACAATATTTCAACTAGAAAATTTTGAATTTTGTTTTGAATGAAATGCTTTATTTCATCATCTGAAGTGTCAGCATTATCTCTAGTAATATGTCAAAAATGTATAAACTATTTATATTTAAAATTTAATTGCAGTAACATAAAAGTATAAAGGTACCTCAGCCATTGAAGCCTGGGTAACCATTTGATGTACAGTTCCTAATTAGAACTCTAACGACTGTTTCTTGGTTTTCTCTCTTATTTGAAATATTATGCAATGATTATGATCATGTTTGTTTCTAAATTCCTGATTTAACACATTATAAGTGAACCTGTAAATGCAAGTGAAAGTTTAACCTAAAAATATGAATAAAATTCTGAACAGAAATATGCTTTGTAAAACAAAACGGCAAGCGATTTTAAATCTAAGACATAAAGCCTGACCTAAAAATATCAATTACAGGCTATTATCGTTTAAATAGAAAACTAAACAGAACCATAGATAATTCTCTTTAAAGTGGAAAGCCATGAGCACAGGAAGCCTCTGACTTTTCAGTTATGTCTATTTCACAAGTGAAAAAAAGACCTTTACTCTTGTGGGCTGTTTTGTTTCTATGTTCTACCCCAGTAACTCACCAAAAATGAAAAACAGACTTTGGCTCTGTTATAGCATTATTTGAAAATAATAAGTCATATTACCGCATACAAGCAAATTTAGTTCGCTTTGGTTTTTGTTGCAACATAAATTAATAAGGTGTCACATGAACATCATGACCCCATTTTTATCTTATGCACACTAAATTCATAACTGAGAACAAGGCCTCCTTCTGCAGCTCAGTGAAACTGTATGTGGAGAATTTCACCAGCTCAGCTGGTTCTGGGGGACAGAAACTCTCCTATATCCTGACTGTCATCTGGTAAAAACATTTCCACACTTCGTGACTCATGCAAGCCTTGATCTCACCGTGCTTTCAATTCCCACTAATCATATTCACAACCTCTGCTTCCTTTGCCCGAGTGTGAAGAATCTACCATAAAGAAAGTGCCCTTTCAGCTGTAGTTTCTCTCCATGCAGCACTACCCTGACTTTGGAAAGAGCTCAACTCCTTGCTTCCCCTGAGCACACAGAACAGCAGACTGGAAGAGTGAAAACTGCCAAAATGCTAATCATGGAAAAGAAAATAATAAGATCCAGATGGGACAAAATGGACATATTTCATTTATCCTGGGAAACTCTACAGTATATCATTTGTTATGCATAATACGCTGAGCCTTGGTCCTTTACAAACAAACACTACAGAGGCATATGCCACAAGATTATAAACAGAGTTGGCCATAAATTTGATGGGACCTACACTCTGCATTGCACAAATGGCTGTGGCTTATTCAGCGGTATTCGGGGGCTACAGTCTGTTCCCTTGACTGCTCATCAACTCTGTAATCTCAGCTCACCCAAGAGGGCAGAGTCCCAGAGGACCAATTCACCCTAATGAAACTCAGAGGCATTTCACACCAAAGAAGCTACAGCTCACTGTGATGAGGTCCACACTTGCTTTGAGAAACCATGCTAAGGGTAGAAAGAAGGTTTCTGAAGAGATTGAGAAGTTGTTCTCTTTAGTAGGAAGAAATGAGTTGTATAAGTTGAGGCCAATTCTTGACCTCAGCCTATCTCTATTGATTTGAGATTTTGGCGAGGGTATCCCATCCAACTTTTACTATGTTCTTTGGGTGACTCTGAAATAATGGCTCTGGGAAATATACTTGGAAAAACACTGAAAGAGATAAATGACTATATACCTGCATTTATGAATATGAAAGAGATTTCCAAAGAGTCACTCTTTCAGCCTCATTTAGGAAGAAAACTGTCCTCAATTTTATTGGAGTATAATACAGGTATGATAGACTATAACTAGCCACTTAGATTGTACAACCCCCAGTAATGTGTTATATACTATTATATACATTATATATATATACATTATATACATTATATACTATATATATACATTAAACAAACCCCACTAGAAATGAAAAAGGATTTTTGATAATCAATTTCTTATGCTTTATGTGCCCTGCTTCACCTCTGCACCCCTGACCTGCAACATCCATGTAGGTGAATGGGTATATGTTAACATCCAGGATCACTTTTCTCTGTTCTGATTTAAGAAGGAGAGTAGTAGAACGTGGAGGGAGCCAAATTCTGGGTATGTTAGCTAGATATTTAATTTCATGCAAATTATTTTAACACTTTCCTCCAAATCATTCATTCTAAAACTCAGAGACTATTTAACACTGTTTGTAAGTTGGAGCATTAGGGTAGGGAAATAAGAGGAATTTAGAAATCAACAGGCAAGATCAGGTTGTCCATGGTAAAGAATACAGAAGGGCAGAGATATCTGGTGGACAGTATTTATTCCACCTGTTCTTTCCCAAGATAAGTCAAATTGATGGATAAAATGGAGGCAAAGAAATGCTCGGTATCTTTATGCATTCTGTGTTTTAGTCATGGTTTTGCCTCTTCAATAACTTACTACTTAATTTTTAGTCAAAAGTGGTTCCTTTTCATGTAATGACCCTCTAATATACATGGCATATATTTTGTTTTGGACTGATAACAAACATTGCCTATTTAATTGTCTTTTGTCTCTTCCATTCTTGAGTCTTCAATCCTATATATTTTGGAAAATAGTGATTAAGGAGAACAGGACACCATAGGTGCTTCTGTCTACTTCCATATAGAATTGTCTAAAACCTCAGCAGATAGAAAATAATAGTCACATAACACCAGGGTGTGTCCCTTTAGCTTTTATCTTGGTATGGCTGTTTTTTTTTTTTTTTTTTCCTGAAAATATTCTATAATATTATCATGGCAGATTGTAGGGAAATTTAAATCTTAATCAATCTTGATATCATTGTCCAGATCTGTCATGGCCTGAGTATTTGTGTCCCCCCCTCAAATTCTTATGTTAAATTTTTATTCTGAATGTGATGGAATGAGTTGGGGCCTTTGGGAGGTGGTTATGTCATGAGGGTGGAACCTTAATGAATGAGATCAGTGCTCTTATATGAAGAAGTCAGAGAGCTTGCTAGTTCTCTCTCCACTATATGAGGATACAAAGAAAAACTGGAAGTCTGCAATCCAGAAGAGGGTTCTCACCAGAATCCAAACATGCTGGCACTCTGATCTTGGACTTCTAGCCTCCAGTATGTTGAGAAATAAAATTTTGATGTTTATAAGTCACCTAATCTGTGGTACTGTGTTATAGCAGTCCAAACTGGATATGAGATAATCACAGTTTGTAACTGAGGCAAGAATCACTTGATGTCATTCTCTAATCTAAGGCTTTTCACTGAAACTTCCCAAACATCTGAGGTATAAAAATTATCTTTTAATTTTCCATACATCAACTTAATTTACTTTGTGCTCACTTCCTCTTGGATAGAAAAAATAAACTGCAGTCAAACTATTTTCCTACCACTATTTCCTCTCCAGGACATCTAAATTCCAGGGTTTTTCATGGTGTCATACTTATGGGTAGAGAACACCTGATTCTTGGTTATCATCACTGCTGGTTGACATCTGTTGAGTCACATTTCATCTCATCTGCTCTGTAGACATCAGCTTATACAGGGAGCTGTAGGGTTGTCTCAAGCTTCTGACTATAGGAGTGCTCCAGTTCCAGCTCCCCCTCAACTTGCTACCATTCATCTACCAGGCCCTTGAAATGTTTAGCTGCTTCATTTACTGTATTGGGAGATGGAGAAATCTGTGACTTCTTTAGGACAATAAAAGGATTTTTTTTTTCTTTTAACACATCCTTGCTCTTCTAGGGTAGACAGGAAAATTTTTCTCATAACATGAAGAACTTACCATTTTCCCAAAATGTTCTCTGTGGCTGAAAGACATACTTCTGTGCTTTTAGATTTTCATACCAATCCAAGAATTCTAATACCCTAAAACCCAAATAAGCTTGGGGAGAAGGAGTGCTGTGCAGGACTTTCTCATAAATTTTCTCTATTTATCTTTTTCCTCATACTGTTCTCCTTTTCTTCCTATGTGGCAAATTTTATCCAGACTCTATAGGTTAAAAATACTCATATGGTTTTGTATTCTTTCAAATATATTTTCTTCCTGGGTCCTGGTTTTTTATTTAAAAGTCAAAAGCCAATACTTTATTCTTCTATTCATTGAAGTCTACAACATGATACCTCTTCTAAGACAATTTGGCAAAATGTTTTTTTCTTATTTGGTTGGGGTTGGGATGAGGTGAGAATGGGAAAAAAACAAGGTTACAGAAATACTGGAAAAGTCATATTGGATAATAAATAAAATATTTTCTCACCACACTTATTTGTGATCTCATCTAAACATACTTTTAGGTTTAATTACATAAAAATACAAAGTATGGTAGAGTTGGCGGGAAAGGGTCAATGAATATGTGAACCAAATTAATGAATTTTATTTTTAAAATGTGTTTTGAATTTAGGCTTTTGTTCAGTTTCCATAAATCAATTATACTGAATTTCACAGAGGCATAAACTACATGGTACATTGAACAGACTAGATAATAAGTACAAGAAAAATTGCAGATCTCTTTTGTTTTGGAAATTTCAAGGTTTGAAGTATATAAGTGACACTTGAAAACCATCCATGACATAATCATGAGCATTTGTCTTAGTTTGGGGTGTCCTAATTCATTTTGGACCTGGGCATGACAGCTTCTTTTTATTTTCTTCTTTGTGCCATTTTTTTTGGCTGATAATTAGTCATAAATTGCCTTTTACTCTATAGCTTCATTTAAATCTAAGTCCCCTGGGTCATAGAAGCCTAGAGTTTGATTTGCTCCATAATGAAGCTGCTGGGGGTGAGCATAGAGTCAATATATTCAGTATAACAGAAGACACAATGTCTGGCATGAGAAGGAAACAAAATTTGAGATCTAGGGTTGAGTTTACCCAAAGCTCAGAGGTTAAGAAACGAAAGTAATAATACCAACAAAATGTCTCACATTCCATGGTCTACTATAACACTAGGATTATAAGGGGCAATTCCAAGACTTACTATATAATTTTAATTTTTGCTCCTTAAACTTTCAGGTATTTGAGTATCTGAAAGTTACTGATAAGTGTCGATTAAAATAAATTGGTATTCTATGTCATGCTTGGAGGTAAGGAAGAGGGGATAAAGGAAATTAAGATGTGTTGAGCACTAATTACATGAAAGATGTTAACATTCATTCCTTTGGTAAATATTGATTGAATTCAATATGTACCACACATTTATTTTTGGTATTCAGTACAAGTTGGTGAGCAAAATTAGATATAGTCTTTGCCTCCACTGAATTTACATTCTAGTGGTAGAAAATTCAATCAAATTATGTTACAAATAAAAGTAAAATTATAATTGTGCAATGTGTTATAAAGAAGACTGGGGTTACATATTCTATAAGAATGTCTTCCAGGAGTGGAGCTGATTGAGAGTACTGCTAAAATCTACTAGTTAACTACATTTAATTCTAAATATTTGCATGCAACTAATGGTAAATAACAATACAAAAATAATTGAGGTTACTTTCAACAGCCATACTGCTTTTAAAATACTGAGAGTTAAGAGCTGGTACATAGTTGATCCTCCAAGTATTCTAGCACTTCCCTTCTCTTCCTACTCTATCTACCTCCTCTCCTGGAATATCTCAGCTTATCTCAAACCAGACCACATCACAGTCCAACAAGTAAGAGATTGACATTTAACAGATGAGGGTCCCTAACATGCCTCTGAATGTGAACTTGAACTTACTCCATCAACTCTTCTGGATCTTTAGCATACCAACTGCAGATCTTGGAACTTCTCAGCTTCCATAATTGGATGAACCAATTCTTGTTATAAATCTATCTATCTATCTATCTATCTATCTATCTATCTATCTATCTATCTTCTATACTATTGGTTCTGTTTCTCTGGAAAGCCCAGACTAATATAGGTGCCATAATCAAAATTTGGGTTTGAGGAACAGCTCTGGCTGAGGCAGAGAAAAAATTAGAGGGGATAAAAGTGAAGCTAAAAAGTCTATTAGGAAGCTATGAGACAAGAATAAAGATAATTTGGTCTATAGCAGCAGTTCTCAATGGGAAAGCCAACCCATTCAAGGACAATTCTGAAAATTAATAAGATTGTTTCTGTTCTGTTTTGTTTGTTTGTTTATTTTTAGGAGGATGGCTACTGGTTACTGGTACTTATTGGTAGGTAGAGTCCAGGTCTGCTAGGTATATCAGGCCATGTGCAGGACATTAAACTTAAAGAGACAATTGTCTGTGTCTCACAAAACTTTAGAATGGCCCACAAAAAGCATAGATTTTCCTATAAATGAAAAAACCTGTCCAGAATCTAATTACATTTTACATATAAACACACAGTATATTTGCATGGCTTAATGTGTACACTGAATTTTCCAGGAATGCATCTACTATGTCAATGGAGACATAATTATACTTCAGTGTGTTTAGGAAGTCACTAAGACTTCTGGAAATTTTGGGAAATAATATCACATATGTAAAGCTGCTCCTGTACTGGAGTCCAATACAATAGACCTGTATCAGTCTGCACTGTAGCTTTCAAAAATAGAATGATTCTTTATATAGGTCCAAAATTCTGACAGCATTATTAGGTCTTTCGGCCTAGCCATGCCTCTATTTATACTTTTCATTACAGTTAAATTAAAAAAATATATTTTTTGAAATTTTACATATAAGTTTGGTTATATATGAATTTATTTCAGTTGGAGATTTCTGGCTTTGGATTTATGTTTCTACAAGTAGAGATAGGAAAAAGAGATAGAGTCCAAAGATTTTTAAGAAGTGAAATTAATAAGAAGTGATGAGTGATTGACTATGAGGGTGGAATGGGTTGAGAGAGAGAATCAAAGATGACTCATGGATTATGGCTTACACAAATAAATGGAGGAAGGTGCCATTTACTGTGTTAAGGGACCCTGGAAGTGGGCCCAGCTTGAGAATATAAGCATAATTCAGTTTTGATGCATATGCTTATAAGATAGACAAGACTAACTATCAGAGAAAAGTCTGGGCTAGCAAAATATATTTGAGAGACATCATGTATGGCCAGAATGAGGCCATGAGAGTAACAGTGAGATCTCATTTCCCAGCTACGTCTGAGCTTTGGAGAATTCCAATACTTAATGACCCCTAACATTAAAGTCTTTCCACAGTATATTAGAGAGGCATTACTTATTGCTCCCATTTTATGGCTTTGAAACTAATAGAAATTACTCCGACTAAAGTCATCAAGGGACAAAGTAGCAGATTTGGGAAGTACAGTTTGAAAACAACGAAGTTTAAATCCATTTTCCATGCTTTTTGAATGTACTTTGAGTGAACGAATAAATTACTTGGGGAATTTACATTGGGGAATAGACGTATAATAAACTGTAAACATTATATTACAGTTCAGGGACAATTTTCCATGGGTGTTGTGTTTCTGCATATCTTGCTAATGAGGCATTGACTGTCTTTTTTCCTGGGTGTTATTGAGAAGAATATTTGTACGAAGAACATCTTTGGAAAATGAACATTGTATTTCCCGCTAGAACAAAGAGTAGGTATGCTTATTGCATGCTATAAAAGAATTTGGGTTGCCTAAGCTCAGGGTTTATCTCCTGTAACACTATATAGTGATTGTACAGGTATCCATCTGAGCCCATCCACATCTTCCCCATGGAACTTGAGGCAAGAGGAATTGATACAAATATGCCAATGTTCATGTGGCTCTCTGTGATATAAGTAATACCATTCTTTCTTTCTGACCCATTCTGATGTCTTTTGCCAGCATTCATGAAATGGTAGTAGGATGGAGTAAAAGCTTGAAAATTCCTGAGAAATTATATAGCATGCTAAATATTTATATAGTATGCTAGAAGAACATAAGGACTGTAGAGAAAAAGAACAGAGAGAACAAAAGAAAGCAGGCATCCTGAGGTGATGCTGATGTTCTAATTTTAAATAGTATGGTGAAGTATCTCATATTAAGAGATAAAAAAGGACTTTCAGGAGTTGCTATGCAAATAGAAGGGCTAAGAATATCCCAATGTAAGTGCTCTAAGAGCAGAACACAGTCAATAAGGGAAAATATGGGGGGGTGAAGTCAGATAGTGGGAATCACCTCAAAAACTTTCTAAAGGACATTTGAGTACCTTAGTTTTAATTCTGAGTGAAATGGAGAGTAGCAGAATAAGGTGCTAATAGAATCACATTTGCTGCTCTGCTGAGACTATACTATAGGGAAGCAATAGTGAAAGTAGAGAGTCATTTTAGGAAACATCTATATTTTATTGGCCAAGGGCATTGTTATATTGTTTTCCTATAGATATTTAGATCAGAGTAAGATAATCTTGCTTTAAAAAAAAATTGCTACTGTCGTATTTATTCCCTAGTGCTCAACTTAGAGTACATTTCAATCCCCTGTTCAAAAATTGTGCAAAATTCAGTATTGTAAGTATAGAAGAGCAATGATAATTTTTCTAAATTCTTAGATTATGTCATAATATTCAGTAGACAATAAAGGCCATAAGTGACAAAGACCAACAGCTTTGATGACGGTAATGACGGATGCCAAAAAAAACAATAACAGCATTTACCAACTGAGTTAGTGTTAACCATACCAGGTATCATGCCTTAATAAAATACTAATTACTTTGGGATGCTAATAGACAACATTAACTCAGCAGGTGCAATAGATGATTGTGAATGAGGGAATTATTTTAATACAATCTACTCTTTCCCTTTTTTTGCCTATTTAGACACAATATGATTGGAATTTCATTTGTGCGTGTTGACACCTGCAACATTACCTTTTCTAAATACCACAAAATAGATTTTCTACACTACCCCAACCAGGAAACTTCATTATGATATCTCTGAGGAGCTTGAGGAGAAACCACTTTTGTCACAGTGTCAGTACTCTAACAACCTCTAAATAGGTGGTTCACTGACTAATTTGAAGTAGAATTTCATCATAGTCTTACAGCAGATTGGACAGAATGATAATTGTTATTAAATCTGTGCATATTCTAAATGCAAGTCTGACTTTACCACAGAGAAAGAACAGGTGGGCCACTCCTCATATGTAAAACATTATTGGGAACGAAATGCAAAATGACCTGATATAAGACAAAGAATGGGATTTGGAAAAAGTAGGCAATTTCCAGTTTGCTTTGAGTAAGCAAAATTTCCACAGTCAACTGCTGACTAAATGGATTAACAAATTCAAATATTTTCAGGTTGGAGAGAAAGAAGGATTTGCAAATGAACTGACAATGAATTTAACAGGTTTTAGCCTGAGGTGGTTTAAAATTTTGAACAGCACTTGCCTAGGAAATGGGGGCAATCTTGAGGCAAACACTAGTATCAGAATAGCTTCACTATTACTTACAGACCCCTGGGTTTACCGACTTTCCAAATTACTGTTGATTACTTCAGCATATTTCTAATTGGGTCAAAAAACTAGGCAAACTTCCTCTGAGAAAGCATTATATACAGATAGCAGGCTCACACAAATCAAATATTCTGTTTTCTGTCTTCTGTTATTCAAAATATTGAAATATGTCAAACTCATAACAATAAAATTAATCAAACTGTGAGGTGAAGCATATTCAAATATGGCTTAAAATGTCTTCACAACATTGAAGGTATATATTTCCCAGATAAATATATGTGTTCAAATATTAATAAAACTAACTCTATTTTCTATATTATGTCTCAGAGCCTATTTCAAAATATATTATCAGCCATAAACTATCCATTGAACACTTTTGCTATAATACTACATTATACACAAGCATTCTGTTCAGTGATTTGATGAAGGGAGACCAATACAACATTATCGTAAGATTGTGTCACTCTCCAGAAAAACATGATTTGTGCATTCCACCTCTGAAGGCAGGACATGATGTGCCAATACACACATGGCTAGAGCTGCAAGCCATGTAACTGTTATAAATAGGTCCTACTACAAAATCTCACACAACTCCTGCTTTGATATTTATTCCCACCCCCTTTTTCATAACTAAAGGAGTTATATCTTTTAACTTCAAGAAGAAAAAGTATTTGTCGACTAACCAACCAGGCTGACTTGGGTTTGAGTGGGGCTTTGGATGGATGGCAGTTTGTATAGTTGATGAGACTTGCAAGAGGAGGAGAGGGCATCAGGGACCTTTATCTAGCAGAAAAGCCCTTGTTATCTTTCTGTCATTTATAAAGGTAATAGGAGAGAGTGGAAATGATTTTGGATAAAAAGGCAGCTACCTCCTCCATTGCAGCAGGGTTTAATAAGAAGTCAAAGGTGTTCAGGTCTAAGGGTCTTATTTTCTCAGAGAATCTGGAGGCAAAGCAGTTTGCTGAGAGTGAAGTGGGCAAATGGAAAGTCCTAGATTTAGGAAAAGAACTGAAGGTTTAGCACTGCTAAAGCAGGGTATGAAACAATAACCTTAAAAGGGAATACAATAAGACTGTAGGACAAGGTTGATGCTCTAGGCTGAGTTTCCTTTGTGTTTTTGCAAATGTGTAAGAAACACAATTCCAAGAGATGAGAGCTTTAGAAATATCTTGAACACAATATCCGTATTTGAAAGAAATGTATAATCTTTTAAGGTAATTATTTTGAGGGTGAGTCTTTATTTATATGTATGAGCACTGACCTTTCAATTAAATAAACACTATCATATTACATCTCATGTAAATGCACACTCTAGTGTTTACATGAATCTACATATGTAACAAATAACACAGAACAATGGAATTATCAGATACTAGGTACTAACATCAAATTCTTGGTTTTGATATTGTACTGTAGGATGTAACTAACCACTGGGTGAAATTGTATAAAGAATACATGTACTATATTTGCAAGTTCTTCTGAATCTAATAATGATTATTTTTAACAGTAATTATTAGAAAATAAAAAGTAAAACCAAAATGAAACACATCCCTCTTCATAAAGTTGAGCATTTTTTTTTTTTTTGGTGTGTTCTATGAGAGGACATAAGCTATGAGGTAACACTGTAAATTAGCCTCTGTTTCCAAGCTTTCTGTCAATCAATGTAAAAACAAATACTGAATTGATTGAAAAGGAGAACTCTAAGTTACATGTTAAAAAATGTGGTTCCAGGCATTTTTTAGATATCCATATATAGTTGTTCCAGAGGGAAGTACATTGCCTCACTTTTATTAAAAGAGGTTTGCTTTACTTATCACAAATCATGTAGCAAGGGCCTGAAACCACCTTTAATTGATTAAAGAGGAGTTGAAAATGTTATTTCAAGTACACAGGGTACATAAGAACATATAAATTGTTGCCTGAATACCATGAACAACTATCGATTACTAACTACAATTTGTGTTTTTGAACATAAGAAAAGCCCAGTGGAATATAACTGAACAATAAAGAAATCTCAAGACATCTTGCTGCAGTCAGTTTCCTCCAACTCTAAGCAAATAAAATTTAAAAATCTGACAAAGTTATGCCACCAAGACTTTACTTTTGTATCATCAACTGTATACATATAACCCTAAAATAATATCACTAATGAGAAACACATATATGAATATTTTAAAATTCAAATTTCCTAGAGTATGACAGAAAAGATTTCCTTTGTTTCTACTGAACAGTTAATCAAATGTAGCTTTCATTATAATTATTACTTCAGACTCAAATCAGTAAAAATATTGTTCCACATATACATTATACAGATTTTAGACTATGTGATGTTTTTAATGAATTAAAATGTTCACACCACAAAATAGTTTAAGTTGCTGCAAAGGGTCTATGGTTGGATGTTTTAGTCATCTAAAAATAAGATTCTTTGGAATTTATTTTTCTAATTATTTTAAAAATGTTTAAAAATTGAAAATTATAATTATCTGCTGTTTCAAATACTTCCTAACCCCATAAGTTAGCTGCACATCTCCTGAGTTAACCATTTAGTGTTCCCGATATGCTGAGCTGGCAAGGTTGTTGGGTATCATTTTTTTTCTTGGTTTTCTGATTTTGAGAGAGAGGAAGATACCATAAGTACAGCTGGAATGTCAACAGATGTAATTGCTGATATTTACTAAATGGTGTGTGTATTTCTATGAAGTGGTGTGAAAACTGGAGTTCAAAACTGTTATGTAAATAAAACAAACAAACAAAAGTAAACTTACCCTGTGTATAGAATAAAACAGTAAAACAGTTTTCTTGTTTTTGATATTGGCTGGAACCTCTTCTCTGAACTTCAGATTCATAAATGCAATTTTTACTCAAAATATCCTCTTGGATTTCTTCTCTAAAATATATCTTATATCTAAAGCAGATCTCTTGATAGTCTTCCAGAATTTTCTCTAACTGCACTCTTCCCATTCTCAGCTAATGGCAAATCAGTTCTTTCGGGGAAAATCTTGGGTCATTCTTGATTATCTTCTTTCTCTCACAATATTCAGGTTCACTATGGCATTTTACTGGTACTACATTCAGATTTATACAAAATCCTATGATTTCTTGCCTGTTCCAGTGATTCCATCTTAGTCCATGCTGCCAGTTTTCAGTGTGTGGATAACTACAATGGCCTCTTAACTATCTCCCTGCTCTATTCTGCATACTCCTATTATTTTTTTTTCCAACAGTTCAACCATATCAATCTTTTCACTTCTTCTCAAAACTTATAAAAGTTACTGCTTCTGTTCTGAAGCCAAAGCCTTCACTATGGCCACAGCATCCTAAAGTATGACCACTCCATTATTTCACTTTCTTTCACTGGGGTCCCTCCACTCCAACCAAACCAGATTTCAACATATATATCATGTGTGTGTGTGTGTGTGTGTGTGTGTGTGTGTGTGTGTGTGTATGGTCTTTGAAATGGCTCTTTTCTTCACCTGAAGAGCTCTTCCCCTTGATAGCCATGTTAAAACTTCCTCATATTTCATGTTCTTCCTCAAATTTTGTTTAAGAAAGGTTTTCTGACCATTCTATTTAAGAAAAAATAATACAAAGTATTGGAGTATTGGTGAGGAATTAGAACAGTTCAATCACATTGTAACAGCCTGGCAGTTTCTTATAAAGTCACACTTAAACTAATGACATTTCCCAGGAATTCCACTTCTAGTTATCTTTCCAAGATAAATGAAAAGCTTAAGAAAAATATTAAGTTAAAAATACACACACACACACACACACACACGTTTGAAGTACTGAAAAAAAATATCAAGAAAGGATACTATACCTGACAAAATTGTTCTTCAAAAAATGAAGGTGAGATAAAGACATGCAGACTAACAAAAGCCAAGAGAATTCATTTCCAGTAGACCCACTTTACAAAACATGCTAATGGGAGTTCTTCAAGTTGAATAAAAGGACACTAAAACAGCAACATGACAGTGTAATAAAATATGAAACTTATTGATAAAGATATATACATTCAAAGTAGTAAAAAAATGTAAACAAAAAACTACCAACCACAGATACTATACCTGACAATGTGAGGAGAAATCAGAAAATGAGACTAAAAAAGGACTATTTAATGAGGTATAAGATATATTAGGAAAGCAGTGTTTTAAGAGGCAAATGAAGAAAGTCTTTTAAGGAGGAGGGAAAGATCAGCCATATCTAAGTGCTGTCGCAATTAGAACAGAAACTGGGATACAAATTTTGGTTTTACTAACATGACTGGCAAGAGCTAGATTAGTGGAGTGAAAGCTAATAAGAGTTGGTTGAATTCCTATCGTCCTGGAAGGTACTCGTATGTATCCAATATGAGTTCTGTCTCTTTAGAAATCTTTCTCACACAAAAGGAAAGCATATTTCTACAATATTTTATTTCTGTTAATAGAGGAAAGAATGATAAGTGAAAGCAAAAGCATATTATCATTTGCAAATGTATTCATTCTCTACCATTGATCAGATCTCCATTTCCTTCTCAGTTTCTATTACAAGGAATAAGAGATGTGCCATATTGCAGGTACTTTTGATAGGGTGAGGAGAAATTTGGAAACAAATAAACAAACTTTGATTATTGATATCAGGCAGGCTTGATTGGAAATGTGTGAGGTCATCCTGAGAAACTGAACATTCCTGAAAGGGTGCTGAATCCTTCATTGAGGGAACAGAGTCGGGGGAAAGTGGACATTAAGGATAATAAAGATATGTACACCTGCCTGATTATTTTGCTAAGGTTCAGTCTCATTGAATGCTGTGAATGCTGATCCTATCAATAACATATAATAGCTTTGTTTTAGCTATCCTAGGTTGGTATAAACACTTGGTTATGTCCTGGCCTAACCAGAAGTTACAATGAAACTCACAGATATTCAATTAACTTAACAAATTATCAATTTGTAGGGTTTGCTGTATATGTAGTAACATGCCCACCAAATAACTCTTTGTGATCCAGCAGCTGTCCCATCCTCAATTCACAGTTTCATTAATCATGTGTCTGCTTGCTATTGTCTAAATTACAGAGCTTTTTGAAAAGGGAAAAACAGTAGAAGAAAATGTTGCCTACACTTTGAAATTGAAATGGCCACAGACAGAAATGGGAAACATATTTTTGAACCAATAATAGAATCTTTTTATTGCTATTTTAATTAGAATTTCATATAGCCACATTGTTTATATATATATATATATATATATATATGTGTGTGTGTGTGTGTGTGTGTGTGTGTGTGTGTGTGTGTGTGTATGTATACATACATATATACATATATGTGTGTATGTGTGTGTGTGTATATAAAACACCAGACCACCAGCACTATATTTTACTTTCTTGTGTATTCTTCTTTTCTGCATGTCAAATATTATAAACTAAATCAAAAAGAAAAAAACAAATATTTCCTTCTCAAAGCAATTTTATGTTTGCATTTATAGATGAAAAATTTGATATCTCTGTGTGGAACACAACCATTAACTGATAAAACAAATATTACAGGTTAAGCTCGCATGTCCTGGCTATGATCTGTCAAGAAAGTGAGAAATCCTGCTTCTCGACTCTATCTTCTTTTATTCTTCTATTAGAAATTTGTGAAGAGATAAAGATGAAAATTCAAAAATTCTCTGGTGTGTATTTCTTACCCACTCTGGTAGTTTACAAAGTTTGTAAGATAGGAGTGACAAATGCTTTAGGTTTCCTGATTTTTTCAGATAATCAGGAGGGATGTGCTTCCAGAGAAGCTGACATTTTCTCACCCCAGGGCTGAATCTTGATTAGCTGAAGCAAATCTCAACAATTTGTTTCCATGATCGTCATTGATTTATTTAGGGAAAAGGATGTGATGTATTTCTGGCCAATGATTTGAAGCCTCTTGGCTGGGGCTTCTGGGAAAGTTATTCTAGTTCTTAAAAAGAGATACAAGTCAAGGAAAATTTCTCCTCCCTTTTCCTGCATTTTTCTATTGAGTAATGGCTGGATCTGCTGTATTTGAGTTGTAATCACAAGAGAAGTCAGCATGCTAAAGCTAGCTGAGCAGAAAGGCGGAAAGGACTTGAATCCCCAAAGATGTTGCTGAGCAGCAGAAGTTAACAATCCCGAAATTACCCCCTGTGCAGTTCTTATTCTGAGAACTAATGTTAGTGAATGTTCTACTGGATGTAATTTTTATATTATCTATACTTCATTGTTTTTACTCTTGATAAAAAACAGTCTGGCACAATCTGACATATTTACGATAGTGTGATTCAACAGATGTACATAGAATTTAGAAGCCAAAGAATTGAATTTGAATCCTGACAAGTTTCTAACTTGGAGAACTTGAATCAGTTACTTCATTCATTTGTTCATTCGGTAAAAATGTCAGACCACAGTCTCTTAGCGCATCGTCTGCCCTCACTTCTACAGTTCTTAAGGGTGATGGAAAGGGCATACAAAGTAATATAAGAAATAGGCCACATAAATGTCTTTGAACTTTCATATAGGTAGAGCTCAAAAAGCGAGGGAGAGAGATCACATTCTTGTCTAAGATCCCTAATTTTGGGGTACTCTTCCAAGTATTGACACTTCCAGCTGATAGATCCTGTGTGCATACATGACCTAGGTGATTCATTTTTTAAGAATGACTCCTCGTATTCAGCGAGAGAAGTAAAACCCAAAAATGTCCAGAATATCTGTCAAACATACAGGTTCAAGTTAAGCTTTTTGTATGTAAGGGTTTTTTTTTTTCCTTTTCCCCCCAGTTGTTTGCTGGAGCCATCCATACAGATGAGAGTGAGTCAACTGTACATCAGTCAGAACTATTTCTTTACTTTTCATTTTTCCCAATGTGTCACATCCCATTTAACATCATCAGTTATCTGCAGCGAAACTCTTCTCAAATACTCCTCAGATTGTCTCTTAAGTTGGAGACAGCTAGATTTTATGGAATCCACATTTATGTTATTTGCCGTTATCTTATGGTCATTAGTAAAATAATGGAGATCTTATCCCCAGGACAATCAGTAGTGGCATATGTGCAGTTAGCTTGCTCAGATTCCATCTGTGTTTTTGCTATTATTATTATTATTATTATTATTATTATCTAAAAGAATGCAAAAATTTTCAGTTTTATTATTTTTTCTCTCAGGTTTGTTTATCTCTCATAAAGTCTCACTCTTTGTCTCCATGACTTACTGGTTTGCATATATTCTCCTTTCTTATCTCAGATATTTCTACTATTTATCTTTTAAATACATCCTTTCCTCTTATGCAATGGCATTCTCAATAATGGGGTTGGTCATGATAAAGAAAATATAAGAATTCAGGAAGATGCATACATAATGGTGTTTTCTTAACTGTTAATTATTATTTAGCTATTAATTTTAACTATTAAGAACTAAATTTAACTCTTGGTAAGTACTTACAAATAAGAGAACATTCATGCATAATGGCATCAAATTTAAATAGAAAAAGACAAGTTTTTGAATGCCTTACTTCATTGGATAATCCTAGCTTATAATCTTCTATATTAAATCAAAATATACATAGTAATAAAAATTTTTAAATAGTTTTCAGATTTAAGAAATATATCCTGGCATAGTGATAAACATTTTTAGTTGTCTTTAGCATCACACAATGTAAAATAGTATATTCAATCAACTCCTAAATATCTAAAAGAAATTAAAATGGAGACCCAGATACTTGTATGCTAATGTTCATAGCAGCATTATTCACAATAGATGAAAGGTGAAAACAACCCAAACATCCATCAACAGATTAATGGATAAACAAGATGTGACATATAGATACAATGTAATATTATTTGGCCATAAAAAGGAACATAGTTCTAATACATGCTACAACATTGATGAACTTTAGAAACATTACACTAAGTAAAATAAGCCAGTCACAAAAGAATAAATATTATATGGTTCCACTTATACAAAATATCTCTAGGAAAGGACAAATAGAGACAGAAAGTAGAGGCTGCCAAAGGAAGAGGTTGTGGCAAGAAAGCTATTGACTAACAGGTAAATAATGTTTTGGGTAATGAAAAATTTTGGAACTAGAAAGTGATGATGGTTGTAACAACACTGTGAATGTAATTAATATCACTGAATGATACACTTAAAAAATAGAATGGAAAATTTTATTACATACATATATCTGTATTAAACTACAAAAATAAAATAATAAATAATAGCATATTTTGGCAGATGTTTCCATTGGAAAACATTTTATTGAATTTAAGATTTTTACTTGCAAGGGGACCTTTGTTAGTCTAATGAGTTACCTATACACGAAATGCACGAAATGCACGAAATGCACAGCTCACTTGAAAGTGAGGTACAAAACATTTAACCTGTAGATGTTTAATAATCCTCTTACTTATGCTTTGGTTAAAACTTAGATGGCTGCATTTTTTCTATTGGAGGTTGAGAGTCTTTATAGTAATAAGTTTCAACTCTTAATTTTCCTATTTCTTACCTCAGTTATTTCCCTTTAAAAACTGTAGTTTAGCTTTGCAACAAAAATCTTTTAAAATATAAATTTATTCTGCTCATGCATTATATGGAAAGATAAGCAAGGTGCAAAAAGTATACATGGCTGGACAAGAGAGTCCTCAGCCATACACTGATAAAGAATGGTCTAATGACTATCTAACTAACAAGGCTCTAATAAATTCTCTTCTCTCATTCAAGTACATATTTTCTTAACTGATCTTTTTCACAATTTGAATTCTTCTATATGTGCAGCAGTGTGTTTAGGTACTTTCTTTGTATTTGCAAATATTAGCCTAATATATAGCCATGAATATATTGTCTCTTAGCCTGAAAGTAATAACCAATTTCTACATCCACTCCACACTTAAAAGTCAAGTAAGCTTTGCAAAATCCTGATTACATTAATGAGAAGCACAATGATTTAGAAACTGTATTTTAGGGAAGGAGATTCATGGGACGTCTGCAACGAGAGAAATCTGTCAGGGGCCCGGAGTCATCTTGACTCATGAAGAAAGGGAGACAGCATGACTAGAGCCTCACCATGAACAAAACCCTAAAAGGGTTTCCACTACTGGGGTGAGTAGAAGGACAGTGGTTTGAAAGATCATTAGAAGTGGCCTGTGAAATTGCCAGAGCAAGCTCAATCTTTGTGGATATTAAGAATCTGCACGACCCAGATACCACAAAGGCTTGATTACAGAAAACCCTCTCATACAACTGGTAAAGAAGGACATTTTCTGCCTTGGTAGGTGACACTGACCAGTAATATCAGCATATAACTTATGTGATAAAGGTACTTCCATTATTTATAGGCTACCAGAAAAAAAGAAAAAAAAATAGCAGTGGTCAGAACAACCTCAGGTGATCAAATAAATAAGAAGCAAGTAAACTATTGAGATATTACTATTTTATGGATAACTTAAAGACTAACTTAGTCCATAACTTATGGACTAAGAATCCTTGATATTTTACTCTAGTCTAAGTTATCTGGATTAGAGTTTATTTATGGTTTTGTTATTGAGAAAATAAATCCACCAAGAAATGTACTGTGCACTGAGAATACTAAAAAGAATAAGACATTTTCCATGTCTTTAAAGACAAGTGGGGAATCAGACAACTAAGCAAGCATAATTATAACTATATGGTGTGATGACTAATGTGATAGGGGTGTTGTGGGCACATGGTAATTTAATCTAATTAACCACATCTGGTAGTTTAGAGAGAGAAACCAAGAACAGATTCTTGGCGGAGTAGGTAAGGCTTACACTGAAATTTATTATTTTAAATTAGTCAAAGGACGTGAAAATAAGGTTAGAAGAGGAGATGCTGGGAGAGATTCATGAGCAGAAACCTAACCATATTTTGATTTCATGAAGTCAATCCAATTAGAGTATGTTGTAAGAATAAAGTTGAGGATTTTCTAAAGTATCATATTATTTTCTATAATAATTTATTTTAAGGGCTAATGAATAGATAGAAAAAATACAGAGAAAATTCCTGGTTAATACTAATTATTTGTAATAATCTCATTGCAAAAGAAATTGTTCATTCTCTATACTGTAGTGTGTGTGTGTGTGTGTGTGTGAGTGAGAGAGAGAGAGAGAGAGAGAGAGAGAGAGAGAGAGAGAGAGATTGAAATCGAACACTCAGTGCTGCTATAACCAGAGGAGAAGAAAAAAGGAAGAGAACATAATGTTGGCAAGCCATTAAAAGCATCATTTTTGTCTCAACAGGGGATAGAATAGAATTCCCTGCCACTTATCTGAGGCAATTTTAGACAGCAGAAAATGGGGAATGATCTCTGATATCATGGGGCTTATAGACTGGGAGAGAATATAAAGTTTAATTGAATAATTACAAATTTTAATCAAGGAAGCAAAACCTTTATATTTATATGTCTGTAAGTATGATATATGGAGAGAGCTATCTACCTGTTTATCTATATCATATATCTAGAGAGAAAAATAGAAATAACTCCTTACAGGGACATGAATTTACCTATTTGTGGGACAGACTTAAGTTCTTTCTGTAAGAATAATAGTGGAGCTTGAGATTTATACAGCAGGAAGTTGAGAAAGAAAGTGGTGGTAGGGGGAGGGCAGGAGCCAAAGCCCATGAGGATGGACTGAAATCAAAGCCTGCTTTTGTTGCCTTTGAAATTGGTGGTACAGGTGGCTCACAGAATCTGTGGCTCTTCATCACAGAGTGGACTAAGCATGTACACCTGGCCCAGAAGTTGGAGAATCTGAAAGTGGATGTAGGGAAATGTGGAGCTGTTATAGAACAGTGTGCTGTTTCACAGAAAGGAGATGAGCCAGCAATTAGCAACAATGCATGTGAGCTACAAAGCAGCTGCCACTTCACTTGTGCACTCTCAATCTCCTATAAAAACCTCTTTTGTGCCTTGCCCTAATTGAAAACTTATAGGAAAGAGAATTCTGGGAAACAGTTTAGCAGAATTAAATTGAAAACACATTACAAGGCCACTCAATATTGTCAGAAAGCAGGTTTGCTGCCAGCAAGAGAAGATGGTGAATGGGATGGAACCCAAAGAGGCTTTGAGGATGCTGGTCATGCCTCGTTTTTAAAATCTGGATGCTGGTTACACAGGTGTGTTCACTTTGTGAACATTCTTTCAGTGGTACACATATGATTTATGTATTTTCTCTGGGTAGGTTAAACATCAATAAAAAGTAATCAAAACACAATAAAAAGCCCCAATAATTATAAACATAGTGAGAATTAGGAGTAAGATACTGTGAAGGTTAATAAATAAATGGAGCTCACCTAATGAGGAACTCAAGAAAAAAATACTCCATGTAGTTAACTTTTAAGATAAAATGATGCTTAAGCAGAAGATTTCAGGTGAAGGTGGTATAGATAGTTATTCAGATGACAAGTGAGAGTGCATTATGAGCATAGCTGAATTGAGGAGAACAGTAGGAGAGGAAGGAGCTATGAGGCTTGAAGAAGATGCAGAGATCAAATAACGGTGTCGTAGTCTGCTCTAAGTCTGTATTGCTGCCATAACAAAATACCATGACTGAGTGTCTTAAACAACAGAAATTTATTTTTTTCACAGTTCTAAAAACTAAATCTAAAAGCTCTATCTTCAAATATAGTCACACTGGGATTAGGCCTTCAACATATGAATTCTAGGAGCAGAACATCTAGTCCCTAGCAAATCGAGAGCTCTATCTGAGACTTAAATAATTTTTACTTTGTCTTAAGTACAAGCATCATGTATTTAAGGCTTTTATGTATGGGAGTGATCTTTTTTGAGGTTTTGAAAGACCACTCTGCTTGTAGACTGGAGAGGGTGAAGAGTAAAAGCAAAGATATTAGAAGAAAGTTGGAGTGTTTTAGAATGAGGGAGGAAATGACTGAATAGATTAAATGGATCAGATAGTGCCGTAAATTGGTACAAACAGCATAGAAGAACCTTGGTATGAATCCAGGCTCTCCCACCTAACAATTGATGCTTTGGAGCAATGAATTGCTTAATTTATGTATTAATTTTCTCATCTGTAAAATTGAGATCATCATGGAATGTGTTCCATAAGATGTTATAGGTTCGATTCCTTGAGACACAGTCACCATAAAGAAACTGTGTGTAGCAAGTGTCTTGGAGAGTGCTGTTTGTGGCGGATAAAAGCAGCAGGATTGAGCAGGGGACAAATTTAAGTGTGATAAAGTCACAGCAAAGGTCTCGGCCAATTTTAATGAGAGCTCTGGAGTAGTATGTTCTGCCTCCCCAAGAATCCTTTCAAATTGGAGTGACAGGGTTTGCATTTAAAGTTGTGTACCAACAGAGCTTTGGGAAGGGCTATAACATCGGGTATGGCCCTTGAGACAAAGATGAGTCCTAAAGATGGTCTGCTAAGAAATGTAGGCTGCAAACACTACCAACAGCTAAGAGACTGAGTGCTTCAGTCATGGAGAGGGAAATGTGTGTGACACAGCTCTTCATAGCCTCTTTACAGGGTTTTTGAGAGAATTAAATAAGCTAAGGCCTGAATGATGCTTAGCAGTGCTTATTGATCATCTGAACTATCTATGTTAAAAAGTGATGATGATTTCTATGAAATGATAAGGATAGGCTTCCAGGATATATTCTTAAGTGATAAAAACATGGAGCAGAATACTTATATAATATGTAGTATGCTTACACTTTTTTTCATTTTGGAAGAAAAAAGAAGAGTGGATTTGGTAGTATTTGCAAAAAGAAACTAAAGAGCAATATTAAAAAGAACTAATGAAAGTAATTATTTATAGAAAATGTGTGTTTTTGGAGGGGGATAAAAGGTGTATCTTCTCACTCTGAGTTATATTTGGACAATAAGTGCAGCATGGGAAAGGTTTAGGTGTGAAAGCAAAACTATGAAAAAAACTTTCCATACTTTTGAAATTTTGATAATAAAAATTGATAATCTAATTTCAAAATAATTTTTAAAAATTTTAAAATGCGTAAAATTAAACACAAACTAAAACAAAACTACCAAAGATGTATTAAAATAGCATCATAAATTTAGTAATAGAAAAGTGTTCATGTCAAATACCATTAGAATAAACTTGTTTCCTCTAAGTTGAAAATAAAAATATTAAAATAGCAACTTTGGCTATACACACTTAGAAGGATAATGTATAGGACCCCCTCTTCCCAAAAAAAGAAAAAAATACGACGTAGTTCTTGTTAAAGTAGTTTTGTTTAAAAAATAGTCTTGCTAAAGGAATTTTATTTGTTGCTATTTTGAAACTAGTCCCTTTTCATTGAGGGACCATATCATTAATAAATCATGTTAATGATGTCAGGAATCAAGATTTCCAGGGTAAGATAAATAAATATAAATATAATTTAAAAATCAGAGAAATTAAAGAAATTACTAAGATATTAAAATTGAATTGGAAATACCAACGGAAACTAATGGTTTTTGAAAATAACAGTAAGAGCCTAGAAGCAATATTGCCCCAATATAGCTAAAGGCCCATAGAGACTGGAGTTTGTTTTCTAATACTATTTCCCACCTACAAAATCAGGCTCCTGTGAGAAATGCATTATATATATATATATATATATATATATATATATATATATATATATATATATATATATATATATATTTGTATTCATGACATTATTGAAAATGTCATGATTGTCTACATAAAAGTCATAAGGCATATGCATGCAATTACTAGACATTAATTAGTGAATATAAGGTCAAAGAATATAAGGATACAATAAAAGGACTTATATATTTCACAATTTCAATGAAGAACTAGGAATTAAAAAAAATAACAGTACCTAGAAATGTTAAAATGTTCAGGATAGATATAACAATATACATGCTGAATTGTATGTTTCTATATTAGTTGAAAACAATTGGAAAATTTGAAAATAAAATTTTAAAACTTATTTTTACAGTAGCATCAAAAAATACTTGATATAAAAAGGTACACTACTCCCACACTAAAAACTGAAGAAAAGTCCTAAATTAAAGGAGACAATAAATGTATTGTTAAGAAATAAATTCTGCACAAATTGATCTATAGATTTAATTCAATCAAAATCATAATATCAGCAAATATTTTTGTAGAAATTGAGTTTTTAAAATTGATATAAAAAGCCAAAAGCTGAAGAGTAGCCAAAGTAATCTTAAAAATGGAAAATAAAATTGAAGACTTAAACTACTTGACTTCCAGACTTACTATAAAGCTACCGTAATTAAGACAAAGTGATATTGTAATAAAAATAGATACATAGAAGAATGGAACAGAATAGAGTCTAGAAGCAGGCAGACACTTGTAAAAAAAATGGATTTTGACAAAGGCACTAAAGCAATTTATTGAGGAAATAAAAATTCCTTCCACAAAAGGTGCAATTACAATGGAATAAATAGATGAAAAACTTGGATGTTAATAACTACAACAACAAAAATAACACTCAATTTTTCCTTCAAATACTATATAAAAAATAATTTGAGATAGATCATAATCCTAAGGTGCAAGTTAAAACTATTAGCTTTTAAAGGAAAGTAAAAGAGATTATCTTTACACTTAGAGCATAGGATATATGTAGATCCACACACACACACAGATACACATACACACTAGCTATGGTATTTAAATATTATACACACATATTATACACATACATACACACACACATACATGATAAACATAAATGGGTGTTGATATCATTAGTTCTCACAGAAATACAAGTTGAAATCACAAAGAAATAATAATATGCACACCACAAAGACTAAAGTTTAAAAGGTCAACCATGCCAAATGTTGGCATGGATGTAATACAACCAACACTGCCATACATTCATGGTAGGAATAGAAAAGAATGCAGATTCTTATAAAGTTAAAAATATGTCTACTCTATTATCTACTCTTAAGATATTTACTAAAAAGAAATGAAACATATGTATACAAAAGGATTTATTTATAGATGCTGCATTTATAACAATCATAAACAAAAGACAACCAAAATATCCATCAAGAGGTGCATCAGTAAACAAATTGTGCTACAGTCATAGAATGCAATACTACTTAGCAACAAAAAAGTAACAAATTACTGATGCATGCAACAATATAATTGGCATTATGCTGAGCAAAAGTATCTGGACAGGCAAATATATGATTCTCTTTACATGGCATTCTAAAGTAGTCAAAAGTATTTTATAAAGGAAAAGGATACAAAAGTGGTTGCCTCTGTAGGCAGAAAATTTTTCAAAGGGGCAGGAGGAAACTTTTTAGGGGTGCTGGAAATGTATGTATTAAACATCTATAAAAACATTTGCCAGAACTCATAGAATTTTATACTTAAGGATTTACTTTGATTGCCCTGCATGTAAATTTTACTTCTAAAAAGGAAGCACAAACACATGGCAATCTCTGGTTATTAGGTCTGCTTTTTCACAGTATATATTTTAGCAATTCTGAAGGTACTTTTTAGGCTTGAGTAAATGAGTGACATGTTAAGAATAAAGGGAGATAAGTTTCTTACTGTCGGAGAAAGAAGTTACAAATACAATCATGAGGAAATAAATTGACAAATCCAGGAGGTAAGATATGTTGCAAGACTATCACTCTAGCCAGATCCCTTCAAAAAGTTAATATTGTAGAACACACACACACACACACACAAACACACACACTCAAAAAGTAGTGATAGTGGGGTCATACTTGTTAAAAGATATCTAAGAGGTAAAATATCTAGATATAATGCATGGCTCTGGATTGCATTCTGGCATGGACAAACCAATTTTAAAGTACATATCTGGCTTAATAAAAAAAACTAAAATATAATCTTATAGTAGATAAGAAACAGGTACACAGTAGGTTACAGATCGTGACCTGAAAGAAACATTGCAAAATAGCATGTATAGTGTAACATCATTTTGGTAAATATTATTATTTTGTATTGTGTGTGTGTGTGTGTGTGTGTGTGTGTGTGTGTATGTTCTAAATTTCTACAATGCACTTTACTGATTTTTGTAAAAAAATAAATAAATAAAGATGGTGAGCAATATAAAGTGGAGTTATAGGAAACAGGACAAATTCCAAGGAGGAGAAGAGAGAGAGAAAGGGGCAAAGATATCATTTAACTAAATAATGGCTGAGAACTTCCGAAAACTTGACAGAGATTTGAACATACAAATGCATAAGTCCCAAATTTCCCCCAAATTTTAACTCCAAATTATCTTCTCTAAGATGTATTATAATAAAATTGTCTCAAATCAAAGACAAAGAGAGACTCTTGAAAGCAGTAAGAGAAAAGAAGTTTGTCACTTACAACAGAAACCCCATAAAACTACCAGAAGATTTTTCAGCAGTTACATCATAGGCCAGGAAACAGTGAGGTGATATATTCAAAGTTCTGAAAGAAAAATAAAATTGACAAACAAGAATACTTTATCTAGCAAAACTGTCATTCAAAAATGAAAGAGAGATAAACACTTTGAGAGACAAATAAAAGCTTATGGAGTTCCTCATATTACAAGAAATGCTGAAATGTATTCTCCAAGGAAAAATGAAAAGATATTAATTAGTAACATGAAAACACATGAAAATATAAAATACACTAGTGAAAGTATATGTATTCAAATTCAGAATATTCTAATACTGTAATATGGTCAAATGTTAATCACTTAACTCTAGTATAAAGTGACAGAAATATTAAAAGTAACTATGCTATAACAATTTGTTGATGGATATACAATATAATAACATGTAAATTGCATTATCAAAAACATAAAATGTGGGAGTAGGGAGAAAAGGGTACAGTTTTTATAAGCAATCAAAATTATCAGCTTAAAAGAGTTGTATTTATAAGATGTTTCATATAGGCTTTGGGGTAAGCAAACAGCAAATACCTTTAAGAGATAAAACAAGATAAAAGAAATAAAAGTGTACCAATAAAAAAAATCACACATGCAAAAATCAGGCGACTGCAGCAAGAGAGGAAGAATGGAATAAAAGAACAACAAAACAATAAGAAAACAATTAAGAAATAACATTAGTAAGTTCTCACCTATCAATAATTAATATAAATGTAAATTGATTAATTTATTCAATCAAAAGGCATGGAGTGACTGAATGGATTAAAAAATAAGACCTAACTATATGCTGCCTCCAAGAGATTCACTTTAACTTTAAGAATATAGATAGGCTGAAAGTAAAAAAAAAAAAAAAATAGGAAAAGATACACTAAGAGAATAATAATCAAAAGAGAGTAAGAGTATCTGTACTTATATCAGACAAAATAAACTTTAAGTCAAAATTCTAAAAAGAGACAAGAATGTTATTATGTGATGATAAAGGGGTTGGTGAATCAAGAGCATAAAATGATTGCAAATTATTCACCCAACACTGAAGGACCTAAATACATGAAGCAAAAATTAATAAATCTAAAGGAAAAAATAGACAAAGTGCAATTATAGTTGGAGATTTCAATGCCCTACTTTCAACAATGGATATATCATCAAGACAGGAAATCAATAAGAAAACATTGAACTCGAACTATACTTTAGACCAAAGAAACCTAACAAGATAAATACATACAGAATATTTCATTCAACAGCAGTAAATATAAATTCTTCTCAAGTGCACCTGGAATATTCTCTAGGATAGATCATACATTAGGCTATAAAACAAATCTTAGAAAATTTGTTTCAATCTAATTATACCACAATGGTATGAAACTAAAATTAATAACAAGAGAAAAATCAGAAAATTAACAAATATGTGGATTTAAAACAACACATTCCTGAACAACCAATGCATTTAACTAGAAATAAAAAGGAAAATCAAAAATTATTTTGAAAGAAATGAAAATGGAAATACACATACCAAAACCTATGGCATGCGGCAAAGCAATTCTAAGAGGGAAGTTGAATGATTAATACATACAAGAAAATAGAAAAATTTCAAATAACCTAATTTTATACCTCAAGGAACTAAAACCCAAAGAATGAGCAGAAGGAAAAAAATAAAGATCAGAGCAGAAATAAATGATATAGAGAATAGAAAAAAAAAGATGAGCAAAGCTAAGAGTTTTTTTAAGATAAACAATACTGACAAATCTTTAGCTATACTTACCAAGAAAAAGAAAGAACTCAAATAAAATTATAAAGCAAATGGAGACATTAAACTGAACACAGAATATAAAGTTCTTAAGAGAATAATATGAGCAATTATAGGCCAAAAAATTGTACAATCTAGAAAAAATGGATAAATTTTTAGAAACATACAACCTACTAAGACTGAATCATGAAGAAATGAAAATTTTGAATAGACTACTAACAAGTAAGGAGGTTGAATCAGTAATCAAAAATGTCCCAGAAAAGAAAAGCTCACTATCACATGGCTTTATGGTTGAAGTCTACCAAAAACTTGAAAAATAATTAACACCAATTCTCCTCCAACTCTTCAAAGAATTGAAAAGGAGAAAGTATTTCTAAACTCATTTTGTGAGACCAGCATTATATTGATAACAAAGCCCAATTAAAGATACTACAAAAAAAAAAAAGAAACCCAAATGATCCAATCTCTCTGATGAATATAGGTATAAAAATTTCAACAAACACTACCAGACCAAATTTAAAAGCATATTAAAAGGATCATACACCATGATCAAATGGGATTTATCCCTGGGATGGAGGTATGGTTCAACATACACAAATCAATAAATGTAATATATCACATTAACAGAATGTAAAGTAAAAATCATATGGTCATCTCAATAGATGCAAAAAGAACATATGAAATATGCGACATCCTTTCATGATAAAGTTGCTCAACAAATTGGGCATAAAAGAAACAAACCTCAACATTATAACCACCATATATGACAACCCCACAACTAACATGGTTGCGAGAGGTTTACCACTAAGATTAGGAATAAGATAAGGATGCCCATTCCTATTAAACATAGTATTAGAAAGACCTAGCTAGAGCAATTAGGAAATAAAATAAAATGCATCTATATCACAAAGGAAGAAGTAAACGTTTGTAGATGACATGGTGTTCTATGTATAAAAGCCTGAAGACCCACCAAAAAACTTAGAACTAATCAATAATCCCCTGAAGTTTCAGGATACAAAATCAATATACAAAAAATCAGTTGCATTTCTATATACTAACAATGATCTATTGGAGAAATTAAGAAACCAATCCTATTTATAAGAGCATCAAAAATAAGAAAATAATTAGGAATAAATTTAACCCAGAGGTAAAAGATCTGAACTGTCAGAATTCTGAGATATTAATGAAAGATAGTGAAGAAGATAAAAATAAAGGGAAAGATATTTCATGCTCATTGATTAGAGTAATTAATATTATTAAAATGGCAATACTACCCAAAGTGATCTATAGATTTAAAGCAATCTCTATCAAAATTCCAATATCATTTTTCATAGACATAAACACATCGAATTTAAAATGTGTGTGGAATCACAAAAGATCCTGGGTAGCCACAACAATTTTGAGAAAGAACAAAACTGGAGGCGTCACATTTCCTGATTTCAAACTGCATTATAAAACTATAGTAATCAAAACAGTACAGTTTGGGCATAAAAACATAGTTCAATGAAACTGAATAGAGAACCCAGAAATAAATCATGTATATATGGCCAATTAACTTTTGATAAAGGAGCCAAGAATATACAATGAAGAAAGGACAAAGTTTAATAATGGTGCTGGGAAAACTGGATAGTCACATACAAAATAATAAAATTGGACAACTAGCTTACACCATTCACAAAAATAAAGCTGAAATAGATTAAAGACTTAAATGTAAGACCTGATAGCATTAAACTCCTACAAGAAAACAAAGAAAAAAAGTCCCTTGATATTGATCTTGGCAAAATTTTTTGAATATAACACATATAGCTTATTCAACAAAAGCAAAAATGAACAAGTTGGATTATTAAAAAGCTTCTCACAGCAAAGGAACCCACTGACAAAATTAAAAGGCAACTTATGGAATGGGGAAAATACTTGCAAACCAGACATATGACTATGAGTTAATATCCAAAATATGCAAAAAACACATATAACTCAATAGCAAAACAAAAACTATAATAAAACCCACAAAAAGCACTGATTAAAAAATGGGCATAATACATGACACTTTCGACAAAAAGAGTTTCTTTTCAGGAACCTGAAAAGGTACTCAACATATTTTATCATCAAGGAAATATAAATCAAAACCACGATGAGATATCACCTTACACTTGTTAGAATGACTATTATGAAAAGACAAAATATAAAAAGTGTTGTCAAGGAAGTGAAGAAAAGAGAACCCTTATGAATTATTGGTGGGAACAAAAATTGCTACAGCCACTACAGAAAACAGTATTAAATTTTCTCAACAAAAATAAAATAGAACTACCATATGATCCAGCAATTCCACTTTTGTGTATATATAGCCAAATAAATAAAATCACTATCTTGAAGAGGTATCTGCACTTCAGTGTTCATAGCAACATTATTCACTATAACCATGGTATGGAAAGAACATGTGTCCATCAAAAGATGAATGAATAAAGAGTATGTAACTATACACACACAAACAGAGGGATACTAGCAGCCATAAAAAAAGAAGGAAATCCTGCCTTTTGGTATGACATAAATTAATCTTGAGGGAATTAGGCTAAGCAAACAGAAAGAGACAAACACTTATATGTGGAACGTAAAAACGGCTGAACTCATAGAAGCATAGTAGAATGATGGTTTCCAAGGGATGAGGTTGGGAAAAAAAATAGATACTGGTTAAAGGGTACAGCCTTCCAGTTATAAGAGAAATAATTTCTGGAGATGCAATGTATAACATAACATGGTGAGGATAGTTAACAATACTATTAGTATTGTATACCTGAAAGTTGCTATGAGAGTAAATTTTAAATATTCTTACCATAACAATAACAATAATAAAATGGTAATTATGTGAAGTGACGAATATGTTTTAACTATTTTTGCAAACATTCCCAGTATATACCTACATTGTCAATGCATTATATATCTTAAACTTATACAATGTTATGTCATTTATATCTCAATAAAATTGAAAAATATATAAGAGAGAAATTCTCTTGAACATCTAATTCTATGGCTTCTCTTTTTCTCATTATTAAAATGCTTTTTTCAGTGTTATTAATCTCCACTTAATACCACTTAATACCACTTCACTATAACTATTTCTGTAAGAAATACTGAATATTTAGGTAGATTGAAAGGAGAATTAGGCTTGTATTGGCCATTCACCTTCAAGGTTTCTCTTCCTTGAAATACCTGGCATCATAGGAGTAGCTGATAAATAGATAAATACTCATGGAATAACAAAAGGGCAGTAATAGCTAAATAAAAAATACATAATCTGGAGGTTAGAAAAAACATATTTAGTGTCTCTTCCATATACTTGTATCCACATGCCTGACTGATATAAAAGTAAATTTAGAATTCTATCTGCTTCTAAATTTCTCTACTATACATCAATAAATGGTCAAGGTGTCTTTATACTTTCCCTGATGACTATGCATCAGAAGAATAGAAAGAGGGGAACAGATAGCATGGCTTTACTAGCCATTTCCTACCACTTGCTAGAAATCCTGTGAATCACAGAAGGATTTGTGGCAGAGTCCAATGAAACCAGGATCCATGAGGTTAGATATTTAGCTCTATTTTTATATGGCAATTTACTTGTTTGAGAGTCAAAAGGCATGACAACAGAGAGAAATAAATGAGCTATCACAATGGGAAAAAAATTCCTACACCCTGTTATTTATAAGCGCTAAACTTGAGTTCAAAGCATATATGTTTGCACCAAGATTTCATTTTATCACTTAATGAAGCCAAATGGAAATTGTTTAATGCAAGAATTCATAGGATAGTTCATGCAAATGAGGAAGCAATGGAGTCACAAAAGCTTTCAGACTGTCTTCTAGTGTCTATAATAAACTGAAACGCAAAACAGACATCTACAGAAGCTCCTACTTTGCTTCAAACACTAAGCCAGAGACATATCATCTCCCATGAAGGGGAATCAGCATTATAGCATGTATTCATTCAAGTTTAAGAGCTCAACTAGTGAAACACATTTGATATATTTCCCTTCCGCCAGAAGAAACAAACAAACAAACAAACAAACACCAGATAACTGGAAGGCCTATTTTGAGAAATTTGATTCTTTTAAGAAATAAATTTATATGAGTTGTTTCAAAGAGATCCATGTGATTTAGTCCTGATGTGACCTGATGTGATGTGATTTTTAGAATGCATTGGTATTTTTATCTTGTCTTTTGTAAAGATTAATAATTTTTACTGGTAAAGTTCTTTGAAGCCATAGATAAAATGTTTGAAAATTTATCTTTTCATCTGGCATCACGGTTTCAAAAATGTAACTCTACAGATTGCGTACCATATGTTTTCAAGTATAGGGCTATTTTCTAAAACTATTTGCTTTTTATGTTCAATAACAGAATTACTTGTCTGCTGGAAACTGTGCAATTTTGGTATGTAATTATAATAAATTTTAAGAGCTGACAATTTTCTTTTTTTTGAAAGAATAGTTTCATAAATGAAAAAAGAGAATTTGTAAATTCTACCCCTTCCAACTGAGAAGAGGGCTCACACACATAAAAGTGACATAAAATAAACTGCATATTGATAGACTGGTTTAATCATAATATTGGATTTAAAAAGGGAGGAACTGACTACAAATGGAAAACACGAAAAAATTTGGGGGGATTATAGAACTGTTCACTGTTATGATTGTGGTGATAATTACATGAGTCTATATGGACTTTGAAACTCATAAAACTATATACACAAAATAAAACACTGTATATAAAATAGAGGTATAAAAGTAGATGCATGGATGTATACATTTTCAAGTTAACTGAACATTTAAAATAGGTAAATTTATTTGTGTGTATATTCTACCTAAATAAAGTTGATTAAGTTTACAAAGATGATCTTGTCATTTCTTACATAGTCAAATTTACAAAGGTAGAACCCATATATTTGATCAAGCTCCTGTCATAAGGAGAAAAAATAATATTTTTTATATAGTAAACACAATAAAATAACATTGAACAATATCAAATATATAATATCTTACTTCAAACATATTAGCAATTTTGAGTAAGACAGTCAAAATAATTGACTTGTGTTTAACTTTTTAAACTAATTGAAAATACTAATCACAGGCTTCCTTTTTTCCTGATTAAGTGCTTAAAATTAGTTCCTAGGCTTCTTTCTTCCCCCCCTATTTCAGATCTTAGAATTATTATTGGAAAACAACCCATATTAACTTTAGAACAAGAGTTCTATTTACATTAACAGGGTATTTGCATATATACCAAGACAGAAATCAAGCAATAAATCTATTTGTATTATGAATACACTACTATCTGTGACTTAATTTTTCTCAACCACTTTCCTCTTTCAAAATGATTACAAATCACCATTTGCATGTGATATCAGAAAGTCGCTTGACATAATTAACATTTTATATCCTCTAAGTTCTTTTTCTCATTAAATTACACCTTTTGGAAACTTTCCTCATTGCATTAAAGCATTTTCATATCAAAATATGAAAATCTCAACTTAAAAAATATTTTAATAAAAAAATAAAAATTTAAAAATAAAATCATCTAAGAAACTAAAGCTCTCATCAATATACAAAATGAAAATTGTAGGTTGATAAAATCATTCAAATGAACACAATTACAGACAGGAGATGGCTATTAGGTAAGAAGAGATGTCAATCAAAGGACAAATAGGGTAACCAAATCAGTGGACCAAGATTTGGGGAAAAGTTTTATCTCTATAAATTTCCAGTTGGAGAATTATTTTTAGGGCTGTATGTGTTTCCAATGTGTGCCACTTATGATCATTAGTCTTGCAACTATTAAAAAACTAAGCTTTTTCTTTTATATATTTGTGATTCAATGATCTCAACTGACATAGTACTTTTCATTTGGTTATTAGTGAGACTAAAACCTTTTTCTTGTATTTATTGATCTTTTCTATTTCTTCATTGGTTAATTTAGATAAAATTTATCGAGCACCCAACTGCAGTGAATATAGCACAAACGTCTCTGCCTTCATGAAAATTACATTTCAATAAATGCTTAATCAAATTACTTGATGATTTTCTACTGGTACTTTTATTATTAATATATTCATATTTAGCCAAGTTAATGTGTATCATTTAATTTTATATATTTTTACTTTTATTAAATTTATGTAGTTTTAAACCCAATAATCCTTACCTAGAATAATTTTTAGATTTGGTATTGATGCTTGAAAAAAATGTTTTCTACTTATATTTATCTTATGTTTTTTTTTAATAGAATTTTTAGTCAATTTTGCCACAGGAAATATATTAATATATAATGACATTTACAACTTTTAAAAATTTTCTCTAATATTGAACTAATTGTCAATCTTTTATTTAAATAATTCTCCCTTTCCCTATTGATTTAAAATGACTATTTTATGATATATTGCATTATTTTAAACATAAGTCCCTTATTAGGAATACCTCTTCCCTTGTATCATTTTGTATATTTTTTCAATAATTTTCTCCTTATTCATCAAGCATTATTATGTATTTAAATATGTGGCCACACCTCTTTACTCTTCTTTAAAAAAACAAAACTATCTTGGCAAATTCTTCTGATATGTAATTTTATTAAACTTTAAAAAAATCACCACAATTTTCTAAGAGAAATTATGCTAGGATTTTGTGCAGAATTATTTTAAAACTGTTTTAAAAATGAGAATAAATTATCATTAAAGAATTTAGCATTCCCATCTAAGAACATGATATAGTTCTTTTTTTTAGTTAAGATTTTTATTATATCAAGGAATTCTATAGTTTCTTCATATATGTCCTATAGCAATTTGGTTCATTCCCTGGTCTTTTATATTTTTAGTTGATAATACACATGCAGTTATTTCCCATTACATTTTCTAATTTATTGTTAAAACTTTTTTTTGTTTGTTTGTTTTCACTTCACATCATTCCCTTCCATCCCTTGACCTCCAATAATTTGGACTAATGGGATTTTGTGATCCTGAAGTTCTTTATAATGCTAATAAATTTTGTTTCTCTTCTTTATTCACTCAGGATACTGACTTTAGAAACCAGTCTGGTTTACAGTCAGTCATTCAAAGATTACCTCTTTCAGTTTAGTTACTAAAAAATACTTTCTTTTTTAATTTCAAACCATAATATTCCAATGACTTCATACTGATACTTGTGCTACTCTTTAGCGTAGATTTTCAGCCCAGATAACAAGCTATTTATAAATGACAAGGCACTGCAATCAATTAGCCCATGTGATATATGTTGTTTTTTTAAAAGTTGGATAAAGTTTTTAGGTAAACAAACAAAAAGAAACTTCACCTGGGCTTGACCTCTCAAATGCCTGACGCATAAGCGTAAAAGTCTAGGGTGGGGAAGCATAAAGGCACCTATAAAGCTTCATTTGGGTTTCAATCTGTCTCATTTTCTTCTCATACACTGACATAGTAACTCAAAAGAAAGGCAATGAAAGTAAAGCTGAAGCTGTGCAAAGAATTTCAAACATAATGAGAAATCAGAAAAAGTCAGACTTCTTTTTTTTCCTTCTATTTTCCTGCTTCTGATTGATTCTTGCTCTGCAAAATTTTTCCTTCAACGTTTAAAGAAAATTATAATTGAATTTTATTATGAATTCCAACTGAGACAGACCTGGATCTATTTCCATGTGGAGTCCCAGCCCCGTCAGTTATTTTCTCAAGGATCTTTTATAAATAGATTATAAATTGCCATGTTGAGCACTAGCCCAGTCAGTTGTCTTTTCAAGGATCTTTATAAATAGGTTATTGAATTAATTGGTCTTATTGGAATAATTATCTTTCATCACACTCAGACTCCTGTTCACAGAACCTGGAAACAAAGAACAACAAGGGAAAATTAAAATGGGATCCAGAATGCAGCCTTTTGTTTACCTCAGAATAACAACCCTAACTATGTTCAAAAGCCTAGGCTTTCTGCTAAAACAAAACAAAGGACAGGGGATGACCTTGGCAATTAGCTAATAAATTCACTCACTCAAGAGTCAAACTGAATTTTACTATACGTGTAGGGTTTTTTTTTTGTTTTTTTTTGTTTTTGTTTTTTCACAAAACCATAGCTGGATTTCATCTATTCAGACCATGTAGTTCCCAGAGGACAATCTTTCCTTGACCCTACATACCTCTTCCGCATATTGACACAGAATTGTTCAGAGAGAAAAATATATAAAGTAATAAATTTAAATATATTTATAAAATATGTAATATATATTATTACATATAAGCATTTGAAACCAGCAATCCTATTTAGTTCAATATTTCTTCCTGTCTTGGCTTCTACACTATATCACATCTCATATTGAATTATAAGGTCTTTCTATTTGGTCCACTTGATCATGGATGACCATCTCTAACTCTAAAGTCTGCTTCATGACTTAAAAGCTGATCTGATTCAGCATTCCTTAGATCTCTATGGTTTGAATACCATATCCACCATTTATCAGATGGCAATCATCTCCTGGCTCTGATTTGCAGACTTTCATTATTTCAAACTTGACTGCTCTAAACAGCTCACTTTAAATATCTTATAATTATATAGTATTCTCTAGCCCAGACTGGCCTAGTCAATTCAGCTAGGGAAAGGACATTTCGAATCCTACCTAGAAAGAATAACCTAACACATATATTTGTTTGTTGACCCTAGACAATTTCCCAATTATGTTCACTGCTGCCCGCTTTAAAATAATCAGATGAGGTAAAATTAATCCAATATGAATATATTTTATCTTTTTTCTAAATTATTTTTGGGAATAAATTTTCAGAGTTATATATAGTATTTTGAACAGTGATGAGAGTGAACCATTTTGTTCCTGATTTAGTTTACTTTTTTAATTATCAAGCTTTGTAAGACTATTATTTTTTAGGTAGAGGAAAATCATAAAATAACAGTAAGGCTTTTTGTGTTTCTTGAAAATGCTTTGGTGTTATTTGCAAACTCAGTCTAAATAAGCATTTCTGATTTGAATTTGAAAAAATGTAAGATAGTTGGAATACTTACAGAAACCTCAAAGTACTTTAATGAAGAAAACAATCTAATGGGAAGTATTATACTAGTATGTTTTAAAAAGCAGCTCTATCTTAGACAACTATACTCCAGTAGCAATGAGCACACCTAAGTCCCAGATATTGCTTTCTAATACCATTCTCCAATGAAAGGAATCTGAGCTCATAGGAGATGACTGATTCTAGGAATGAGGGTTATAAAACACAAGATAAACTTGGAGTGTTATATAGTGTCAGAAAGTGAGTATATGCTTAAAAACAAACAAAACAGAACTCACATTAATAAGAATTTGTCAAAGGAATATAGAAGTCAAGTGAAATAGTGTCCAGTAATCAAAGCTAAAACTATTTTAGTAACAAAATAAAGTTGTATTGATTTACATATACATATGTGTGTGTATACATACATATATATATATATATATATATATATTATATTAAAGAATCCATATTGATACAGATAAATGATTGAGTAAATAGAAAGGGGATAAACAAATTTGAAGACTTCCAAATTTATGTAGATATTCTGTTTTCAAGGGAGTGCAGCATACTCCTTATTGACTGCAGATGGTGACTTCCTTCCAAAGGGTACAGTATGGAGAAAAGTAAAAAGGTGATTTCACAGTGCGAAAACCTGACAAACACTATTAGTTAGATTTTTATATATATTTTTTGTAATGTCCTATTTTGATACCAGAATTCCATCGGTAAAACTACATTATATTTATTTGTTTATTTATTTATTTTTCTTAGGCTCTGCTTTCTTGGCTATAACAAATCCTTGTTTCAAGATGACTTTGACAGATTTGAGAGTGCTGGTCAGGTATTTGGGTTTTTGAGATCAAGATCACATATGTAGTGACATTTTCATCATATCATACCAATGGTACATATTACTAACATGACTTATTACTGTTGATGCTGACTTTGATCATCCAGTTCAGGTAACGTTGGTTAGATTTCCCACTAAAAAAGTTATTTCCACTCTCTCTCTTTTCATACTGTACTCTTGAGAAGGAAGCCACTATGTGCAGTCCACACAGAAAACTTAATTGTTGGGTATATGGGAAATCTCTGTACAATAATGTTTCTGTAAACCTAAGACTATTCTAAAATTAAAGTTTATTTAAAAACTCAATCAGCTCAACTATTTCATATGATCATCCCTATAAAGTGTGTAAACTGAGAATATGAATTCAATAGATAGTTTTTGCAGTAATATTTTTTATTCTATTTAAAACTTAAAAACTTGCTACTGCTAAATGAACAAATTTACTAGCATTAACCTCAGCACATATGGAAAATTTGAACTTCTAAAACAGTGTTTAAAATGCAATGAATTTTTGCTCTTTCATCCAGAATTTATACATTTTTAAAAGCATATGTAAAATGTGCCCCTCTTATAGCAGTTTTACTTGAGTAATAGCATCTCAAATGGAGTCCTTTCCTAGTCAATTTTCAATTCACAAAAATTAGTCTCTTTTTTCCTTTCAAGATGACCAGATATTTTGACTCATCATCTTACATGTTAATAATTATGTTCAAGAATATGAAAGAGTAAATAATGTAAAAACATTCTTAATGTAGCTGAAATAATTTAGTCAGAAAACATAGGAAAGCCACAAATGTAATCAGAATAAGACTCATAAGATGTATGGCATGTTTCACTTAGATGAGAGAACACCACCCTTTTTTGGGTGTTAATCTTTGTCTGAGACTTAATCTTTGTTTTTTAGTGAATAATTTACTCAAGAATTTTCTCTAAAATAAAAGAACTTTGCTAAATTTGTATTAGAGAAATCTTAGACTTTCTAATCCCAAATTCCAATAATAATATATTCAGCAGTACTAACTCACTATTTGATAATCTCTTCTGGTATACAGTCTACATTCTAAAACCTTTTAAAACACTTTCGATATTAAACTATAGTTTGTTTATGTAAAAGTAGAATATGAAATACATATATATGTGTGTGTGTATATATATATGTGTATGTATGTATATATATATACACACACACATATATATGTATTTCATATATATATATATGAAATATATATATATATATACACACACATATATATATATATATACACACACACATATATATGTATTTAGGTTACATATGTATATAACCGGAGTTATGCAATGCATACTGGAAGATATGATGTTTTAAGCTTTCAACTGTCATATATGATATTCTATGTGCTAAAATGCTTTAATGTGCCACTCAAAATACAGATTTCTTAACTACAAAGAAACTTTTCAGTCTGTTAGACTATGGACCACTGGGATATAGGAAGAGTAGATATAAAGCTTTGTAATATAATACATAAGAAAGAAAAAAATTCTTTTAATTTCAAAGTTTTTTCCTCAATTATTAAGTTCTGTTTCTCATTGTTTATCATTGTCATAATTTAAAAGATGGCTTGTAACTGGATGCAAAATGCACAACTTTGTTTTTATTCCCATTCACTGTTAATAGCCAAATGAATGTTTTTATCTTAAAATATAACTAGGAACTGTAATAAATTTAATATCTATGAATCCAAAGTTAACTCTTCTCTCTGGTTCATAAATTGAATTGTGACAATTATAGACATATACAATCCATTTTAATGAAAAATACAATTCTTAAGGGAATAAGGTCTATACATTTTCTGTGACTTTTGTTTAGAAGCACATGAGAATGCCTTTGAATTAAAACTTCATATAAAATGTAGGCAAACCTACAAACCACTTCAAAAAACAACAAAACTTACCAAAATAAACCCAAATAAAACTATAAACAAACCTGTTTTATTTATTAAACTATTAATTAAATGCAGAAATATTAAGATATTTGAGTTGATGGATCCAGCGATCCCTTAGTACTCTAAACTGTAGTGCAAAAAACAAGGATATTAAAATGTCAGTGAAAATTCCATTTAGCCATACTCCAGTTAAATAAGAAAAGTCACTCATCTTTGGCATCAAATTATTTAAGAATCTATAGGAAAGGTAGAAAAAAAATAAATGACTCTATAACAAAAAGTGTAATTCAACCAACCACACTTGGTACAGGAAGAAAGGCCCAGCAGCTGAATAGTCTCCTACGGCAAGATTCTTCAGTTAAACACAGGACAGTATTCGCTCACTGGATAAAGTGTGAGTGATGAGCATTACTTTGTGTAGAAAGCTTCTCATTGGCTGGTCAAACAGAGAAGAGGAAACAAAGGGATACTGGCAAACTGGATCTCACTGACATTTACATATATTTCAGTAGTGATGATTTTAGACTTATTGTTAAGAAAGTCTTGTTAACTCTCTTTTCTGGACAATGTCAATTATTTCTCTGGACTCTCTAGTTTGATTTAGTTCCTAGAGTGAGGCAGCTTCTGTTATAAATTTTCTTCTTATTAGTGCAAGAAAAAGAATCATGCATTTCACTGGATTATTATAATGTTAAAAATGAATACACCTGTTTTAAATAATATGTAACCTAATATATAATTATTTGTATTGAAATAGTTGGTCATTTAACTGTTCTACAGCATTATACACACACACACACACACACACACACACACACACACACAATTTTATTCCTTAAAATATTGTTTTGAGTTTAAATTTTGTTATTGTTTTCATTCAAGTGCTTATTTGCTCTCTATGAAAATACTCATTATTTATTTGCTTTTCCCAGAATTTCCAACCTAAAGCCATCATTCATGATAAAAATATTAAGCTGTAGTCTCTAAATTCTCCCTTTAATTTTTAGAAAACTCTGCTCTTTCTGGACTCTCTAGATAACTGGTTCTTTCAGAATAGAACATCCTTCTTAAATCACTTTCATGTGCCAATAATTTCTTTCTTTACTGAACACCCAAATTTGAAGTAGTGACTCTGTTGGCTACTTTAGGGTATTGTGTTTTCTGTGTGAATAAGTGGAATTATAGAACTGATTCTATTTTCACTGGGAATTGATGCTACTAGTTCCTCAGTCAATAGTCCTTCAAATCTTAAACTCGGAAGCTACAGGATGATTTAATGTTTTGTAAAAATACATAAAACTAAAAAAAAAGACCAAGGGCATCAACATGCAATATATAATCATTATAACAGAAATCTGCCAGGCTGCTCCAAAGAGGAGATAGTGAAACTTATCCAGGTTCATGAGAAGAGACATTTCTGATTATCTTAGTTCTAAGAATCCAATAGCAAAGTCAAGCTGAGTTGAAATCAATATGCACATTAATACATACAGATAAACAATGCAAGATCTCAATTAGAAATGTGAATATAATCAAAATATTATTGACTATGTTGAGAGTACTAAAGTCCTTTAAAAACTAGCAATTGCCACTGCTAATGCATCTAGCATTTCTGGTCCATATTATCCCCACTTATGAAGTATAGAGGTAAAACTGGATATATGATAACTCTTTTTAAGATCTAAAATCCCCAATAATTATTTGGAATATCAGGAAAAAATTATCTCTTAAAAAATACAAATGTATTTATTCTTTGATTCAAGAAAATTTATTGTATATATATTTTATATATACTCTCTATATATGTACCTACAGTCGGTGCCAGTCATTCTTTTGTGTACTAGAACATAGTGGTGAATAAGACAAACAAGGTTTCCTGCTCTTAAAAGATAATAAGACAGAAATAAACAATTAAATAAATAATAAGTGAAATATCATTTCAGACTGTGATAACTGCTATGAAGAAAATGAAGTACAAGGGAGTGACTGGAAGATTGTCACATTAAATTGAATAGTCAGGAGTAGTCTCTTTGAAATTTGATATGTTAATTACAACTGCAAACCAAGACAAGATTTCTATAGGAGTACAAAACATCATTTACTTTTACTTTTTTCTAAAGTGCACGCTTATTGTCTCAAGAGAATAGACTGTAGGGTTCAGGGAAGGCAAGTGTACCAATGTTAATGCAGTAGACCAAGACTGGTAGCGGTAGAGATGAAGAAAAGTGGAAGGACTTGGGACATATTTTGAAGGCAAAGAAAGTTTAGCAGATTTCTTGATGTACTGAATACATGAATGCTGAGGGAAAGGGCAAGACAAAGAATTATTTCTAGATTTAGTAATCATTTACAACTGGGTGGGTGATAGTACCATTTACTAATATAGAAGAACCATGGTTTGGCGGTTTTATGGGACTCAGCCAGGAAGTCTTCATGCAGGATTTCTCTTGTAATCAGATGGTGGCTGGAGCTGCCATTCTCTTGAAGGTATCCTCAAGCACATCCTATAAGTAATGATTAAAGCTGCCTAACAGGGACTTCAGTTGAAACATCTCCATGTGGCCTCCCCTTGTGCCCTGGGCTTCTTCATAGCATGGACATTTGATTACATGAATGAGGTTCTACCACAAGAAGGCAAACATGCACATATCTTCAAAACCAGAACAATGTTACTAATAAATAAGTCAGATTATGTCACTCATCTGCTCAAAATACTTGAATGACTTCCTGTCTTATTTAAGGAAAGCCAAAGTCTGGACATTAGCCCACAAAGACCTTCATTATCTGGCTCTCCAGTATTTCTCTAATCTATTTTCTATTTCTCTTCTTTCTTTCTTATCTCATTTATCAAATATCACCTCAAAGAGACTTCCTGTTTCTCTAGTTAAAATACAACTCTAGAAACATCCCTTCTTCTTCTTTTCTCCATAGCACTTATTCCTTTCCAATATACTATGTATTTTTCCTACTTATTTTGTAAATTTTGTCATCCTTCACCTGAATGTAAACTCAAGGGGACACACAGGATTTCGTCTGTTTTATTGCTGCTGTATCCTCAATGCTTAGAATAGTACCTGAGCTATAGTAGGCATTCTGTACATATTTGCTGAATGAATATACAAATGACACCTGGAAAATTAAAACAGATGAGAAAATGAATGCCTATTCTGAGGAAACAGACACTTATTTTAAAGATTTTAGATTGGATTAATAAAAAAGTACAAATTTCTCCTCCTGGCATTATTATTTTTAACCTTTACAACATTTATTAGTTCATTTAAAATCATACTACTTTTGTACACCATAAAATCACACAATTGTTTTTCTCTTTCCTTTTGCCATTGGAATGGTATATCAATGATATCTAGAACCACTCCATCACAGAGCCAAGAAGATTCTACAAAATTCTGAAAACAACTAGAAATAGGAATGCATAATCTAAAGGGTAATTGATATTCATTACAGGGAAAATGTGGAATATGGAAGTAAAAAGAAATTTAGGTAGATGTGCTTCTAAATATTCTTTTCCTATTACCAATTTATACAATCAAGCAGAACCTGAGAATTCCCAAAATAAAATTGGCCAAACAAAGAATAGCTCTTAATGTAACAGTCAACCACAGTTTGCCTTCGAGGTATTAGAATATTCAAGACCTTCCCATGTGTAAAATAAAATCATACCCCTCCCAAGACCCTCAAAGTCTCATCTCATTCCAGCATCAGGCTCAGACTTGAAGTGCAGAATATCGTTATCCGAAATAATTGTAGGGGCAGATGAGGCTGCTCAGGTCTGGTGCTCCTCAAGTGTATTTCTTTGAGTGAAGATACTTGTGATATGGTATTTGCACCTTATGCAACAAACATAAAACAGTGGGACAGAAAACCGCAATAGACATTCACATTCAAAAAAAGGTAGAACTGAAGGTACTGGCAGTTATTATTTCATTGCTATTCTGAAATTCAGATGAGTATTTGCTCTTGGGATAAAGAATGTTCCCTGATTATGATGTGGTAGTTCGTTCTGGAGAGGATTCTTTGTAGCTAGCTGTTAGTTCTACCCTCTTGGCTATGCGCACTAAGTGATTCTCCCCTTTACATAAGAAATGGCTTATGTTTCCAAATAAATAGCTTTCTCAGTCTATTTTCTGCTATACTAGATTAAAGGCCCAGAGGCTTCATTTTGTCAAGTGTCTATCTTTTTTTAATCCAAGTTTTCAGTGCTTTGTCCATATAATGCTCTTAACAATTTAGAGTTTCCCATGTATCTTATATGATTTTACTCCTTTGGTTAAAATAATACTCTCAAATTTCTTCAAGACAGACCCCCTATATACATTAAGCTACAAGTCAGTACACTGCAGAACAATTCTCTACTAATTCTTAATAGCCCTTTAACTAGCTTAGAGTTTCACTTTAAATCTTCAAAAGGAATATCAGGGCATTGACTGCCACACCTTGATTTGATCTTTAACCTGAGGCCATGGTTTACTGAGAGTACCTAAGATTTAATATTTTTCCAAAGCCATTTATAACTTTGTGAACTTTGATCATAGGAGAAGAATCAGTGAATAAGAATCATTTATTTTTGACTCCAGCAAGTCCTGGCTATACTATAATTCCTATAAATTCTTCTTGAAAATGGAACAAATACTATATAAAAGAACTACTGAAACAGAGGGCTAGAGATAGAGGTAACTTCAAGTTCAGATATGAAAGATATATAGAGAAGGAAAGATCCTGGAGTAACTGTCAAGATGATTAAATCCCATACTCATACCCTTAGTCGACAACAGAATTTCATCAAAATAAATAAAAAATTCCAAGGGTCTTTTGAAAGTAAGATATAGACAGAAAGGCATGTTACTATCAGCCTTTGAATTTCAGCACTGGCCATTCTTTAGCCCTTCAGTCAATTAAATTTAAGGTTAAATTTAAACTAATGTGATCCACTAATTTATTAGCATGTTTTATTCTAAGTGAATTGTAAGATTTGGAATTCATGATTCAGGAAACCCAGGTCTAACAAAAAAATTTTCCTATAACTGAGAGCCATTCAGCTTAACCATTCTAGGTCTTGTTTCCTCATTTGTAAAGAGTTGTTTCAAATGCTACTTTTACCTCTAAAATCCTATCATTTTTCTAACCAGTCTGCTCTTTCTTATTAGTCAATTCTGCAATTATTATGACACAGATTTCTGATTTTCAGATTTGAACTTAATTCAGGTATAACAATATTAAAATAATGCTCGTATCTATAAATATTGACATAATTAAAGCTTAACCTGCAAAAGATATTATAATAGAATAAAATTTCTTCTTGCTGCTTCAACTTTCATGTCAATTCTTTCCTTTTTTGTGGAAATTTTTCTCTTCTTCTTCTTTAGACAATTGTAACTTATTATCATTTCCATAATCTTTCCATAAAAATTTAACTCTGAAAACACCAGATATTAAAATTAATATCTATCATCTATCTATCTATCTATCTATCTATCTATCTATCTATCTATCTATCTATCTATCTATCATCTATCTATATTCTCTGCATTAATCCAGAAAGAATTAAACAAATAAAACCAATCAATGTAAATCCGTGATTATATATTCAATGGCTATTTTTTAAAATTTTAACCCTAATATCTAACTGAAATAAACACCTACTTTTCATGGATATAGGATATTAATTGATAAAGTAAGAATGTTCTATTTGAGAAGGAGCAGAAATTTCTGGAATTAATTAAGCAGTAGGCTGCTATTCCTCAACTTAAATAGAAAATCAGTTCTGTTACCTGTCCAGCATTTCTATTTTGTCACATATTAATTCTCCTATGCAGCATCCCTTAATACAGATCTTCTGTGTGTGTGTGTGTGTGTGTTTGTGTGCATGTGGTTGGTTGGTGGTATGGGTAGTTCATTACCCTTTGTATAAATCTGTGCTAGCTGCAGATTTAAGTTCAATCCCTACTCTATAGGAGGTAAGCAGAGATAATGAATTAGTGTTTTCAACAAAGAAGATTATTCAGAAGGCCTTTGGAACAGGCAGAGAAGTGGGGCAGTAGGCTAGTCTTTTATTAAACACATATCCAGTATCTTTTTGAAAAATCCTTCCCTTAGTCTCTCTAAATTTAAAGAGAAAATATCCAAAATCTGGGCAGTCTGAAAATTATATTATTTTCTAAGTAGGGAACAGATTACAAGAAGCTATGAATAAAAACCCTCTTTCTGCAACGAAAATGTTACATGGTTCATTTGCTTAAAAAAAGGGGGGCTTGTGTGAGAAATTAGGGTAAAATGCAAGGCAAGAGGAAAACTATGCCAGGCAAATAGTTGCCAACAACGTAAACAGATGCCAAGTTAATTTGGGGACCAATTTGTCGTACATTCTCTTTGAACTGCAAACTTCAAAACTACAAAAATTTCATCTTGAGATATCATGCTGTCTCTGGGAAATATCCTTTAGATAATCACACTTATAATTACAGTAGAGGTGATGAAACATGTATTTTAATCTATATTTTGGCTGATGCTGTTTAATTCATCTAATATTTTTTTTCCTCTTTGCCCCTAAATTACCTTCCTAAATTTTCTTTAAATTTCTTGGGCAAGTCAGTTATGCCATGTTGTACATGCTGCTGTATGAGGACATTAGTGCCAAAACCAAAGAAAACGTTATCAGGGGACTGACAGCCTACAAATTACTATGACTAGTATGAACATTCTTGCTATTGTTAACAAACTGTGTCAAAAGCACATACGATGAAATTCAAATATGCTAATGCTACAAATTCAATTTAACTTTACAGAGCAGATTCACACCTGGATCTCAGAACCATCACAGGGGTATACAGAGCTATTTATCTGTTATTTTAGTCACTTATTGACCTAAGATATTTCATTGGAAAGCTACCTACTAAGGCAGAAATGGGAAAATGGGAGTCAAGGAGTAGGAGTGAGATTCAAATTAACATGAAACTATTAGTCATTACTAAGGCACTATCTTTAGCTGAAAATGTGCTCAACATTGTTAAAAACTGCAGTGTTTCCATGGTAGAGTTGATAAACAATTTTGAATTAATCAGAAGACTGACTCCCTACACAGACACTCTGTTCTCTACAATCAATCCCACTTTAAAATAAGAAACAGAATGCTGATCTTTCAAATCTGGGATAATTCCTCTTAATTCTTCAAGCCAGGATTGTACATAGATGGTTCTGTTTGTCCTAAATGTGACAAACATAGATGAATGAGAACAGAATTATGGACTTTGTGGCCAGATGATATTATATCTACGTAAGGTAATTCAGCAGTAACATAGACAATATAAAATGCTTCCTGGAACTAAACAGGAAGATGAAGGAAATAAAGAAATGAATATTTATTATGAACTTGCAACATGCAAGACATTTTATATGTGAAATGCCTAGCTCAGATTTTAATTTAATCATTCTTTCCTATCTCATACCCTGTCCTAAGTGCCTGTAATACAGCACTGAGATAAACTGTTAAAAAAATATGACTGATGGAGTTTATATTTCATGAAAAGACAGACAACATAACAAATATATTAAATAATCTAAACAGTTTATTAGAAACCAAAATATGCTACAGTCAAAGGAACAACTAGAATAGCCTAAAGGAAATCAAGGAAGAGAAACTGTAGTTTGAAATAGGACGTGAAGGTAGACAACACTGAGAATGCAGTATTTAAGCAAAGGAATAGAAGACATGATGGACTAACTATATGGATGTTAAAGGGAAGAGTATTCTAGCAGGAACAGAGACTGCAAAAGTTCTTAAGAGAAATTATACCTGAGAATACTGAAGCACTGCTAGGAGATTATGGTAGATTGGGAGGAGTAAGGGGAGAGCAGAGGATGAGATCAGAAGGAAACAGTGGCCATGTCACATGAGAGACCATTATAAGAATGGTGGGGTTTATACAAGAAAATAGAGAATTATTAGAGGGTTTTCAGTAGAGGAGTCACATGATCTGAAGGAAAGGGCAGCATCATTCAGAAGCTTTTGAAAACATTTAGGTAAGAGTTCATGGTGACTTCAACCAGGATATTAGCGCTAGAGGTAATTAATAGAAAGTGGTTGAATTCTGGTTCTATTTTGAAGATAGAGACAGTAGGATTTCCTGATTAAATCTATGTGGGGAGGAAGAAAAAAGGAAGAAGTCAAGAATAACTCTGAAATTTTTGTCCTGAGCAACTGAAGGGATTAATTTTTTTTACTATTTACCAAGATTTGGGAATAAGTTTGACAAAAACTGAGGGTTTAATTTTTGAGGGTCTAATTGAGATACAAAACATTCTCTTGAAGATTTCAAGCAAGTTGCTGAATACATAAAACTGGAAAGCAAGAGTGAGATCTGGACTGAAGTTATATATACACACACACACAATTCATAAAATAAAATAATAAAATAAAAATAAAATGGTACCATGAACCTGGGTGAGACAGCCACGGTGGGAGGATAGCTATAAAGGAGGAGAAAACCATAAATTTAGCCTTGAATCACTGAACATGAGGAGGAGGAAAAAAGGAGGATTCAACAAGAGACTGAAAATAAACCACCAGTAAATTAAGAGAAAACACAATAGAACGCATCGTCCGGAACATCAAAAGAAGTATTTCAAGGAGAATAAGGTGATGAACTATATGAAATGGTGCTGATAGTTTAATAATATTAGATTTGAAATTTGAACATTGGAATAAGTAGAGACCACCAGTTACTCTTACGAAAGAAATTTTAGAGAGGTGGAGAAAATCTTTGGAGTAGGCTTAACAAAGAATGAGAAGAGATAATTGGTGATAGCAAATAAGGACTATAATTTTGAAGAGTATTTTTACAAAATGGTTCATAGAGGGGTAAGTAAGGTCAAAGAAAAGTTTTAATTTTTTAGAGGAGAAATAATACTTTATGTGCCAATGATAATTATCCAACATACAAGAAAAAAATGATGAAGTGGCATCGAAAGAAAAAATGATGGCTGGAGTGTTCTCCTCGGGCAGAAGAGCAGGATAGGGTTTAGTAAACAGGTAGAGAGACTGTCTTTAGACAGAAGCACAAAGAGTTCATCTATGTTAATGGAAGTCTGTGGAAATTCCCTTCTGACTGCTTTAGTTTCATAGTGAAGAAGTAAGTAAAATCATCAGCTGAGAATTAGGATGAAAGAGGAGATTTCAGGAAAGAGAAGAAAGTATAAAATAATCTTTTTAGAAGAGTCCAAGAGTAAACAGATTCGTGAAATATAAAACTATCACCATCAAAAATAATGCCTCACCTGAGATTGTTTGTCATGAACTAAAAGTTCAAGCAGCCAACAAGGTTTATTTGTCTCTGACCACGGGAAGACACAGAGTAAACAAACTGTGCAGAGAATTCTGTGATCCTTATTTTTTCAATGTAAAATGTGGCCACTTGCTGGAGCCCATACTCACTCCTTAAAGCAAGAAGAAAAGAAATAACATCAATTTTTATCCAGTTTAAATTGTTCTGTCCCTTCTGAATTTTTAGCAATTTCTTTAGATAGTAAAGTCAGTCTGGGATAAAAAAGCCAGATATCCTACCCAACATGTCTTCCTAAAATGGCGTGGTGAATGAGGGTGTAATTTATTTGATCTCAGGGCGTTAGAGAAAATGTATATTCTTCGGCTGTATTGTTTTCTCACTCTTGTGCAGTTCCTAGTCTGCTGGGTTGTCACAGGCACAGAATAGAATACAGTCATGCACTGTATAAGGACATTTTGATTAACGACAGACCACCTATGACAGTACAACAGTAGTCCTATGAGATTATAATGGAGATGGAAAACTCCTATTGCCTATAGCCTTGGTAATGTCACAGTGCAATACATTACTCATGTGTTTGTAGTGATGCTGGCATAAATAAACCTACTGCTCTGCCAGTGGTATAAAAGTGTAGCACATACAATTATGTATAGTACATGATACTCGATAATGATAATAAACAACTGTTACTGGTTTATGTATTTGCTATACTGCACTTTTTATCATTATTTTGTTTACACGTTTTGCTTATAAAAAATATTTTCTATAAAACCACATGATGTGTTACATATGCCAGAAGCAGCCCCATTTTTCTCATGTTTACCTTATCTCTTGATTGCATCATTTTCTTTTGCTTGATTCAACCTTGTGTTGTTTTGTAATGTGCTGTTCAGGCTTGTAGCCTAAGAGCAACAGGCTATACTACATAGCCTAGTTATGTATTATGCTGTATCATCTAGGTTTGTGTAAGTACAGTCTATGATGTTTGCACAATGACTAAATCACATGAAAACTCATTTCTCAGAACAGATCCCAGTCATTAAGCAATGCATGACTCTAACAGCCATGCCCCTTACACAGATGTAGGTAGGAATAACCATGGGAGGGCAATTGAAACAACTGCATCATGAAATTGAATGTTGTACAGGTGTTGGTGCGCTCTCTTGCTCCTCATTTCCCATTTGAACTCTAGATGGTAATCATTTCTCAGGCTGCCCGGTGCCCAACTGGAGCAAGGTCACAAACTGGCAGCACAGCAGCTTGAAGTGTGGAGGCATATTGAGCCTTCCTGAACTACTGCACAGTTCCTCCTGAAACAAGTGAGCCACCCACAGGAGCATGTGGTAGTGGAAGGGGACTTTGTAGCAGAGGCTGGTTGGCACTAGTCAATGGGTTGAATGAGAGACTATGCAGAGGGACTGTGGGGCAGCCAGCAGGAGTCTATGTGAGACTTACTCAGCTCAGAGCAGTGCTGATATGTGGGCAAGGATAGAGAGATACTAGACTGCTAGAACCTTCAGCTGCAAAAGGCAACATTCACTTGTTATTTGCAAGAAAATTTCTATGAATAATAAATACACTTCTGAGGAAGGGGCATTGTAGGGGAGAATAGAATGTACAAAGTGTAGAGCAATGATTAATGATACTAATAATTATAACCTACATTTGATTAGTACTTAACTATTTTTGGAGATCTTTTTCATCAGGCTTCTCTATCTGCCTCCACTCTTCATCTTTATACTAATTTCACAGGAACAACATAGCACTGCTTTCATGGAGATTTTATTCTAATATAAATATAGATAGACCTCAATAAATGTTGATTAAGTAAATGAACAAGAGGATGTTTTACTTAGGAAACTACTATTAAGTTTCCTAAGTAAAAAATGGAAAAATTTTATATTATCTTTCAGGGTTTTTATAAAGACTAAATGAGACAATTTAGATATATTATTTAGCACCTAGCAGGTCTTCATAAATGCTACATGAGAAATAGTAATGAAAATAAGGTTTAATATAAAGTTTGGAATGAAAGCAGAGAAATACTTTAAAGTCATGATAATATCCAGACAGGATGTGATGCCACAGATGATGGTGACTTGGTGAAAATGTATGGGTTGTAAATGTTACCACTAATCATAGCTTTGGCTTATTGCTCATTGCAGCAATAGTGTTGTGGGGTGTTTCAATAAGAGAATGTTAGGACTTATTACAGGATTTGGGTGTGGGTTAAGTAATTTTGGACAGAAAGATGGGCTTTTCTCTAGAAGGCAAGAAGATCAGAACAAGGACAATTCTATAATAGGTAAAGCAGCAGTCACACATATTAGCCAGTACATGGGCTATTTGTTCGTTTTTGATTTGGACAATGCTCTGTGATTGGACAAGCTGGCCAAGTGCTCTTGATTTTGTCTTGATCCATCATGGTCCAGAGAAGCCTTTTCTGATAGTCTATGAAGTTATGTATGTGTAACAGGAGAATATTGAGGTCTACCTGTGAGTGCCAGACTAGCTTCCAGCAACATCAAGACCTAAGGATTAGTTTCTGGCCAGCTCCTAGGTTTTTGGGGGCTGTTTTTCCTTTCTCGGTGGTAAGGTCAAAGATGTGTGCTTTAGGAGATATACAAAAAATTGACGAATGGAGAAAAAACTAGAACTAGATCCTCTTACACCAGATGATGAAAATGAGAACTTGAACTAGAGAATGCATGGGTGGGTAACTATTCACCCCCCAAATTGGATTACTTATCTGAAAGAGTTTAAATGGAATTCCTAGAATATATGGTTATTTGGACAGGAGTTCTAAGTCCTCTTTAATGCTTATGGTTCATAATTCTATGCTTTTATTTCACATATCTTATCAAAGAAGAGTTTTCTATTCTGATGGTTGTTTTGACTACCTGAAATCATCCAAACTGTTGTCAGTTTAGCCTAACCCTTATCAATTGTCTTTTGTCAGAGCAATGAAGTCTTATGAATTTTCTGAGATTCTACCTTGGCCTGGCAGGAAAAGAATAAATGATTGGGCTTCTGCCTCCTACCTGATACGAGTCATGAACAATTTTCTTTTATTTTATACCATACATTAGCTATTTTTGTTTGTTTTTGTTTTTATTTTGTGAAGCTTTAATATAAAAGGGGCACTGCTTTCTGACATTTCATTGCGTTATCTAAAAATCACAATCCTGGGCAGAGATAATTGTAGGCAGTTCTGGCTGTTTCTTCCTAGCAGGCTGTTTGAAATGTAAATGTTTGTCCTGACTTAGTCTTGCCTATGGTTATAGCAAGGTCTTACTGAAAAATGAACAATTTTCAATATCAGCATTCATGGAAATTACTTTGATAGCTTTTTGCCTCATTATGCTCCCAGTATGCTCCATTATTAAAGAGAGTGGTTTAAATGAAGAAATGATTACAGCAAAGGAAATGGCTTTTCAGTAGTATCTGCTTTATAAGTTTGTTGGTCTTCTAGCTTGATACTAATATTTTATTTATTAAAATATACATTGAGGCAAGAAGTCTGTCTTGAGTTTAAAAATGACACTATTATGTTCTTTATCATGCTTTCATATTACTAAGACTAAAAACACTTAATTTTATGCAAAAGAAAGGCATTCTCTTTATTGCTACTCCAAAGTGCCACTTGTACAAGCTTCATCGGACATTTTAGGTCATTCATCAACATAGTCTTATGTATAAAAATATTATTTTGATTTGGGTTATTTACTCCTGATGCTTATTACCAAGTTTTTGTAATTATAGGGAATTATAAATTCCCTACAGAACTTGATGACAGTCATATTCTCCTTTCATCTAAAATCAGTTTCACTTTTATGTATATGCTGGCCAATAGCCATAGTGTAAATTTGGTGCCTCTTCTGGCAAGATATTGTATTTAAAAAAAGCACTTTTGTCTTCACAATAAATTCTTTCAAGGATTTGTCATAGACTCTAGATTAAAAATTGAATTTATTAATGATATATATGAGGTTATCTGTGATCTGGACCTATGATGTGTTGGATCAGCCTCTGACAACCTTGAACACCACCTTAAAGGCAAGGTCAGTATTAGGTCACCAATGTTCTCCTTTTTGTAACATAGTGACCTATGTTTATGCTTTATGCTTCATTGCATCCTTCTTTTATAATGCTTTTCCTCTAGAATACCTATTTCCTCATAAGTGAGTACCACAGCATTATTAATCTATTCAAAATTTGTATCTCCTATCTCCTAGTTTTAACTAACACAATTGCAGAAAGCAATTTCTCTCTTGAGTAGAGGCAGATATTTTCTTTATATCTATAAACACCAGGTGACAGAGGTGGTTCATGTTCTCCTGAACCCTAGAATTCTATTTATATCTTTATTTTTTTTAACTAAGACAATGTCTGCTAGTCCCCAAACTCTGTTTCAGAAAATCCTGATTCCTACATTTTTGCAGTAGAGGGAAACCTTTATTTGAAATCCCCAGGCTTCTTTTCACATTTAATTAAATTAGGAGAGGCCACTGGCTCCAAAAGCAGTCAATATGAGTTGATTATAAACCAAAGATGTGGATGAGAACAACAACAGAAAAAGTGAGATAGGCCAAGCAAATACTCTCTCTGAATAATCTGAATGACTCAGAGTAATTATGGAAAATCCTAAGGCTAAAAAATTAACTCAATATTCCTATCTTTGGAAATCCCTACCTCTAAGATTAAGGAAATCAAAAAGAAATTGGTGAGGTTTGGGAAGTGTGCTTTTGTCTTACTATCAGCACGAGAAGTGAGAGAATGAAAAAAAAATTAAGCTAGACAGACTGCATAGGGCAGAAAAAGAGCTATATGTGTGGTAAAAAAAGAGTTGGAGATTTTGGAAGATTTGCAGGACAGACAGAGAAAAAACGAGACCTTGAATGCAAATACAAACAGATAAAAGCAGAACAGCTATGTAAACATATTTAATTACTCTTGAAGAAAGTATTAGAAAGGGGTACACTGATTTAGTGATTATTAAATCAGGAATTGAGACTGTTCCCCAAAGAAATTTACCTTACCAAAAGAAAGAAAAATAAGACTCTACATTAATAACCTAGAATTACTCCTTAGAAGTAATCCAAATACAGGAAATAATTAAGACCTATTCTCATAAGGCAACTCAATATAAGAGCTAGCAGAAGACCATCGCTTGGTGGAGACATATTTAAATGGTTATACAACATTAGGGATGATTTGAGAGGTTATGGCGAAATACCAACATGAAATTATTAAAGCATTAATTTGCAAAATTCAAATGTTGTATATGGAGATATAGCTATAGCCCTAGATGAATACACCCTAGAAATGTATAGACTCAGGGTTATAAAGTCATTGAAAAGATCAGACACACCTTTTTGAAGATGATGATTACACGGCCGGTGTTAGAGTGAGTCCTGCCCTATTTAGATGTTAGTCAAATGACACTGTACTTAAAGAATGTTGGTTCTATATATTGGTCTTTGTGTGTTGCTAAATATAAAATGTTGATCAAGATTAATGCTGTTTATGTAGGAACTGAGTCTACATTCTAAAAAGAAAATCAGTGAAAGAGTGGTGAGCAAAAGACAAATAGAGCAGGCTTATTAAGTCTGTTTTCTTTTAAAACCTCTTTAGACACTTACTTTAAAATGTCAACAATTACCTCTGTAACTGGAATAGGGTCTCATAGCTGGTATTTCTATGAGAGTCTGAGAGGTAAGTAGTTCAGCATAATTGAGGTTCTATTAATATGTAATATGGGAATAAAAGATACTGTGCTGGAGTAAAAACTGTGTGAACAATTGTTTAATGCTTTCAGTAAAATTTGGACTATTTTATTTCAAATCTCTTACTATGAAAGATCACACAAGACAAAGTTTAACAATAGGTTAGCAAAAGAAATGTCAGGTCCAGAAGACAAAGAGAAAAGAAAAGGAGATATGCAGATATAGCAAGAAATACCATTCCTACATGAGGTAAAAAATATGTTTAACTGTCCAACTGAGCTTTTCTCAAAATAATAAGCACTCCATAGGGCAAACAGACCAATGGAGACATATCTCACATATCTATTGTATAAAAAATATGTACAAAAAAATCCTTCTCAAAATCCAAAACATTAAAGAAAATATGTAAAGATAGTGTCTCAAAAAGCAGATAGCTCAGTTATAGGAAGTTGTCAGGGTTCTTGGGGCATAGGTTTAATATTCATCAATAACAGTTTCTTTTAAGTAATTTGATGAAGATGATGGGGAACTCTGCTTTGGAGGTCCAAAGCAATTATATCATAAGAATAAGTGGCTGAAAGAAACTATGAAGAGACTGAAGTAAAAATGTCTCCTCACTTTTCTATGGACGTGCATAACTCTACTCAGTACAGTTTTTTAATTCTGTAATATACTACCATACACTATCCTTATAAGACTTCATTAGTATTCACCCTAGTTTAATAGTTCAATAATTGATTTCCAAAACTATAATTAATAATTAGCATTTCATATATGAAAACATTTAATAAAAATAATAGTTCCAATATAAATAATTTTCATAACAAAATGAATATATTTTTCTAACAAAACTAAATGAAAAAAGTATTACCTAAATAAAAGCCTCTACTTTAACTACTAACTCATTATAATTTGTGTTTCTTTTCTCTTTATAACCATGGGACTACATACCATGACCTTCTAGTGTTATTGAATTTATGAGGAAAAACAGGTTAAAAGAAAAAGATGTAGCAACAGTTCTTAGGTCTCAGTTCTACCAGCAGAAACAATCCTATTCTGCCTCTCGTCTCAGGGGAAATGGTGAAAACAGTGCAAAGGAGCTATTGCCACATGATAAACCAAGCACCATTAATATTATAAACTGACAATTAAAAGTCTCTACTTTGCTGTCACATTTTCCTCTCTTCTGCTCTTTACTTTTGTTAAATGGGAAAGTACCTATCTTGACACAAAATAAATTGGAAAGACTGCCTTAAAAAGCATAATGTAACTATATACAGATCATATGGTAATACTCTAAATATACGATATAAATATGTATATATTTTATATGTATATAAAAATAAATGTATTTTATTCATATATATTTCTGAATATATAAATATATAATGATAATATATATATATCCCCAGATGTAAATGTAAATAAATGCATTATATTATTTGAGTCAAAAGTTAAATTTCTTCTTGCATTTTATTTAACTAGATCTGTTAAATTAAAGCTTGAGCATGCCATTGTGGTTCAAGAAATTCTGAATAAAAGTTTTCTCAGTAGTAAATAACTCACCAAGAATACTTCGACCTCCTATTATAGTACCATCACACTGTATTATAATCATTTATTCATCTGATTTTCCCTTCTTAAGACAAAAAAGGGACATGTCTTGTCCCTATAATTTAGCATTATACCTTAAATCCTACCACAAACTAGGTGTTGAATAAATATTTTGTAAATTTTAGTGGGAAGTGAATGAATTAATGATCTCAGAAACTCTATTTCAAAATATCTTGATTGCTTCCAGACCTGTTGATATTAAAGAGCTTTAAAATTTTAAAATGCAATCCAATATCCTTTGCCACTTTTCACCAACTCTAAAATGTAAATACTTGCTCCTGATACAGAATAACACATTTGTCATTTCAATGACACTTAGATGTAATATCCATTTATATACCTCACAAATTCTACCTTATATTTACTAAAAATATATACTGTAAGATGAGTCCATCCTGACTGAATATCAGGGAGAAGGATTACAGAAGTAATGCTATTGTCCATTTGCTTTGACCTGAATTATTTTTATTTATGAGACCAAGTGGGGAAGGTCGAAACTAAATAATATGTAGATAGATGTTCCTATTTAAAGTAAAGTCAATGCTAATAGACTTCATAGGACATACTTGAAGGAAAAAACCTCTGTAAAGAAAATCCATTTCCAAAACAAATGTACATTCAAATATGAGTATTATCTGCTAAAGAGAAGCTCCATCCCAACCTGTACCACATTTATTCTTAGTAATGCTTATACCAAACAAGAATGGACTTCTAGGTGACCTAAAAGGGATTGACTGATCCATGTATTCTAAGTGAAGGCCCAGAAATGTGCACTGTGAGATTGACAGGAATAATGAGATAAGTAAATTGTTTGGAGATCTGAAAGCAGGATAATTTTATTAGGGCTACAACAGAAAAGTTATGTGGGATATTAAAATAAAGAATATTAGCTGACCAGGGGCATCTCAGCTAGGAAAACAACAGGAAATGAGAACTCAGAATGACTAATCAAGAACCATACACAAAGGATTTAAAAGGGAATTTCTGTGAAAGACAGCTGAAAATAGTACAAAATGGTGGCTAAGCTAAAAGAATCGGAAGTTAGCAGTGAGGCTTTAAAGTTCTGCTATTATAATGATAAGATTTGAGATTCTAAGCATGTTGATAATAACTTATTTTTTTCATCTGCACAATGGAGAGCATTGTATATGTATATAATTATAGTTATTGATATTGAGATTTAATGAGATACTGTATGAAAAACACTCCACACAGCGCCTGGTACATATAAATGATCAATGAACAGCACAGAAGCACATACCTATTACTATTATATTAGTATACAATCTTACATCAGGAAGCTATTAGGACACCAGTTTGATACATATAAAAAAAAAACAGAAAAAAAAGGATTTGGGTTTTTCTGTGATGAAGAGAGATACACAGTAAGATTCTATATAGAATTGATAGAGAAGCCAAGAGAGAACTTTAAAATGGCATTATATTCTGGCTCAAATATAAAAATTTAACAGGTTATAATGAAGAGACTGTAGTTCACCAATTGTAATATAACCATGCTGCTGAGATCTTAATGGAAATTAGGTAATGGTTCTTTCCCTTTGTTCCTGCCTTGGCTCCTTACTCTGACCCTTTAACTTTCTTATCTGTTGCTAACATTTCTGGGTTCTGAACCTGTGACTCCCTTTCCAATGGTAGTTTATTTGTTCCCAGATTTAACCTCAGTGTCATTGTCAATGCTATCCTTTTGTTTTTCCTTACCAGGAGATAAGATTTTTTATTTGTCTCAGCTGCCATGAGCTACTCTTTGTAAATGGCTCAAATGACCCAACCAGAATCACACTTCACCATCTGTCCCTGAAGGTATATGTGCATGACATTTTTAGAGGAACCAGATCATGAGCAAACCCTCAAAGACAATTTCTGTGTATAACTTTTAACTTCAAACCTGAATGCCACATTTATTACAGTGATAAGGATATTATAAAGATTCCTTTTAATAATTTTCCTCTACTTTGGCAAAAGCCCCAAGTTTCTGCTATCACAAAAAGTTCCAAAGCCTATCAAACTCTTCAAATTAGTGCATAAATCATTATCATATGATTCCTTTTATCTAATCTATAACTTAACATCCCCTTCCCTGTCTTATCTAGATGGGAAATATGAGTGGTGGAAAACAAGAGCGTTTCTCATTGTCAGTCTCTTTCTAGACAACTGGAAAGGGTGTTCTACTACATCTCAATCTTTTTCTGATATTGTTATCAATAATTTTTTGATCCATTGAATTTATATCCTTGAAATATTTCTTCCTGAGAATTTTGGGTAAGAACCAAAAGTTAAGTGTGGGGAAATCAAGTCATGTCTCAGACCAAAAGGTAATGTCAATATCATGATGATGATATTTCTGGATCATTTGATTTTATACCTTCCAGCAAAGACATTGTTTCCATCCAGATTCTTGCCAGACAGTTCTGCCAGCCTCCTGCCTGTACTTATAACTATCATTTTCTCAATTTACAATTGGTCCTCCACATTTACTATGAAAAGGAAATAGCCATTATGCTGCAATTCTAAAATATGATCAATTATTAGCATCATTGACTATAAATATCACATAACAGACAAAATGCAACATTTATGATAGTTTATTATGTTTTACTGGATTAAACACTGTGCTGGGCACATATATGTATTAATGCATTTATTCTCCTTAGGTTGGTGTTGCATCTAATTTATCCATTTTACTAATAAGGAAACAGAGTTTGTTATACATAATGAAATTACTCAGTGTTACTGAACTAGTAAGTGAAAGGCCCATGTTCTTTAAAGTCAACTACTAAGCTCATGTTTTCTCTCCTGGAGCTACGGCCGATGAAACAGAGTTCTAAATAGAAGAGAAAGTTAGACAACTTTCTGCAATCCAACCATCTTCTCCGATGGCCTAGAAGCAACTTGCTCCCAAGATTATGTTTCAAAATTTTAATCAAAAGCCCATTTAAGCCATAGCATTTTAGGTTTATTTCTCAAGTTTTCTTTTACTATATAATTTCCTGATCCTCCTGTCCCTTGGAACCCTTTGTATTCTATGTGTGTCTCCACTTTCTTTTCTACCAAACTTGAATCCATTGACCCATCTCTAACTTTATTCCCTCATCTCTCTGTCCCTTGCCAATTTAATTCCCAATTTAGAATTAGTCTAATCATTTCTTACTTTGTCAAGCACTGACAAGATTTGGCTTAAGTGTCATTTTTTGTTTTTTGTTTTTTCAAATCAAATCACCCAATTTAATTAAAAGCAATTCCTTTCTCTGCTGACTTGGACCTCCTGATTTGTCTTACAGCAATCATTTTCTAACATATTTTCTAATTTATTTATAATGTTTATTGATTATCTTCCTCAGGTAGAATATAAGTTCTACTAGAAGATTCATGTATTTTGTACACTGATGTATTCCAAGCTCCAAAACCAGTACCTGGCTCATGTTAGGTATCAATAAATATTTGTTGAATAAATAAATATGTGCAAGTGTTTTGATTGCTTGCTTTCTTTCCTGCCCCCTCAGATAAAGAGGTTACTTAACTCATCTATAGATGAGACTGATCATAACTGCCACTCCAGCAGAGATCAGAAAGTTGATATAGCTTGCTTGTTTACACCTGAATTATGACTGCAAGCTGGTGTTCAGGTTGCATACTTGATACCCTATATAAAAAAGCTTTCCTTGTCACCCTTCTACCTGATTCAAAGTCATGGAATGCATTTGCTGACTCCTTCACCTGTGATTATCTTTCAATAAATCTGGACAGAATACACATCACCCCTCTACTCGATCTCTGTCATTAAATACACTGCCCAACAACTGGCCTCCAGGTGGATCCAAAGAGACTGACTTCTAACATATTTCATTTTCTTTGATAGCTTTAGCCAAGAACTTTTGTCATTGCAAATGAATTTTTTTTTTTTTTTTTTTTGTAGATTGTAGTCTACCAGAGACTTCACTGACACCAGCAAGTATATTTTTCTTTGGGACACAAGTTGAACTTGAGTCATAATCCCCAGAGTAAAAGAATAGTTGAGTGTAGATTAGTAATACAATCAATTCTCCCCTATGGCTAAAAACTATCTGCTTGAAATTCACAAAGCACTGAAAAAATACAGTGCAAACACTGCTATTTACCAGTTTCCTGGGATAAAATACGATGGCAAAAAATACCTTATCAGATATGTAATATTTCCAAATGCTGAATTTCCAGGCTTTATTAAAAAAACCCTTCTTAGAAGATCTATTGAATTCACCCTGAGTGCCTGAGACCCCCAGAACACATTTTTTCTTAATGTTTGAAAGTGCTATTATTGTCTATCTTCTCATTTGACTTTCAATAAAGAATAAAAATTCCTTGAAAAAAATCACAATAGTTTTGTTACATTTATTCTTCTGTTGTCTATCATGCTTTGATTCTTATCCTTACTGGGTGTTGGATTTGTTTTGTCTATGTTTGATTTTTAAGTGAAATATTGCATGAAGTAGAAGCTTGTGTTTTTTATAATAATCTATTTTTTTTTAAATAGGAGTGATGAGTGAATCTGTAATCTTCATGTACTGTTTAAAGGAATAACTGCCATTTGTCTGTCTGCCATGAGAGTTGGGAACAAAGCAATTTGTAGTTAAATAAATTATGTATGGACTTGCTTTCTCCATTGCTTCCACTGAAGGAGTCTTTTCTAACTCCTCTTCTTTTCTCTTTAAATGAACTACTGTATTAGAGATCTCACTTCGCTTACACTGTGACAAAGTTGAATAAGCAGTTTCCAAAATACAAATGGATTGTTTGACTAAAACATGTTTACCTGCTTTTTAAAAACATTTTTATTTTTCAATTACAGTTCACACACAACATTATATTAGTTTCAGATGCCCACCATAGTGAGTAGACATTTATATAACTTATGGAGTGACCATTCCTATAAATCTAGTACTCATCTGACACCATACAGTTATTACAATATTATTGATGACATTCCTGTTATACTTTACAGCCTCATGATGTTTCATAACTACCAATTTATAATTTTTAATCCCTTCCCTTTTTTCATGTAACCCCCAAGCCCTGTTTTCATCTGCTTTTGGTTTTGTGAATCCCTAATAACATTTTACACAGAAATGATAGTCTTATACTAGTTAATATAAGCCTCCCTTCATATTTTTTTCATCTGAGAAAGAAATAGCAGGGGATATTACAGGTTTTTGCTTTTTCTTCTCTCTCATACTTTCAGTTTTGCTTTTCTGTTTTCATTATACTTCTCTTTTTTGACTTTTCTAAAACTTTTTGTCCTTTGATTCCTCCAATTTATTCTTAATGTCTTAGCCCTTTAGCATTGCTTTATTTCCTTTCCTAACAAATGTCAACCTACTTGTCCATCAACTACACACTCATCAGTGATTTTTAGTTTCTTTGTTTTCTGCTGCAAACATCTATCAAGTCACCGTTCTTATATCATCTATTCCGACATATTTATAGTTTGGATCATCACCTGAACATGCAACAGTTTGATAATCCTCTTCCAAAGTATCACAATTTTCTTTAGTTCTTTTGCTTCATCCTCACTCCCATTCTTGCACTCCCAACAGGAAATATCTACATGTTCCTTATACAGAAATGAGAAACCACTAAGCATGCATTCTCTAAACTTGCCACTAATATAAACATTTGCCCTTATTTCTATCACTTTCAAAGAAAAAGTTGTATTTCCTCTACCCAAGTTTAATTCTTCTACCTATTCTTTTGTACTTTCCTTATCCTTCTTAAACATCTTTCTCCATCACTAATAAGTGAAACTTACCATTTTCTTCCACTTATTCTCCACTGGATCCTTTTTAAATATGTATTTAAAAGTATTCTGTGTAAAAGTAAAGAAATAAAAATGATCCCTAAACTTGTCCTCACACTTTCTCTTTTTTTGTCCATCTCAACCAAGTTTGTGAAAGATCAGTCCAGTGGTAGAACAGTTTTAAAATTAACCAAGTTCTAGGATGTGACCATGGGAATAGAACTGTAAAGTAGAGTGGAGGTGAAGCTATTATGTTAGATGGGTGACCAAAGTGAAGTTTAAAGTCAACTAAAATAAAAGCTCAACTAAACCAAGAGAAAAAGACTATACTCAGGTACTACAATATTAGTAAATGAGCAAGAGTGATCAGAAAAACCATGGATAATTCATGAAGTAGATGAATAAGGGTTGGCAGAAGCCTCTAAGGAGCAGGATTTTTACTCCATGTAGGAGAAATAGTGTAGATTCCAGAATGGAGGTTAGAAAGATGCCAACTCTAATTCCCAGAAACTAAGTCCATGAGGTGTCAACAAAAGAGTGGAATCTACATGAAAGGGCTGCAGGGAAAAAATGGTTTTTCATGGCAGGGTCACCCTCTAGAGTGGGGATGTTCAGTGAGGAACTGATAACAGGGCAGAAATTGTTAACTGTGGATCAAGGTCTCCCAAAGATACAAAATAAGTAAGGACTGGGCAGTAAGGTGATATCAAATGAAAAGGAGCCTAGAGCAGTTATGTGGATAAGAATTAAGATAACAGACAAGTAGAAAGGCTCAGATTTTGGGCAATGAGAAAGGGTAACAGACTTGAGAAATGAAAGACTAAACTGGTCACAGACTTCCATGATTTGCCATAATGGTTTACTATTCATTTGGGAGAGATCAGAGAACAGGGTTACTCAGTGAGGAAATTTTGACTTGAGTTAATTACACTGTCTCTGATAACAGGCTCTGGGTGTATGGTTCCTACACAGAGGCTCCCTACATTGTAGCGTGTGCACTGAAGAGTGAGGGTGGAGATCTTATGGTCAGAGGCCTGGTCATAGAAGCTGAAAGAAACTGATCATTAATCCAAGCTTTACAAATCCATTGGAGCCACGGACAACGAGCACCTCCAGTAATAGCTCCCAGTCTTGTACCAATGGACATGTCACAAAATTGGGTTGCATTATCCAGTATTCTATTCAGAAAATCCAGGAGTTGCGATTGCCACACATGCAATTATAAAAATGCTTATTCTTTCACCCTTGTTTTTTCCCCAGTAGATATATATTTTTAAATTTTTGTTTAAAATACAATTATTCCATAAACTTACTTGAATAAGTTCCTGATGCATTTACTGATAGATAACAACATTAGGCCAGCTTTATTTCTGGGTCTGAGGTACTGCCACGCTCGTTAAGATAAAGTAAAACCAGAATACATGGTAGGAGTAGCCATGTTAAAATTTCCCATTTCCATCTAGATACTGTGTGTTAGGTAGACACAACATATTATAGTCTCTTGCATTTGCAAATTATGTTCATGCAAATATCATGTGTCTTATAATGGAAATATTTCTGAAGAGGGAAAGTGGTTTTCTTCATGTCAAATGTAATAAACCCAAACCAGGTAAGTCAGCTTTGCAGCTTGGAATCCTATTTGTTTGCATTAAGTTGACTTTTCTTATATATCTTTCACTAGTAACATCAAACTGTACCTCTATTCTGATGATGTATAAATGGAAAGTTTTCAGTGTAAAGTCCCATGGGAACCTCCACAACATCACTCTGACGTGTTCTTTCTCCTTTTTTTCTGCTATGATTTTGGAAGACTGTACTTGTCTCCTGTTAAAATGATTAGTGCTTTAAGTGAATGAGATCACTTACTGAAATAAAAGTCCAGCCAAGCCATATTCTTATATTGTGATCTCATACTGGCTCAACCTCAAGAGGCCCCCTGAGAGATTTTGAAAAATTGTTCATCCAATTGTTTGCAGCCTCTGTTCATAAAGGAAAAGTGGTTGATAAAATCTATTAAAAAGGACCCCTGGATGCCAAACACAATGTAAACACATGTGTGATTTAATATAAGCTGCTATCTTGCAAAAATTAGCTTCCTCTGTTATACATATAAAGGCTATGATGTATGAAACACCTGAATACCTATGTAATCCTCACTCATAACACAGTGAAAGACCCAAGATATTGAACTCTGTATGTTACCCTGTGCTCACATATGGTCCATGGTCATCTGGGAATGCTAAGACATGGCCACTGCAACCTTCTCTTGGCATCAAGCTTTTGAATTGCTGTTCCTCTGACACATATATCTTTTGATTTTCCAATTACTAAACATAACTAGGGTAATGATCATTGAACATGTCTTAGATTCTAAGTAGTTCTACAATGATCATAAAAATGTGAGATAAAGCAATAATGGTTGATTTACCCACAGGATCAATCTAGAGAAAACACAAAGTATTGCCCACTACTTTACTGAGCTCTCTCTTGGTCTCCTCCCAATGCCCGCCTTTCTTTCCTTGTCATAATCTTTTTTTTTCCCTAACTCCTCTCTCTACCTACTTTTCTTTCTCATTTGCTCTCTTAAATTCTTCTCCTAAAAAAAATACACATACACACACTGCAATTTGCCTACAAATCTATTTTCTGAGAAAAGCTTTACATAAATGAAATGCACCAATCTTAAGTATATGATTTGATGTTTTAATAAATCAACACACACCTGTCCCATTTTCATCAAGGCATGAAACACTTCCTACATCTGAGACAACTGCCCAGTTTTTTGATGATCAATTCTGGCCTCCTACGAGCAATCATTACTTTGACTTCTTTTGTCATAAATTAGTTTTGCTTGTTTTTGAACTTGTAGCAGAATGGAATCAAAGTATATACTAATTTTTCTAGCTTCTTCTAATTAACATAATTCTGAGGATCATCCATGTTGTTATATGTACATCAGTAGTTGATTCTTTATTATTGCTGTTTAGTACCCCATAGTATGAATATCCCATTTTTGATTATTCTTCTGTTGACCAATATTTGGGTTGTTTTAAAATTATGAATAAAGCTGTTATAAAAAATCTTGTACAAGTCTTCTGTGGAGCATTTCATTTCTTTTGGTAAAATACTACAAAATGAAATTGATGGATATGTTTCAGTTTTAAAGAAACTGCACAATAGTTTTCAAACTGGCTGTACCGCTTTACATACCCTAGAAATCTGTGAGATTTCTAACTGCTCCAGACCCTGATCAATACTTGATTTTTAAAATCTATTTGTTATAGTGGATATGAAATGGTATCATATTGATTTTAATTCACTGGATAATAAGTGATATTGAGAAACTTCTCATGTGCTTACTGGCCATTGATATATCTTCCTTTGTGAAATAACTGCGTTTTTCCCATATTTGTTGGGAAAGTGGAGTTGTTTGTCTTTTTTAATTGATTTGTCAGTATTCTTGTATATTCTGGGTATAAGTGTTTGTTAAATATGTATATTTCAAATATGTTGTTTCATTTTATGGCCAGTATTTTTTACTTTTTAATGGGGTGTTTTGATAAAGAGAAGTTTTGTTCTTTAAGTCCAATTTTTCAAAGTTTTATTTTATGCTCAATTATTGTGTCCTAAGAAATTTTTGCCAGCATGTAAGGTCATTAAGAAATTCTTTGATGTTTTCTTCTAGACATTTTACAGTTTCAGCTTTTACCTTTCTATATATGCCCAAATCACTTTTTTAGTAAATAATTTTAATGTTTGTTATACAGCAATTTTAAAAATAATATTTTTCTCTTTGAATTGACTTAGCGCCTTTGTAAAAAAATCAATTGGCATGTATGCCAGGGCCTAATAATGAATCTCCATTCCATTTCATTGGTCATTTTGTCTATCCCTACATCAACACCATACTCAATTGATAACTAGCTTTGTAGCCAATCTTAAAATCAGATAGCATAATTTCTTCAATAATGTTCTTCGATAAGTTTTGATATATAAATACACCTGTAAAACTATCACAACAATCAAGATAATGAACATATAGAACACTCCCATTTATTTAGGTTTTCTTTCTTAATAGTACTTGTAGTTGAAAATGCTACAGGTTTTAAACATCTGTCAGATTTATTGCTAAGTATTTCATATTTTTTCTGGCTTTTATTTTTATTTTAAATTACCAATTGCTCATATTTAGTGTATGAAAATACATTTGATATTTTTATATTTATCTTATATGCTATAAATTTCCTTAAACTCATTTATTTTAGCAGCAGTTTTGCAGATTTTCTAAATTTTTATATAGATTATTATGTAATCTGTAAATGAGAACACTCATTTTGTCCTTTCCAATCTGGATGACTTTTATTTATTTTTCTGGTTTCAATGCACTGGCTAGAGCCTTCAGTGTAATGTTAAATAGAAGTGGTAAGAGAGGACATTCTTGCATTGTTTCTGATTTGAGGAGAAGGCTTTTAATCTTTTATCCCTGAGTATAATGTCAGCTGTAAGTTTTTGGTAGATGAAGAAGTAACCTGTTTTTCCTAATTTACTAAGATAATTTTTTAATTGCTAATAATACTGAATTTCTCAATTGATTTTTTGGAAGCTGTTGAGATAATCTTGTGGTTATTCTTATTCTGTTTATTAATATGGTGAATTGCACTGACTGATTTAAAATGTAGAACCAACTTTGCTTTCCTGCAACAAATGTTATGTGGTTATGATATAGTAACCTTTCATTCCCTGTTGAATTTGATTTGCTAAAATTATTTGTTTTCATGTTAATATGGGATATTAGTCTATAGATTTACTTTCTTGTAATGTGTCGGTTTTGGTAGCAAAACAATCTTGGCTTCATAGAATAAACTGGTAAGAATTCTCTCCTCCAACACATACCTGCTTAACTACAGAAATGTATTCCATTAAACGCTCTGTTAGGCAATTTTGTCTTCGTGCAAACATCAGAGTGCACTTACACAAACCTAGGTGGTATAGCCTACTCCCCACCTAGGCTATGTGGTATAGCCTACTCCTGGGTTACAAACTTGTACAGCATCTTACAGTATAAAACAACATGAGATTAAGTCAATCAAGAGAAAACGATGCAACAAAGAGTCATGGTGAACACGAGATATAAGAGGCTGCTGCCACTGTAATACGGCATACTGTTTTACAGCAAACTTTTTTTTTTTTATAAGTTGGAAGAATACACTCTAAAATAACAATTAAAAAGTGCAGTATAGTAAATAAACCAGTAACATAGTTATTTATTTTCATTATTAGTATTAAATTCTGTACATAATTGTATGTCCTATACTTTTATACAACTGGTAGCACAGTTAATTTGTTTATTTCAGCAATTCCAGAACACATGAGTAATGTGTTGCACAATATTACAATGGCTACTATGTCACTAGGTGACAGGAATTTTTTTCAGATTCATTATAATCTTATGAGACCACAGTCTAAATGTCATCCGAAACATTCTTATTCAGCACATGACTACATTCTAGAAGAGTTGGGAAGAACTGGTTTATTTTCCTGAAAATAATAAGAACGATTATAAAAAATTTTATCAATGAATTCACCTGTGCCTGTAGATTTCTTGGTAGAAATGTTTTTAACTACAAATTTGATTTTACTTATATATATATAAAGCTATACAGATTATTTTAGTGTGAGCTTTAATAATTTCAAGGAATTTGCCCATTTCATCTAAATTGTCTAATTTATTGGAATAAAATTACTTTTAAAATTCTCTTATTATCCTTTTAAATTTGAGATGTCTGTAGTGAATTTACTTCTATTATTGAAATGATACTGTTAATTTTTGTCAAACTCTTTTTTTCTTGAGAAATCAGAGAATTAGATGTTAATCAGACAAATTAGAGGTTAAACAACAAACTTTGATTTTGTCAATTTTCTCTATTTGACTTTTTCCTTCCATTTTAGCTCTTTTTGCTCTTATAGTTATTACTTCCCTTACTTTTGCTTATTTTTGGATTTACTTTTTTTTCTGATATCCTAAAATTTGAATCTGAGGTCATTGATATTAAACTTATCTTCTTTCTTTACATGGACATTGAGAACTATAATTTCTCTCCAAGTACTGTTCCCCCATTCCATATGGTGTCCTTTCACTTGCATTTGGATAAAAGAAAACTAATTTTGCCATCCCCAACCCTCTCCCTTTTTTTTGATCAATGGGTGATCTAGAAGTGTGTGATTTAGTTTCCAAATATTTGGGAATGATTTCTAATCTAATTGCTTTGTAGGCAGAGAAAATATTTTTACTAATTTTTTTTTTACTTTATTGACTGGTTTTATGACACATAGAACCAGTCAATAAACCAGTAATTCAACTTTTGTTATGTGCAATGTTCTATAACTGTCAATTTAGTCAGGTGGTTTGGTTACATTTTCCATGTATTTATAATATTTTTGGTTTTCTCTTTTTTGTTCTAGCAAGTTGTGTGTGGGGGGCTCTGATCTTTGAATTGTGGATTAGTCTATTTCTCCTTGCACTTTTCTCAGTTGTTGTTTCTTATATTTGAAGTAATAATGTTAAATGTATGTTTAGGACTTCTACGTCCTCTTGATTTGACTCCTTTATAATTATGAAATTACTCTCATTATTACTCATGATTCTTTTTTCTCTTAAATCTACTTTTAATAATTTTTTAAAACATTGATTATTAAATTTAATATTCCAGTTTTATTTGGATCAAAATCAACATGGTATATCTTATTTTGATACTTTAACCACTGATATATTTATATATAAAGTAGTTTTTTATAGATGGCTTATAGTCAGGTCTTGTTTTATATGTCCAGTTTTACAAACTCCTGCAATTAATTATGGTTTTTAGATCAAATAATTTAACATGATAATTAAAATGACTGGGTGTAAATCTTGCATCATGTTATTTGGTTTTTATTTGCTCTATTGTTCTTTTGTTTTTACTTTTTTATTTTCTGGTTTTTGGAATAAATATTCATCATGATTTTTTTCCTTTGCTGGCTTATCAATTACAACTATTGTGTTTTAGTGTTTTCTCTAGGGTTTACAGTATACCTTTTTAATTTAATGCATTCTACCTTAATGTGATATTTTATTACTTCATGCATAATATAACAAAAGTATACTTCAAATTTTCCCCTTCCAAACACTGTTATTGTTGTCGTATATTCTATTTCTCCATATATATATATATATATATATATATATATATATATATATATATCAACCCCATAATTTATAGTTATTACATTTCATACCTGCATTACAATGTTGAAGAAAATTTGATAGAGAAATGTTGAAAAATTCTTCAATTTGAAGAAAAATTATACCAGATGGACATCTGAATATACACAAAAGATGAAGAATTATGAAATGGCAAATATAATGGTAAATAAAAAATTTTTCCTCATTTTTAGATATCTTTAAAAGGCAAAGGATAGTTTAAAACAAAACAATAACCATATATTAAAACCATCTCATAGTGAATGGTGGGTAAATAAAAATATTCTAATTTAAGGCAATTATACAATATGCAAAGCAGATTTATATCATTTAAATACTTAATATGAAAAAAGAACATATTTATATTATAAACTCTAAAATGAGAAAAATAAGAACACAGGAGTATAACTAAAAAGACAATGGTCAAGAAAAAATGTAATGATACAACATGTTAATGCAAAAGTAGACAAAACAACATGTTAATGCAAAAGTAGATAAAACAAACCAAGAAAAGAATAAAAGAAACAATATGCAGATAGGACAAATAGAAAACAAGCAAAAAGGAATATGTAAAATAAGAGTAGTAATAGTTACTTTATATAAACAATAAAAACAGAATCAGATTGGTTATAAAAAAGAGCAAAGCCTGATATATCTTATAATTATAATAATAAATACTATCAGAAATAGTGAGATATTTATAATCATGAAGAAATTACTTAAAAGACATAACAACTCTAAATGGATATGCACCTAAAAATAGAGCTTCAAAATACACGAAGCTGAGCTGATAGAATGAAAAAGAAAACATATTATGTAAGAGTTGTCAACATTTAGCTCACAGTAATTTATAAAAGAACTGAGAGAAACTCTGTAAAACTAAATCCACAATAAAACTTAAAAACACTAATGACGGCATTGATGTAATGAATATTTATTAAATATTCCACCTATCAATGGCAAAAGATAAATTATTAACTGGATACAGAATATTGGCAATCATAGTTCATATTCTGGGTAATAATTCAATAACTTTAAAATATCTGAAAACATAAATCATAATTTTTACAAACACAGAATTAAAGTAAAATTCAATAATAAATAATTCAGAAACTCTTCAAATATTTGAGAATTAAATAATAAATTTGTGAAAACCTATAGCTCAAATGAGAAATATGACAAATTTGAAAATATTTTGAACCAATGGAAAGTTAAACAAAACAAAATGTATGGTGTGTATCTAAAGTAAAATTATGGGGAAGAAAGATCTTAAACCAATATTCTAAGTGACTACCTTAAGAACATAAAAAAAAGAAGGGCAAATTAACACAAAGGTAGCAGAAAGAAATAATAAAGATAGAAGAATAATCAGTGACACAGAAAAAGAGAAAATCAATGAAACAACAAGCTGATAATACATAAGATCAACAAAAATCATATAGTTTTCACAAGTCTGATCAGGAAAAAGGGAGTACATACAGTATACCAATCACCAATATGAGCAGTAAAAAATGGAGTTACTAGAGAGTCCATTGGCATCAAAGGACAATAAGAGAATATTATACTCAATTTCATCACAATAAATTATACAACTTAGATAAAAGAGAAAAAATCCCTGAAAGACACAAAATATCAAAATTCACTCAAGGTGAATAGATAACCTTGAACAGCCCTATACCTATTAAAATAATTAAATGCATAGTTAAAATATTTCCCCAAAGGAAATTCCAGGCTTAGATAACATCAGTGGTGATTTCTTCCAAATTTAGAAAGGAAAAATATACCAATTCTACACGAAATTTCCAGAAAAATAAATAAATAGAAAACCATGCTCATTTTCAAAATTCAGAAGACCTGTATTTTGATGATTCAAAAACAAGAAAGACATAACAAGAAACAAAAATCACAGGCCTATATCACTAATTAAAATATATGTAAACATTCTTATAAAGTACTAAGCAAATAGTTATACAATACAGAAACAGAAGAAGACATCATGAGCAGGTGTAATCTATAACAGCGATGCAGATAATTTTTAAAATCAATCAACATATTTCACCATATTAACAAATTAAAAAAAAAGTAAAAACATTTAACAAAATCGACTCCTATTTATGATGAAAACATTTTTTAAACTAGAGTAAACAGAACTTCTTCAATCTTAAAACTAATACCATACTTAATGATGCTTTTCCCTTAGCATCAGGAACAAGGCATAAATAATTCACCATTCTACTTAACATTATGCTCAAGGTCCTAGACAATACATGTTATTTTATTTGTAATAATATAAAAAATATAAAATATTTGGGTCATAATTTTTAAATATGCGCAAGATTAAGTAAAAACTACAAAACTGCTGAGAAAAATCAAGAAAACCTCAATGAATGGATATATATGTCATGTTTATGGATCAGAAGGTTAAATATTGATGCAATAAATGTTTTTAAAATTAATCGATAGACTCAATGCAATTTCAGTCAAAATGCTGTCAGTTTTTTTTTTTTTTTGGTAGGAATTGACAAGTTGATTCTAAAATGTATGGGAAAAATCAAAGGACTTCTGAATAAAAACATAGCTGGCTGGAAGATTTACTTGATTGTAAGACTAATTATAAAGATGAGCATCATGAGGGTGTGGTATTGGTTTAAGTACAAATATATAGGTAAATGGAACAGAATAGAGAGTTTAGAAAGAGGTGCACACATATGTAGCAATCAATATTCAACAAAATGCAAGGTAGTTTAGTAGGGAACATATAGCTTTTCCAACATTGAAGCTAGAATATTTAAATGTCCAAATGCAAAAAATAAATTAAAAAACAAACAACCTCAAACCTAACTTCATACATGCACACATTTCTTCTAATTAAAGACCTAAATGCAAGAGCTAAAACTATAAAACTTATAAACATTAACTTGACAGAGAAAAGTCTTCACAAACCTAGATAGAGTAATATTAATTAGAACAAAGAGAATACTAACCAAAAAGAAAAAAAAAGAAAAGATAAATTGGACTTTCTTGAACTTAAAACTGTAAAGAATAAAAGATAAGCCACAGGTTGGAAGAAAATATTGACAAAACATGTATCACATAAAGGACTCATATCTAGAATATATATAAAAACACTTACAAATCAATGTGAAAAAAAATTTTATAAAATGAAATTTAAACAGACGTTTTCCCAAAAAGAATACAGAATAGCCAACAAGCACATGAAAAAATATGCAGCCCCATCAACCATTAAGACAATTCAAATTAAATCCATAATAAGATGCTACTACATTCCTATTAATAGTTAAAATTAAAAAGTTTGACTACATAAAGATTTGTAGAGCAATTAAAACCATTCTGTATTGCTGATAGGAATCACTTTGGAAAATAACAGTTTCTTATACAGGTATATATATAGATTACCATAGGATACTACAATCCCATTCTTAGGTATTTACCCAGGAGAAATGAAACATGTTTACATAAAGACTTGCAGTCTAATTTTCATAGCAAGTTTTATTCATAAGAGCCAAAAAGTAGAAACAATTCAAATGGCCATTAACTGGCAAACGGATAAACAAACTACGATATGTACATATAATGGAATACTATTCAGCAATAAAAAGACAAAAACTACCGATGCTATACAACCAAGCAGATGCATCTTGATAGAATTATGCTGAGAAAGAAACCAGATACACAGTCAATGATTCTTTTGAATAAAATTCTAGAAAAAATAAAACTATAGTGACAGAAAGTAGATATGCTTGCAAGTGGCTGAAGATGAGAGTAATAGATTGACTCCAAAAGGGTGCAGGGCTCCTTTGGTGTGCTGAATATATTCAATATCATTATTTTGGTGTTGGTTTCTTGAGTATATCCATTTGTCCAAACTCTTTCAATTGTACCCTTCATATTGGTGAATTTTATTATATCTAAATAATACTGCAATAATGCTGATTAAAAATAATAGATTTCCAAAACTGTAAAAAATGTATCCTAAGATATTAATTGGCAGAACAGCAATACGAAGAATAAAGAGAATTTTTGTACAATATCAAAATCTTAATCTTCTCTCCAGAGATCAGTAACTTAGAATGACCTCAAAAACTACCTATTTTAAAGGTATGTCAATTTTAATAGGAGATTTATATTTGAAATTCATGTAAGGTGTTTGAGGTTAGAGAACTGGTGATGGAAATACTGAGATATCAAGGAAGCCAAAGGAGAGATGAACTGTATTTCTGCCCTAGAAAGGACAGTGTCAGGGTCTGGCCAGGTAGACTGGTGAGAAGGCTGCACAAATCTGCAGCATTGCTTTGAAAGCTCTTTGCTTACAAGTGCTCCTGTTTACACGCAGTAATGCATTTTCCTGGGTAACATACCCTGTGTGTGAGCACCTTTCCTCAGGAATGGGGGGGGGGCAGATTTGCTGCTAATATGCAAAGTATTTAATTTAGTAATGACTTTCAGTAGGTCCATTTAAAGCCCTCCTATTGCTATAGTAACAGATCGGATCTATACATTTTTTGTTAACAGTTAATGTTTGCACTAAATACAATCAAATGGCAACATACCTCTAAATGAGTTTTTATTCTGTTCAATTTTCTCCAAACAAAATTAACTTAACACCATTTCTTGCTGCGAATTATCTGGAAATGACATTTACTTCCAATCTGTTTGGAGACTTTGAGAACACCAGAGGCCCCAGTATTCCTTTTCTGTTCCTTGCCTCCTTAGCAGTGAGGAAATTATCACAGTATGCACAATTACACAAAAAAAGACTGTCTCCACACTTTACCATATAGCAGTCCATGGTTGCTCCATGACTTGGTCCATCCCTTCTTTTGTTCCTGAAAACAAAAGGTGGTCATTATTTTACTTCAAAACTCTGAACCCAGGGAATAAACAGAAGTAGGAAAGGAATGGCAATGAAATAGAACTGGTTTTTGGAATGTTTGTTGATTTCCCAGTGAACTATGACTGACTCAATTGCATTCATTTACCAGATGAATCACAGAGGCAAGTGGTGGGGTGTTTTAAGGTTTGCTGAAAGCAGCTGGGATACCAAGTGACTGATGCTAGTCTTATTCCTTTCTCTTTCACAGTAAGAAGCAGGATACAGATCTGGCTTTGTGTGGATTTGTATATATTTGCATTTCATTTCATTACTGGTTTCTCACAAATACATTCTAATTTCTCCAGACTAAATGATGTCCTATATTAACATCTATTCTCTCCCACCAAAATTTAAACAAATGAATACAAATACATTTTTTTAAACCGAATAAAAAATATTTTTCAATGTTTAAATCAGTATATTTCACATGCACTTAAATCTAGTTAATTACATCAGCGATGACTAGAGTGGGATTTATATTGGTGTGACAGTATCTGAACACACCTAATTACCTTCTGGTAACTACTCTGCCACTTGTATGTTATCACTGATGTATATGCAAAAAAAAATAAATAAAATATGAAAATGAAAATCATTTGTGGTGATCTAAACATAATTAATATAAATATTTATTTCTCTTCAAAAACCTAGAAAGCCTTATATGGGCCGAGGGGGTTCTTGCTGTGTCTTAATTCAGAATGAGATCTGAAATTTGAAAGCTTCCAAGCTGAACAATCAGTATTTGGGAGGAATTAAAAAAAAAAAAATTCTCTGATGATGAAATCATAGAGTCATTGAATCTTATAGTATTTAGAGACCATCAAGAACAAATCCAACCCCAGGAAACAGATATTTAGAAAATTTTAATGGGTTTGCCCTTGAGCATATAGTTTGTGTCAGAGCTGGGGTATAATTCTAGAACTTTCATTTTCAGTACAATGCTTGAACCACTGCACTAATGGTGGAAAATGTGGCGGTAAAAACACTGACTACACGTATTGACTACAGGCTGCTTTTCACAAACTCTTGACTAGCTACATGGGCACTGAATATAAACCCAAGCATAGATGACTCATATGTTCCCAACTCACACCAGTAAAAGAATACTCTAACTCAAAGTAAGTCATAAAATAATTTCCCTCGATAATTTACTGGATTTACATTCCACCCCATATCCTCTCTTGTGGTTCAAATGAGTCCCTGTATACGTCTAATTAGACCCAGAAATCTACATTTCAATAGGTATACCAGGTGACTTTTAAATAAGTTTTCCAAAAGCCTTACTTAAAGAAGCACATGTGCTCAGATAGCTCAAGATATGAGTCCTGAGAGCTATTTTGTTAGGCAAACCCCAACAAAATACCATAGACAGGGTGGCTTAAACAACAGAAATTTATTTTCTACAATTCAGGAAGTTGGAAGTCCAAGACCAAGGTGCCCGCATTTTATTTTTTAAGTAATTTTTAAAGAAAATTTTAAGTTACTTTAAGTGTACAACACTGAATTCGCTATATATAGGCACTATGTTATACAGAAGATCTCAGGAACTTGTTCATCTGCATAACTGAAACTTGCCTAGGATATTGTAAAAAACAAAAACAAAAACCAAACAACTCTTGCTTATAGATGTAAACAAACAAAAGTTTTGCCTTCTTTATATTGAGACTACATATTGTGATGCAGAAAGTGACTATCTCATTGGTCTCTATGCTCTTATTGGCTTCAGAACTCTATTCATGCTGACACATGACCCTTCACTCTGACTTTTTACTTTGTCCCTTTCCCTTGATCATATGGTTTCAGTCAGTGAGTGCTACTTCTTAATTTTCTGTTATCTCACTCAGATAGCAGTTTTCACAATTTGGTGTTTACTTTTTGGTTGACTACTCATGTAAGGTCTGTATTCTCTTTTGTACTGTAAGCTTATACTTCTGGCACACAGCAGGTGCTCAAAATATATTTGTTGAATGCATAAATTCACTGCATTAATAGGCAATCGACAGATGCATAGGGCATGGTTAAGAGATTCATATGCATTTTTGCTTAGTTGTGTGTACTTTTCTCCCTTGAAAAAGGAATACATGAAAAATATTAATCCTTTCCATTAAGAACACCTGACAGCATGTCAAACTTCAATATAATTGATATGTCATGTTTAGTAAAATTAAGTTGTTTTTAATCAGATTTTGAATCTTCTATAACTGCCAGTGTTTATGAGAGAGAAAGAAGCCAATGGACTTGATCTTCCTGTGTTGCTTTTTATACCCCACATGTCTCTCTAAATCTAAATGAAATAAAAAGACTATTGCAATATTTTTTAGGTAGCCACCATATAAGAGAGTCATAAATATTTTTAATTCCTTTCAATCTCAACATATAACAGCTAAATTTATTGCAAGCCAAATCTTTTGATACAAATAGAAAACATTTTAAAATATACTGGTTAAATATTTAGCTTAATTTGCTCCTCATTCCCTTACAAATTATCCCATCCTATTGTGTTTGAGAATGTAGAAATTATACAATTTCACCACAAAGAAAAAAAATAAAATGGAGAAAGAATAACAGAACTCACACCAAATAATGTCATGGGTCTTTACAGATAAGCACAGAATAACCTGAAGGTTGACTATTATTTCTAAGAAACAAACTAACAGATAGAAATGTTGTCGATGCCCTTTATAATTATGGTGAACGTCTCTCGTTTTTCTGTCCTGGCAAAATTACTAATAGTGTGTCTTTTCACTTTCAGGTATGTTCTGGTTTGCACAACAGATTATACAATCACCTTATTTATGATTTAAGGACATCTCAAGATTGAATAATCTAGGAATTTCAAAACGTATGTAACTAAATAACAAAATAAATTTCTTAGTATTGATTTTTGTCATTTTTATATATTCTGAGTAATAAGTGTCCTGAAATTCAGAAGAACAACTTAAATTCCTTTTCCCCCCATACATGTTTATATGTGTGGCACATTCTTTATAATAACACACTGTATGGTAATCATGCTTTGAAAATGTGTGTAAAGTCAAATGCAGGGCATTGTAACAGTGATCAATCACAGGATAACTATGGAAGACACTCCAGACACTCTAGATTTCTGCTCAGGGGAACTGGATTCTGGTCTAGTCATTACCATCAATTAATCTGTGGTCTTGGGCCATTTACTTAGCATATATAAACACAAATTTCTTAATATTTAAAAAGAAACTGAAAATATTTTTCCTGCTCATTCCACAGAGTTAGCAGAATGAAATGAGAAAATATGTTCTGGCTATTATTATCATTCTATTCTATCTAAGACAGGCCTGAAGGGCACCTTAAGTGTGAAAATTGACACTGTTAAAGTTCGTGAGATTCAAAATGTGACTGAGCTGCCAGAAGTCCTGGCTTACCAGGTGTCTAACCCTGGGCAATTTATGTAAACTTAATTCTTAGTTTAGAGATAATTACTGTGTTAACATTTCTAAAATAGAGGTAACTGTGTCAACTTAAATTCTCATGCTTGTAAGATAATGCAAAATATCTCACAAACAAATATTAATTTTGCTAGTTCAAAGCAGGGCTGCTGTGATGATGGTTTCTTGCAACGTAAAACAGCTAGTAGAACCCTAGTGCTTCTACAAGTCTGAAATATGTCTATACACATATGGGAGTTTCAACAAAATGGTGGGAGGGTAGTAAATCCAATTATTTTGGAAACAAAAAGCATGATAAACTCCATAGATTCTATGTTAGTAGGTTCGGTTACTAATTAATTACTCTAATTCTCCTATATCTTACTATAAACTATATCTGCTTATACTGAAAATTAGTTTGTAATATATTTAACACAGTTGTTCACTATGAAGGAAATTTGATACCAAAATGTCATCAAAATAGAGAAAGGAGGGTGTTATTATAGAACTTTACTACCTGGATTGAAGTAGTTGGATGGAGACCTAAAATATGATTTTCAGAGATTTAGTGTAATCAGGAGAAAAAATAGCGGGTGTATTTCTAGAAGCATAATATTCAAAAGTTGTCAGTGTGGTAGAGATAGATAATTTTAGTTGAAAACCCTAATAAAACTAAACCAGTTATCTGGTGTAGCCTATTTCTTGCCTCAGAACACAGAAGCTTCACCATGATTTTTCACAGATAGGAAGTGACAGCAGATTTTCATAATTTCAGAATAAGGTTAATGATGAGGAAATTAAAGAGAGGAAGAACAAAATACAGTTTTGCTGCTTCATCTTTTATTTTTCTGAAAATGTAACTTGTTTTGTGGATTTTTTTCAATCTTGTCTAGCTCTGTTAAACATTTGAAAATTTTTGTGTATTATATGTTAAACACTGAATCTTTGATAACATTTTTATAATCTGGAATAGAAAGAAAGATATTATAGTTAAAGAGGTAAATAATTAAGTTTTTAGTTCTCCAAATTGAGACTTGTTCTTAGTATTTTAATAAATTGACAGTTTATTAATCAACATTGTCAATTTTTTATTGAGGTTCTCTATTTTGTCTTTTTGAAAAATTGCTACTATTGATACATCCTTTAAGATGAGCATAAATAAAAGGAAATTCAACTTGACAATAAAAACAAAATTAAGGAGAAAAAAATAATTCCCCAGTGTAAAATCCTATAAATTGTGAAAAAATTACTAGTGATCGAAGTGTCTAACTTTCACTTTATGCAAATATTATTGAATATCATGCATATGCAAATAAATATGCTTCTCTATGTCAGAGATTAAATATATACAGTACAGTGATTAGTATTCTTTGTATACATTCAAATACAGCAAGACTGATGTGCAAGCAAACTGAATTACAATCAGAAATAACACTCTATTATTATCATATCACTCATAACCAATACCAAGTAGGCAATATAGCACTCAGGGAAATATGGGAATCTGTCAAGGCATTAGCAAGAGATAGAAGATTTCTCTTTTAGGAATATTATTTTATATCACTCATGATTTAAAAATATATAGGCAAAAAATAAAATAAAACACAATGGAAATTATATAGCAGCATAATTATTTGTGAAACAAAAAAAAAGTCTCGTATGTATTTGCAGACCCTGGGCAAGATTGATCTAGTCATAAAAATTTTCATTGCAGAAGAAAACTGTAACTGATTTTATTATATTAGAGGATAAAAGCTACTAAATGCAAATTATATATTCAATCTGGAAGATGTTTGGGGGAACCTATTCTTTCATTAGGGCAATGACATTTAAAAAAAAAGGTTATGCATATCTGTTAAGAAATATTTACCTAGAACTTTCAGAGTCACAAATTATAACACATGCCAAGGTCAACATAATATATAGTCATTTACTATTTCCTTTTGAACACTGAAGCACAATAAAAATTAAAATAATAATAATTATTAACTATGGATTAATAATCTGATTACTATATGGTTAATATAGAATTTTGCTGAGAAAGAATAAGTGTGGTATTTCTGAAATCTGCTTTCTTTAAAAAGGCATACTGTGTAAAGTAAATTGGTTTAGTTCAAATCCATTACCAAATAACTTAAAATTGCCAACTCCTCTTATAACTTAACCTAAAAGTTGTGTGAGTTATTGAACCTACTTTTAAGTAACTGACAGGTCTGTGTTATCTGAACTAATCCCTAGTTTACATCTGACCTGGAATTTGGAAATGGTGGAAGTGTCACATGGAAATGTGGGAGTACAATATGAATTGGCTTCATCCTCAACCCTCTTCTAGAGCTGTCAGAAAATAGCATTCCAAATAACTAATAAATGAGCTTAGAAGCCAGGTAATAAAGACAGAAAGAAGGGAGACTATAGTAGTTTAAAAGTAAAATAAATATTTTAAACCAAGTGTATTGCTAAACCCCTAGGTTTTGAAATTCTGCATTGTCTCTAGAAAAACTTCATATTAAGACCTGCCCAATCTGGTAAACTGGATTAATTATTACCACTTTTAGATTAATACTTATTCAAAAAGTCACTATATGTCCTTTCCAAGTACTAGAAATAATCAGTACTTAACTATTTACATGTATGATCATGAGATGCTGCTGCTGCTGTTAATAACATCAACAACATAGTTTCTACAGCGCTAGATAATCTTCATGAAATATCTTATTAGAGTTGCATAAAGGGACAAAGGCAGATTTTACCATTAACTTTAGTTATCTAGAAAGAAAGCTGAGACAATAACTAAACAAATCTACATGTGAAGGCCACATGGCCGAGGGAAGTGGCTGGAACCTGGGTGTTAAAACTCTATACCCAAATACTCTATGGTATATTCCATATAGCTTCTCTCTTTCTACTTCATGGTACAGGAAATACTTTCTCTGTTCTAAACATTGTGTACAAATAAAGTAATGTTTAGAATAAAGACTATTAGCTAATATTTCCTATGTTATGTTTTAGCTTGTAATCTATCTCAAAACTGAAGTTTGTTTTTAAAAGAGTCTATAATCCTTTTTATGAGGACCATTAGCAAATTATTGTTTTTTGGCACATTAATATTGTTTGCATTTTAATCAAAATATACCAGTTACCTTAGTGTGAGATATCAAATCAAGCTTTAAGTCTTTACTATAATATATGCTTCATTTTTTTCTTGTCAATAATGGCATTACCCGTTAATTTATTTTTATGTTTCACAGCTCTATTGCGATATAATTAACACATAAAATTGTATATATTTAAAGTATACAATGTGATAGTTTGATATGTATATACATTATAAAATGATTGCAATTAAGTTAATTAAAATAAATTATAATAAATATTTCTTTTTTGGGTGATAACACTTAATACTCTTAGCAAATTTCAAGTATATAATACAGTATTATTAACTATAGTTACAATCTTGTATATCAGATTATCAGAACTTATTCCATCAGTGGACAGAAGGTTCACCTCCAGTCCAAGATTTTCTGCCTGCACTTCCTGATGATCTATCTTAAAGGTTTTGGGCTTGCCTAGACAGCCCCACTATTGTGTGGGTGTACCCTCCTCCAGTATCTTTGAGTGTTGGCCTATAAGGCTCACAGCTGTACTTTTTGAGAATCACTCTCCATAGATAGCAGCTACCTAGCACACTAGGAAGTTGACTTGGCAGGGGTGAGCTTCTTCTCCACCACCCTACACACTCAGATCCTTGTGATTACATTGAGCCCATTCAGATAATCCAGAATAACCTTTCTATTTTAAGTTGAATCATCTAAACTTGGGAAAGGTTGGTAAATAAAGGGTGCACACTTTTAGCTATAGGATGAATAAGATCTGAAGATGTAAAAATGTAAAAATGATTATAGTTGATAATATTGTATTCTATAATGAAAATTTGCAAGAGGGAATAGGATTTAAATGTTCCAACAAAAAAAAAGACATGTATGTGAGGTGATGTATGTGTTAATTAACTAAATGAGGGGATTCTTTCACAATGTATAGGTATATCAAATAATAACAATGTACACTTTAATATTCTTAAATTTTATGCCATTTATACTTTAATAAAGCTGAAAGAAACAAAACTAGTTACAATACTGTATATTAGATTCCTAGATCTTTCATTTTACAAATGAAAGTTTATATTTTTTGACCAACATCCACCCATTTCCCCCACCCACCATGCCTTAGCAACCACCCTTATATTCCATTTCTGAGTTTGCCCTTTTTTATTTTAGGTTCCATATATTATTTGTTATTTATTTTAGGTTCTATACATTATTTGTCTTTTTCCTCTGCCTTATTTAACTTAGGACAACGTCTTCCAATTCCATCCATGTTATAACAAATGGAAGGATTTCCTTATTTTTAAAGTCAGAATATTTAATTTTATTTGTAAATGTGTGTATATCACATATTTTTTATTCATCCATCAATGGACAACAAATTAGTTTGTTTCCATATGTTGGCTTTTGAAATAATGCTGCAATGAATATGGGAGTGCACCTATCTCTTTGAAATACTAATCTCATTTCCTTGGCTATATACCCATCAGATGAATTGCAGAATCATAGCATACTTTATGTTTTTAATTTTTTTGAGAAACTTTCATGCTCTTTTCCATAATGGCTGTATCAATTTACAATCCTACTAACAGTGCAAAAAGATTCCCTTTTCTCATCATCCTCACCAAAAACTTATGTCTTGTCTTTTGACAACAGAGTAAAGCAAAAGACAGTGAATGTTGAATCAATTTGTTTTACTTACCTTATTTTCTTAAGTTGTCCACCATGCATGTGTATGGAAGGCAAAACTTTACCTATAATCTTTTATCATCTTCGGCTTGACCTGAAAATTAAATCGGCACAAGTCATGTTAACCAGAGAAAAACATACAGATTTATTTCATATTAGTTTTACATGACACAGGAGCCCTCATAAGGAAATGCAGACCCAAGCAAAAAAAAAAATGTAAGTGCTTTTATACTAGATTGAACAAAGAGAGGGAAAGTAACTAAAATAAAAGAGAGGAAAAGTAACTAAAATAAATAAACTAACAAGATAGAAGTTATTTTAACAAGGTCTGTTTGCACAAATTTCTCTTGGCTTTGGATCTCCATTTTTGGTGATAAAAATGTTTCTTTCCTCTTGGTACATGGAGGGCACCTTTCAGCTGAGAGTTTTATCTCCTGCTTTCAGGAAGAAAAAAGGGGAGCTCAGAGCACTCTTGCACTTGCTTGTTTTTAGGTAAAAAAAAAAAAATTCAAAGTGTCATATTTTGGGGTGGCATATTCTACCACCCTTTGCATACTCCACGGCTGGAGGAGATCATGAGGACATGACCCCCAGTTAAATTACGCAAGCTGAACCCAGGCAAAGAGAGGCCTTTTAACCATCCCCCTTATTGGAATGTACTTTTTGTACACTGTTTCCATAGCTGAAACTCTTTTTAAGTTTGCAGCCTTGAGAGAGTAATGTTGTTGAGATCATCTGAACAGCATAAAGCCTCTAAACAAACTTTTAAGATTTTGGCTGGTGGATGCAGCGATCTCATCTTGCGATTCCCGTAACAAGCATCATATGTAAGTTCCCTTGCTTATTAAACCTGCCACTTACCTGTCTGGAATGATCGCCCTCTTTTTTCTGCCTCATCTTGCCCTCCGTGTATTGGAGACTGGTTTGCGAGCCCAGACTTCGCTGTGCCAGCCAGAAGCTGGCCCAAGAAATAGGCCTTGAGAGGCCTCCACAGCGGAAATCCGCAGTTAGCCATTAACCTCTGCGTGGGAACGATGGCCGGTAGGTCAGACGCTTGAGTGAATACGAATGAGTAACGCTGGGACAACGCCGCTGGACTAGTGTTTGTTTGAGGACTGCGCAAACCGCATGCGGCAAAGAAGCGTGATTTCGCGCGGGAGGCTGCTTTCTACTGTGGGAAAGTCGGAAGCAGAGCTGAGGTTAGAGAGGGACTTGGGTTATCCACTACTCTTCTAGCTTCCGTGCTGGTAGACAGGTGAGAGAGCAGGGTAAATTGGAGACTTTTGTGTGCTGTTTTGCAAAGCTAAAAGGGCACAAACTACAGTAGATTAAGTTCCAAGAGTTTGTGACAAAGCCTGCTCTAGATGCTGAATGGTGGACTCTCTGCGGTAGTGAGGAGAAGGAAGAGGAGGAGGTTAGGGTGATGGACAGTGAACCGGCCAAGAAGCACCAACATCATCCAACCCCTAATGCAAAGAAAATTTTAAATAGTAATTATCCCAGACTTCTGAAGATAGAGAAATATCTCTCAAAACTTCTGAAAATAGAGAAATATATTTCAAAACTTCTGAAAATAGAGAAATATGTCTCAAAAATTTTTTTTTGTCCTTTGAAGTAGTACATCTTATTTTTTCTTTGAAACAAGCGTCCCAGGATGTAACTAAAATGCCCACGATTGCCTGAGACTAAAGTAAAAAAAAAAAAAAAAAAAAAAAAAAAAAAAAAAAAAAAAAAAAAAAAAAAAAAAAAAAAAAAAAAAAAAAAAAAAAAAAAAAAAAAAAAAAAGTGGCGGGAGGAGAAAGGGGAAGGCGCTTTTTAGATTACGGATTACTGATAGATGCTTGCCTGCCCAAAATCTAGTCCACAAAATTCATAACATTATTGGTCAAAGGCAAATATAAATCTTAAAAGTCTCTCCACAAATAATATAAAACTTTAGCTCTTTGATAACCATAACTTGTTCCCGTTTGCCAGAGTTACAATTTGGATTCAACTGTTATTTATCAACTAGTGAGTTTTATATTGTGTCTGATTTATGGTTAAAGTTGGAGTGAAAGCCATGGGGTGTCTATGTCTATGTGTTTCTGTATGCCTGCAAATATATGTTATGTATGTGTGATGTTTTCCTACCTCTAGATGGACTATTAAAGTAACAGATTAAATTACCAATAGGTTAAAAACAACCTTGGCCAGGTAGACTAAAGTACTGTCCCAGGCTTTAATACATTCTGATGATCAACTAGTAGGGCCTTTTGCTCTGTATGCCAGACTGGGGACCCCTGCAGAGACATTCAGTACTGTAAAGGTATGGAAGTCTTGGGAGACTGCCATTGCCCCCACTATCACTATGGATCAATATGCTAATGCCTCTGAGAACATCAAGCCCCTTCACACCTGGGAAAGGCATTATCTATTGAAATTTGCAGTGAGATGTCCACTAGAATGTGTGAGTAACTTTGCCTGCCTGGATGTGAAACTACTCAATTTCCACTAGAATCCTCTTGTTTTGGCGCAAGCTAAACCTATGAAAATGTGCGATACCTGGAATGGAACATGCACTGTTGAAAGAGGAAGGAAGGTAAGGACTCTGGTCTGACATATCCAGTCCCCAGTCCATCTCATGCCTGACAACGCTGCTTCCTCTGGCCAACAAGTATGTTATGCACAACCAGGTTAAGTTCCTAAAGCCACAGGCATATTAACATCTAAGGGTCAGGCAACAACTATAATTCTTATTGTAAGGGAAAAACTTTGTATACAAGTTCCTGCTAAATATCTGCCTTTTTTCCCTTAAATTTATGCTGCTCATGTGGTGTCTGGTTATGGGAAGGGCACTTGATGAAAATACCTTTCTACAATGGGCCTACTCATATGCCTAACAACAACAAAAAAAGTAAACTCAACTGTTCAGTGTGCGGGCAGCTACTTACCTCTCTAGTTCTTCAGGATTGCCATGTGGGTATCACCACTCCAGGGAGTGGATTGGAAGGCCCACAAGTAGTATGTTAAAAACAAGTGAGGACTAGTACTCTTTAATTCATCTGATATTACCCATAATGATCCACATACCTAATCTGTGGCATACAGTATTAATAACTCTGGGCATGGTATTTTTCTATTAATCAAACTACATAGGCAGCCTATTAAACTGATGACTAGAAGGATTCTAAAAATACCACCATCAGAACCATGGATGGCTACACTCAGATTTGGGAAGAGTTAATGTTGCTTACCCCAGGTTATGGACATTTGAGCGCCGAAGCACCCCTATGTTGAAAAAAGAAAAATCACTACAAACAGAACCAACCCAACTGTACCAGAAATACGGGATGAATATGTATAGCCATATCACCACATTAAAGGTATTCACTGGGTAGTCCTGAATGGAACCCAGTGATTATGTAGCACACATTTTTGGCCATGGCTTTCACTTGTGTGGTTGGGCTGCTGAACCTGGGTTTTACCTGGGCACAGAGAAGAATCTTCCCCAGGATAACAAAAATTGCCAACCTCCCTTTTTTAAAGCTCAGGTGGGCACCCTGTTTTGCATTAGTATGACCTTTTGTCTGCTATCTTTGTCCCCTCCACTGGCCTGGAAGATGTTATAACACACATAGAAGCCCTTACTACATTTCCCCAGAACTTCTTAAATAATAGTTGGCAAAGGTTGTCCTTACTGAATACTGAAATGTCTCTAACAAAAAAAGCTGTCCTCCAAAATAGAATGGCCTTGGACATTATTACTGCCTTGCAAGGAGGTACTTGTGTCATTAATCAAAGAGAATGTTGTGTATTTGTGAATCTGTAAATGTGGCATCTTTATTAAATCACATGAGGACACAAGTGAATATCCTCAATGATCCAACCTCCATCAGAGGGGACTTAATAAATCAGTAGTTTGGATCATGAGGCTCTTGGTGGAAAAAATTGTTACCTATTTTGGAAATCATTATCGTTATTTCTGTTTTCTTTTGCATGTGCCTACATTGTTGCTATGGTATCAGCTTCCAATCCAGCCAGAGAGCTACCAAACCAACCTCTCCATTCTAGTGAAACCCCTTGCTGACCACTCAGGGCACATTGTGGAAGAAGGGAGCAGTCATGAGATGCAGAGTACTGAAGGTCATTGAGAGAACACTGAGAGGATTGCCAGTTGGCCTGAAAGCTGGATCCAAGCAATTGAAGGCTCCTCACCTTCTCCCCCGTCCCTAGAATGTACATTCTGCCCATCATTCTCACAGTAGGAATTATTTTCTAGGATGCAAACTTGAGAGAACATTGTGGTGTTGGATGCTAGAGGGGACTGAACCCAGAGAAGGCCTCTATATAAACTTTTAGGATCCTGGTAGATGGGTGCAGAGATTTACTCATCTTGTGGCCATCTAAGACAGCCTTCTAAGTAACTTCCCTTGTTTTTTAAACCTGCCACCCTCTTGTCTTGTGTGGTCTGCCTCTTTCTTTTCTTACATTGTCCTTGTTCTGAGGGCCACTTTGTAGAGCAGCACATATAATAAAAACTTTTCCATTTATCAAATTGTAGATAAATTGAATGTCAGTAGAAGATGTAAAGAGGGTTATTTATAATTAATTTATGAGATATATTTAATAATTTGTGCATAACTTATACCTTAATAGTCTGATGTTTCTATCACAGTGAATCATTTACTCATAAGAAAGTAACTGTAAAAGCCTGATGTAGAGATTATAACCAGAAGCAGGAAGGTGCTGCAAAATTAAGAGAACACAGTTGTTCTGAGAGAAAAGAAATTTAAAAAAGCTATAAGTAATAGTAAATTGAGACTGTGACTCCTTGGAAGCTGTTTTGTCATATCTGAGTACTTGAATTTATGATTTCAGAATCAGTTACATGAATGAGCAGTGGATAAAAAGGAAGAAGTTGAGAAATGTACAATTAGGTTGAGTCTTTAGCTTTGTCTTAAAATGACAAAACAGATTTCTTGATAAATTGTTTTTCTATTGTTTATTTGATGGTATTTTTGTTGTTGTTTGATTGTTTCACCTCTTAACTAATTTTGATATTGTATCTTTATATATTTATTAGGAAAGTATTGACTTGCTTTTTGTACTTGGCTGAAACATGTACAACTTTTGATGAAACAGCAAATGGGCAACTTGTTTTGTTTTTGGTATCATTTTAATTCCAAAGTTGTTTAGCTCTTAGGAAAACCTAAGATATCTGAACATAGTATATCATGTAAAGAGACACCATTGATTATACAGCAGCAGCAACAACTAAAAAAGCAAGGGAAAAATAATAGAAAAAAATAAACAAGCTCTTTATGATATGTCTGAAGATTTTGCACATTTATTGGTAAATAAAACATCTCAAAGGAGAAAGATCATAAGGCAGATGAAGGGCAATGCCAAATATTACATGTTTGATTATAGACCCTAAATATAGGTGCATTATAACACATTATAAAATCCAATCTCAGAAAGGTAATCTATAAAAATATTAACCATTTCTATTACTATTCAAAGGATTGGTGTGTTAAAAGATCCATAAAAATTTGAGAGAGTTTTATGAATCCTATAGTAATAAATTTAACTGAATTAAGACCTAGGATTGATATTTCAGCAACAGAGTAATTACTCTTATGATTACAAAATATATCACTTTTACAAGTGTATTTTTATTTAGTTGTATTTTCTGGCCTTATCTTAAAAATCTATTGGCATAGATTATTATTTTTAGCAACTCTATAAAGAGAGAAATGAAATAGAGTTTTAGGATTTGAAATTATTTTGCTTAAGCAGCTTTATATCTGTAAGAAAGTAAAATTTCTGAAATCTAGTGATGAAAATGGGCTCTCTGACTCTCTTGAATTAATGTAAGTAAAATCTATATATACTCAAATAATTTAAATAACCATTATCTATACTTATTCTCAGACTCTAAAGTGGGAATGATGACCCATTCACTATACCCGCTTCTTAGGATGTGATAGAGATTAATTCAACCTTTTAAATAAGAATATATCAAGTACTTAAGGAGTTGGAATAGTAAAGAAATGTGTACAGTGTTATTAGGTAAAAATATATTATTCATTGGGATGTGGTAGGTTTTTGAGTTGGCACTATATTTTCTATAAATTATTTATTTCAGTGCTGTAAATTGGAATAATCTGCTTAGAAATTTTAGTTTGCAGGCCCTTGGATAAAAATTCTAATTATGTGTCAAATTCCCTCTCCTTAAACCAATTCTCTTTAATGTCAAAAACATTCTGGAGCATTCACCTTCAATTTAATTGGTTGATTAATAAAACCTTAGAAAAACCTCATTTCTGTATACAAATTTATGGTTTGATTGCAGCGTTGGTCTTTCATCTGTATTATTGAAAGATTATTTCTGAGACGAGCTGATTCAAAGTAACATTGTGTACTCAGCTAAGAGAATTAATAAAATGCCTTAGCAACATTTTTTTATTTAACTTTTTCTCATTATTTTCCATTATGATGTAACCTTGTCAGTTAGCAAGCCAATATCCTTGAGCCATTCAAAAATCACAATTAGTTTCTATTAAATTCTAGTAATTCACATCTTATTTATTGGGGTTAGTATTGATTGTGTCTCCTCGAAGAGCTTCTATATAAATACATGACCTATTATTGTTAAGGGAGAGACAGCAGTGACCACTTGGCTAATTCTTAAAGGTCCTTGATTTGACAGTGTGGTAATACAGCTACCTGTAAAACAGCTAATACATTTTATATAGACTCATATTTTTAGAGGCAAGGTCATGAAGTAAATCGTTTAAGTGAATGTTTTTCTAATTTACAGAAAAAAATGAGACACAAAGGAATAGTAAGCAATAAATGTAAAAAATTTTAAAATATAAAAATAGGAGTCTGAATGTTGAAGATATACTACAAAGAAAAAAGATTATTCAGGGATAAACTAAAAAAAAAATGTTTAAAATTCTCAGAAGACCAAACATCAAAGAAAATAGAAGGTAAAGGGAGCAGAAAAAACTATTTAGAGGTGAAAGAAGGGAGAAAAAAATAAGAGTTAGCTTTAAAAATAAAATAAATAAGGTTTAGCATGATGCAAATGAGAAGCTGATAAGGAAAAAAGAATTCAATAAAGAACAATAGGAGTAATTGAGGCAGATAAAAATTCTACTTTAATAAAAGACACTATTAGCAGTATAGTTGTTTAGCTTGACATAAAATAACAAAAAGACTACTGATGCATATTTTGACTTTTTATTATTTTGTGTACTGAGGTGGGCACAAAACTTGACTCATTTACATGATCTATGGGAAGGGAACACTTTGATGCTTAATTTATTATTTTTTAATGAAGACTAGATCACAGATCCATAAAAAGTCAATAACCCAATCAATCCTAAGTCTTATTTTAAGTTACTCTCTGTTAATGCAACTTAATGCGTTTACTCATTAGCCATAGTTCCATACTTATCCAAAAGAAAACATGCAAATAATTTTCTCTCAGAATTTTTTGAGGCCAGAGAAAATAACAGGCACTACCGAAGCTTCTGAGAAGTGAATCAAGCATGAATTATTTATTAAATTTTAAGTGTCCTTTAATTCCTAAAAAATAGAGGAATAGGGTACTATTAAAGCTACAAATACAGAACAAAGATTTAAGAAATAATAATAACACAAATCACAATCGAAAAAATATATTTCCAAAACCTGAGGCTCAGTATAGCTTTAATATAAAATTTGTATTTGACTATGCTGGAAATCAGAGAAAAAGATAATATGAGTTGTCTCATAGATTTCATCTAAGAACTAGATATCAAGTCACAAGGAAAGAAAAATATTCTCCTTAGCATTTAACTATAAGAATTAACCCCGCGTTTTGTTTTAACTATTGAAAAATGACTAAAACAATGTTTGTAATAACACTTTAGAAATAATTTTAAAGAATCTTCCCTTTCCATAGCGTTGTTCTCATTGAAGTCTGAGTTATCATTCTAAAATCTACATCTAGTTGTATCATTTCACTAATTAAATCGTTCAGTGGCTTCACATTGCCTATATAGTCCTCACCGGAGCAAATTACTGAAGATGCAGATTCCCAGGCCATAACTTAGAGCTTTTGAATGCAAATATCTGAAGGCAAGACCTAATAATTTGAATTTCAACAGCTCCCTGTGGTAATTTATGACATTAAAGTTTGGAATCCCTTAGCCTCCATGCTAAAGCCTTTCCCTGTGGTCAAGGCTTTTCCAGTGTCATTTTCACTAACATCATATCTTTCAGACTATCTTCCTTCATAACTGTATCTGTATCTAGAGTCTATGTATCAGACCCTCGGACAGCTTATCTCACACTTGCCTGTCTATCCTGCCTTTGACCAGGCTGAATTCTCTGCATGAATAGAGTACTCTTTTTCTTTTTTATTGCTGAAGAATTTCTGTCTTGCAGAATCCTGGGCTAAAGGTTTATTTCTTCCTAATGCTTTTCCTAATCATTCTAGATAGAATCCATGGTTTTTGTATCTTTACCTCAATGACCATTACATTTTTACACATCTCTTGGAAATCTTAGCACTTATATCAAATTACTATTCATTTGCTTGCTAATCTTCACTAACTTTTTAGTATCTCAATGACAGAGATTAGAATTGTCAAAAATATTTAAAATTGGTAAAGATGTGTAAAAAGGGTCAGAGTTGATGACTTAGGTTTCCTGATAACTATTTCACTTTTGCATATACTTCCTTAAAGTTATTTGTTAAAAATATATTCCATGCAATGTACATTTTGACAAGTAATTTGCATTAACATTTAATAAATTGCTAAATAAAATCTAAATGACTTCCAATGCCATTATCATTGATTTACTTTCTGAATGGAAAAGGATACATGGAAATTTATTCTAAATTAGAAATATCTAAGAGAAAATCTTAAATAAGTAGATAAAATAAGTAGAAGTAAATGTAATACAACACAATGCAATATGGCAGATACTATGAAAAAATTAAAAGACAAACACATTCTACATGACCTTTTACATCCTGTAGAACACCAAATGAATTAATTTAATCAAAAACAACAAGTAAAGGTTGAAAGAACATGTCAGTGATTTTTATTTAAAATAATTGTAAATGCCTTTTCCAGGTACGGAGCAGGGTGCATGTACCATAGTACCCAAGCCTTTTGTTCTGGTGTTGAGAGCTATATTTAATTAACTTGTCGTCCAGAAGACTGATTAGCAATGGAGACATTTTAATACACCAAGTATTTGGTGAAACATTTGACCAAATTTTAATTTTAAATCAATAAATATACATTGGAATCTGAGTGTCAATTTTAAGATTTTTATGAACTAATAGATTTTGTATGAAATCTGAACTTCTAACTCGTATAAAATCTAAATAAATCACTAGTTGTATAAAATCTGAACATCTAACTTTTCAGTCTACAATAAGATTATATGATTTACACCCCTTGATTTTCTTTCTCTCCTCATTCTCCACCCCAGATTTCTGACTGTGGCCCTGTATTTGAATCTTATTAATTCCCTTCTTCTTTGTTATCCCTAATTATAGAGATGTCAATCTCAAAACCCACAAAAGAGGGAAATTTGAAAACATTCTGGATTTTTATTATACTATTGAATGAATTGTGTTTTTTTTTGTATTTTGTTTTTTTTTATAGCTGGAGGGAGATAGCTTTAAATGAACTTTTCATAGGGGAAAAAATAGGTGAGTGTTTAACAGAAAAAAAAGGAATTGACAGATATATAATTATTTTAGTGTCTCTAGTTTGTTTCTTTCTTCCCCTTTGTCAGCTGCCTTCTCTCTTGACTTATAAACATACCCACTGCCTAACATCATTTCATTCAGGACTCTTTTGTACAAAGCAGACTGAACAGGCATCTGTTTGGGTTTTCTTCTTCAGGTGAAGCATGCACAGTTGATCTCCAGTAGTTTAGGGACTGAAATCTTCACAATCCTGGGGGATTTGGCCCATAGCAAGAGCAATAGATTCTAAAGTTATATACAGAAGAACTGCCCTGTAATTAGCAGTTTTTAACACAAAAACTCTTCATGTGGGTACAATTCAGAAGGATCCATAAAAAGTTCTCTAAACAATTTTAATTAGAAAGGAGCCAAAAAAATGTCATATACATTTTTAAGATGAATGCCAGATGTGAGTTTTACGTATGTGCATGTCAATAATCTGGTAATCCTACTTGCATGAATAATAATCACAATTCAGGTGAAGGAAACAAATGTCAGAGGTTATCTGCAAGAAGTGTCTTACAAAATGAAAGGGAAAAGACAGGACAAAAATTCTAATTTTATGAATTATAACCTCTCATCTCTATGTATGGTAGCTGTTTCTATTAACTTGACTCTACAAAGAGATGTCATTAAAATTCAATAGATCTTATAAAAATATTCATGCTTCAAACATTTAGAAGGCTACCGTTTGTTTCAGGGTGATGCCTCAATATATGTTTTGCTATCGCATTGTCAAAGATGTATTCACCTAAAATTTCTAAAACAGAAATACCAAAGCAAAACATAAACTTGTTATATATTAATATTTTCATTTTTGAAATTAAATTATTTATAAATTCCACATAAACAAAAGTACATAAAAATCAATTCTACATAATGTTAAATTATGACTTATTTGTTTTTTTTTGTTTGTTTTTAGGCGAAGCAACACTTGGTTGACCTCACAGATTGCAAGGACATTGTCATCTTACAATCCCTTATTTTTTTATTTTTTATGCCTATAGCACCTGGTCTTCCTAGGTAGTCTGCCATCTAAGTACTAACCAGGCCCAACCCTGCTTAGCTTCCAAGATCAGACGGGATCAGGCTTGTTCAGGGTGGCATGGCCGTAGACAAATTATGACTTATTTGTTACTGAATTATATTATCACAGCTATAAGAAACTATATTTTGGATTCATTATATAAAAGAGAGTAACTAACTAAGAAATTGCTTTAGCAATAGTACCATGTTTATTTAAAAAATTCTTACCTACATTTTTCTTTGACATTCAACATTCATCCTATGAATATATATTGATAAAGTTCAGATGACATTATTTTCATAAAACTTTGTCAGTGGATTGCTGATGAGTTTTTATTATATATTGGCTGAAAATGGACAAATTTTTTTTATTAGTAAAATATCTAAAATAGTGTATCAGGACACATTAATTTATAATAATTATAATAATAACTACAACTGTGCAAATTTAAAGTCAGAGGGAATGAACTAATTCTTTTTCATAAAAATTATAATAGTATCAGTTATTCTTAGTACAGATAGACTCAAGCTTCTAGAAGCCAGAATTCAGCTTAATTAAAGAAAACATTCCTCTTTTCTTCAAGGGGGTTGTGATCATTTATTTTATCCCATTTCTCCTTTAAATTCCTGATTCCCCTTGACTTAATATACTGTAATTATTTTCAAAGTATGCAAAGTGGGGTTTAAAATCAAGGACTGCTTAATTCTTATGACTCTAATACCATCACTTTTTTTATGATATCAAAAATTGCACATCACAATATATGAGAGGTTTTTTTTTTCCCCAAAATAAAACTGGAATGAATGTCAGATTTATCTAAGAGAAACAATATTGTTGGTACTTCATATAAATTTCTTCTCTCCCCCAAATTCAAATTAGTTTAATATTTGGTAGTGACTAATGATGATAATAAGTGACTCATGACTGCTGGTCTTATAATATTGAAGTACATTCTTCTAAGATGAGTAGCTCAATCAAACTATCAACAAATATATGTGATTAATAAAACTGCATTTATCTCTTCCATCTTTAAAATTTCCAATCTTATTTTATGGTGGGCACAATTCTAAACTAGGTGTTCTGATGGTACCAAAATTCTTAATGTTAAGCAAAATAAAAACAAACAAACAAAAAAACACACAAGCTCACTTTAAAAATACATATGCTAATTATAGCTGAGTAGTTTATTTATTTAAATATAGTTGGGGTATGATATTATATTATAATACATAAATATATTATAATAAGTTTCAGTTGTACAGCATAGTCATTCAACATTTATATACCTTAGGTGTGATCACACTAAGTCCAGTAATCCTCTGTCGCCATGCAAACTTATTAGAGTATCATTGACTCTATTTTCTCTTCACCTTTTTCATCCATCCCTTCACTATCCTCTCCTCTGGAAACCATCAGTTTGATCTTTGTTTCTATTGAGTCTGTATTTGTTTTGTTGTTCTTTTTTTTTCCAATTCCATTTGCAAGTGAAACCACGTGGTATTGTTTTTCTCTGACTTATTTCATTTGGCATAAAACTCTAGGTCCATCCATGTTGTCACAAATAGCAATATTTCATTCTTTTGTTATTGCTGAATAATATTCCAGTGTGTGTGTATGTGTGAGTGTGAGTGTGTGTGTGTGTGTGTGTGTGTGTGTGTACATACACAGGTTGCTCCCATATCTTGGCTACTGTAAATAATGCTGCAGTGAATATAGAAATACATATATCTTTTTGAATTAGTGTTGTTATTTTCCTCCAATAAATGCCCAGAAGTAGATTGATGGTAGGTGTATTTTTAGTTTTTTGGAAGTCTCCATATTGTTTTCCATAATGACTGCATGAATTTACAGTCTCATTAATAGTGCACAAGGATTTCCTTTTCTTCACATTCTCACCTACACATGCTGTTTATTGACATTTTGATAATAGCTGTTTTCACTAGTGTGAGGTGGTGTCTCATTGTGGCTTTGATTTGCATTTCCATAATGTGGTTTAAATTATTGTTCAAAATTATCCAGTCTCTTTCTCCCCTTCACTTTCATGGAGGAGTATATATCCCTGCTCCTTGAGTTTGGACCTAGCCATATAAATTGCTTTAGCTAATGGAATAGTAGCAATCATGACGCAAGTGGGAACTTGAAACATTTATTGTTTGGTTGTGCATGCCCTCTTTTGCCTCTTTCAGTCTCTGTCTGAAAAACATCCTTGCTAGGTACTCGCCCAAGAAAGATGAGTAACAGATGAGCACACTGATCTTGCCAATTTAGAGAACTGCAGCTTGAAGAAGGGCTGCCCAGAGCCACCAACCTAGATCAGGCAATTATTGGCCACTGCACAGATAAGTTAGTGAACCTGGCTATGTTGATAAAGCTCCTTTAGGTAATCCATGGATGCATGAGAAATAAGAACTTGTTATTTCATGTCATGTTTTATTATTCGTTACCCAGAAATGACTGATACAAAAGCTAACATTTATTGATCTTTTACTGTGTTCCAGATATCATTAAACAACTTTATACTGATCAATTTATTTAATATTCACTACAAATTATATGCACTGTTATTGTTGCAATCAGTGTTTTGTTTTACTGTAAAGGAGCTTAAGGTACAGAGACATTAAGAATTTGATCAATACTGCACAGCTAGTGAGTGGAGGAGTCAGTATTCACATTCTTACTGTATGGTTCCAGATTAAGTCAAGTTACTGACTCTCAGTAAATATGTTACACATTTACCTTAAGCCAGTGTATGACATGGGTAGGCATAAACAATATGTACATTAAGAAAATAGAAAAAGTATTTTTACCTGGAATAGACAGAGACCTAGAATAGGTGAGAATTAAATAAAGATACTTTTTTTGGCAAATATTCTAAGGGAGGCAGCTGCAAACCTGAGCAACCACAATCATAACTGATAAGCTTATTGTTTAAAAATATTCAAAAAAGGGAATGGAAAGCAAAGAAATATAATCAGAGAAATAATTCTAGCCTTTCTACTCAACTGCTTATAAGATCTCTCCCAAAAAAGAAGCTGCCAAATTGATTTGCCACCATACAGGGCACTTGATTGGGCTACCATTATTGATAAGCTGCTTCAACCTTTTTAAAAGGAATTACCTCAGGCCCACCATCCTCCTCTCTCTCTCCTCTACTCTATAATAGGGTTAGGTAAACTCAAGAGCTTTGTAGGTATTTTCTCTCTAGCATATTTTCTCTCTGTGTGATTACTTCTTTTTTTCATCTATGATCCCCTTTATTTCTAGTGTCTCTAGCTATAATTTCCAGAGAGCTTCCTTGTGTATATTTACTGAGTATATCATTAACTTTTCAAATCAAGCATCCCTAAATTTTTTCACTATATTTTTTGAAAATCTTTTCCTTTTTCATCATTACTTAGACCACATAATAGTTCCTTATTCATGAATTTGGGAGTCTTTTCAAAACCCTCCATTTCTTTATCCTCCATGTCCAAATGGATACCAAAAACTATCTGCAGTTGCTATGGAATATTTCTCAAATTCATACTTTCCTCTTGACCACTTTCATTAACTGTATTTTGTTTCACTGTTGCTCACCCATATGAGTACAATGGCTTCTTAAATCATCTTCCCACCACTAGTGTTTTTATTTTTAAGTGAGTAGTTTTTTTTTTAATTGTAAACCACTAACACCTCAAGTGAATCTAATCCACGAGTAAAATGTGTTAACTGCATGTACACGCAAAATCATGCCTGCAATTAAGGGGAGTCTATGGACCTCTGAAGCCTGTATAATGATCCCTAAGGCTTATGGATCCAGCTAAAAACCTTTGTTTTAACCCTTTCTACCCAACGATGTGATATTTTTTAAAAATGCAGATCTAGTCATTGTCCTCTAAAGTTCTCCAAAGACTGCCAATATTCAAGACAAAACCTAATATTTCAGTTTGGAATTTAAAAAGCCAGTATCATTAATCCCACTATACTTCTTTATTACTCCTTTTTTCAAAAGTTTCCAATTTGTACCATGGACTTCAGTCATATTTGAAGCTTCCCCAAAGTCCTAAACTCCTTATTCTACTCTATTCATTAATTCTTATCTGCTTCAGCACACCGCTCCCTACATGTCTTCCTTCCCGAGAACTCATGATGCAGTTCTCCTGTCATTTAATCAGAGTACCCATCCTTCCTTGGCATAATTGATTTATCACTTGTCAAGGTCAAAGAGTCCATAAACTCTTTGAAAACCAGAATTGTGTCACTCATATCAGTTATATCTGTTATCTAGTACAGTATGCAGCTGTTAGTAAGTTATCAATGTATATTCTTATAAAGGAGAGAGGGAGGGAGAGAGTTTGAGAGCAAAGAAGAAGAAAGAAGAGAAAATAAGAGGGGCAGGGAGGGGGAGAAGAAGTAGAGAGGAGACAGTATTGGGAGAGAGAAGGAAGGAAGGAAAGAAAAAAGGAAGGAAGAAAGGAAGGAAGATGACCAAAACACAGTTCTGTTCAGCTAAAGACCTTACATGGGGATGTTGTAAAGGAAATTTTATTTATGAAAAGGCAGTTAACTAATACCTAGAGCAAGTTTTAAGTAGATAGCACATAGGAAATTCTCTCTCCCACTGTCACTCAGTTTTTAACAGCAGCTCTCTTTGCTAAAGTTTATAACTGAATTCAAGGATGTCCAGAAAGGTTATGCAACTCACACTACCTCTAGATTGGGAAGCAATGGTGCTGACTCTGTCTGAATCAAAAGCCCATTCCTCCCAGCAAATCTGTTAGTCTTAGCACAAATAAACTAAGGCTTTTGATTTTCACTCATTTACATATAACTTTCTCATAGAGCTGTCATTATGAAAACCTAGAAATGCATTTGAATTATACACTTACTTTCCAGAAAATGCTGATTTTTTTTCATTTTTAAAAAAATGAAGTTAGCTCACTTAAAATGAAGTGGTTTTTGAGCAAATGCCTTTGAAGTGTGTCAAACGTTCTTTATGGATATATAGGTTTAGGTCCGGGCCTGGCAAATTATTCTTAACTTACCTTCCAGTGAATATTTGCCTTTGCCTGATACACAAAGTCACGTTCAAATTGGTGTTAATATAAAATGTAAGGAAAAATAAACCCGTTGCTTTCCATTTCTTTTTCAAAAAATATCAGCATAAAGAAATCAAGTTTATTTAGTTCTATTTATAAATTCATAGAAAATAGAGACCCAAGTAAAACTCTACTGCTGCCAAAATTCAGGGTCAGAAGCCCCCAGAATAACCAAGAATAAACTTCTATATTTATAAGTGGCTTAAAGGACAGAGTAAATAGTTGCTTTTATAAATTTACATGAATATATATGAGAAATGGCTACGAGAATCTTTTTTCAGTGCAACCTGAATTATTCTTCTAAGTGAGGTTGCCTGATTTGCTGTGTATTTTCTTCCATCTATTTTCCAACTGCCTGGTGCCTCTTTACCCATCCACACTCTCCAGCCCCAGGCTGTATAGTGGGCTGGGCTGAGTTGGCCTGACTGTAGGGTTAATGTGCTCTTCCCCTGGCAAAGATAACAGAAACTGACATCTCTTGTGAATTCTGGCTTATAAGGCGGGCAATTATTTTTGCAGCTGCTTTTGCTCTTACTGCAAAAGTGTTTATTTCTCAAATGTCCACTTTTGAATCATGTGGAGGTCTCTATCTAGGGCAATAGATATGTTAATTCTTCAGTCTTTTCTCTGTTTATATTTTTCATGGCCTTCTGATGGTTATAGTCCAAAATTTTTAATGCAACTTTTGCTAACATCTTAAATGCTTTTTAAATACTTGTTCTTTTTCAGTAACTACCAAATACAGTCCTGCACTCTGAGCTTCTCCAGATCATTAAAATCTAGCAGTCTAGTGGCCTTATTTTTTTCGGAATAAACAACGAAAACTAATTATTTTAAATAACGTACATAATCCTAACTGTTATTGAAGAGGTAATATTTTTGTAGCACTGGGTCTGTTTATTATAGTGCGAATAAATTGTGAGTAACATTAAGAATTTCTTATGTTGAACAGGAGATCTACTGCGTGTGTCATCTGTCAGCTTAGCTGTAAGGCCTTGCTTAACTCATTTTAAGATATTTTCCCAAGAAGTACAGCTAATTCTGCCAAATCTCTTTTGGTTAGTAGTAAACAGAGCCTTAGAACTAAGTTCAGAATCTGTTAAGAGTTAATGAACTTGGATAGTGATCAAATAATTCTATTTATTTTACTTACATGCAAACAGGCACAGACTGAAGGAAAAAATCTCAAATTTTAAGGTTCTTCAGAATCACGTGATGGCCCTGTTAATAATGCACAGGTTGCAGGACAATCCATACCCCTTCACCTTTTAGTAGATTTGGATGGTGATAGAAAATATTTATTTCTAACAAACTCCCAGGTCATGCTGACGCTGCTAGTCTCTGGGCCCTTTGAGAACTACTGGCCTAAAGGATTTGCCTAAGGAACCAATGGGATGCAAACGCGTACCTCCTCACTTCTAAAGCAGTATTTGGCCACTCTACCAAATGTCCTTTTTTGAGATTTTAATCTAAGAATGATAAATAACAGCCCCTAATGTCTTCTCAGCTGTGTCTACTCCATGTTGGAAACTAAATAAGCATTATAAGGAGATCTTGGGGCATTGTGTTGAAACGGTATTAGTATTAGGTTTAGCAAAACCTAAAATATCTCCAAGAAGTCAAAAAGAAGGAGAAATTTGAGAGGAATATCTTTACCCAGATTGAACATTATCCACCTTCTTTTCCTTTGTGGAGAAAGGATATTTGACATTTGTGTTGGAGCTTTCTTTTGTTATACTAGAAGCTATAATTTGAATAATCATACATTAATAGTGATATAAATAGTATACTACAGATTTTTTTTTCTGTCAGTTTTTTTTTTTTTCTGGGCAGACAGTATCTTTAAATACCAGGTAAACAACCATGTCTACTCTTTTCCAATTAGATAGCTATCTGAAACTCATCCTAAGTCTATCTTTATCTCCCAAGTTGCAAACGTAACTACACCACAGGCCTTCAACCTATCTGCTGAGCTAAGCAGGTTATCAGTGCCACTCAATAGACAATCTTACTTCCCGTTGTCACCATTCTTTTGAGAAGCTGGAATAGCTAATGAAGTCAGGCATGCTTTCCTTTGAAAAGGATCCACAAACAGTGGTCTATTTGTCTACTTTAAGGTTATGCTCTTTTCATTAAATTTCAGTCCCTATATCCCCTGATCCAACTCCACCAAAATAAAAGTATCTATTGAAGAGAATCAGTCATGGCAGGTGTCGACCAATATAGAAAGAAAAACCCTAAGGGGGGAAAAACGCCTATTTATTCAACAATCTGAAAGTTGTATAATACAGGGCTTTATAGTCCCTTCATAATAAATAAATTATAAATAGCTTTATTAAGTTTAATAGTCAACATGAAAAAGAAACCACAGAACTTGAAGGAAAATTGAAAACGTTTTTAAAAATCACCTTAGAAACAGATATATACACTTTCTGGAAAATATCTCCTAAGTTTCCTAAGTTGTGCCACTTGACTCATGAAGGATTATGAGCAATCTTAGATAAATTCTGTTTAAGCTTCAAATACATCACAGTTACCTTTCTCTACAAAATGAAAACTTTGCAGTTTTACAATAAGCTATTGCAAGTTTGTTGCCTCATCTTTCTGGTTGTACTATACATATTCATCTTTCTTACCCATTCTACTCTCAGGTCCAGAGTTATGGGAATCTTTACAACCCAGGTGCATCATCACCACCACCACCACTATTCATTAGATTCAACTTTTGGAATGCTCCTTCTCTTTCTCCTTGCCTATTAAAATCTTTCAAATATTTCAAAGCCTGACAAAACAGCTGACTTTTCTGTTTAGCTGCCTTTAATGATTTTTGTTCATATGGCATTCTCTGCCTCTCTGTATGGTCACAGCAATAATTTATTTTTTATACCAAAGTTCAGCATTGGAGCATCAGTCTCTTTGTTTTGTTTCCAAATTTCAGGGGGCATCTCTTCTGTTGGTATAGAATAGATACATGAGGGCAGTTCAATAAGAACTAACTATGACTAGCATTTTCTTCAAGATAAATTTTATTTTTTAAAACTTTAATTTGGCTTCTAGCTGATAGTCTCCAATCATCCTCATGGATCATGGTGTCATTGTTAATAACATAGGCTTGAGGGTCATACTGTTTGGATTTGAGTTCCAGTTCTACCATTTGAAAACTGGTGTGTTAGTGGTCCTGTACCTGAGGTAATTAGAAAAAAGCCAGAACCATTCAGGCATTCAATAAATATTAATTGTTATCATGATTATTATTTATGAAAACATTTATTATTGTCCCTAAATAGCTCTTTAACATGTAGATGACTAAATCAGAGTAACAGTACTATAATATTTCATGGTGCTGGACTCAGACTTAGATGCTGAGTTAAGACATAATAATAAACTTGAACTCAACCCTCTCATTCTAAAATGAGACAATGATCATCTCTATTGGCTTGGATAAATTAAACATACTATAAAACATTATGGATCTTTTAATAGACATTTTTATACACCTAAGATAGATGGTCAGAAAATCCATAGACAAAATAAAAGATAAAAATTATACAGTCATATCAATAGATACAGAAGAACATTTGATAAGATAGCATCCATTTATGATTAAAATACTTAATAAAATAGGTATAGAAGAAAAGTACCTCAATGTAATAAAGGCTATATAAGAAAACCCTCAGCTAATATACTTAGTGGTGAAAAACTAAAAGCTTTTCCTCTAAGATAAGGAACAAGACAAGGATGCCCACTCTCACCACTCTTAATATATAATTGGAAGTCTTAGCTAGAGCAATCAGGCAACAGAAAGAAATAAAAGGCATCTAAACTGGTATTAAAGAAGTCAAATTGTCACTTTTTGCAGAAGGCATGATTATTTATATAAAAAATCCTAAAGAATACACACACACACACACACACACACACACACACACACACTATTAGAAACAATTAACAAGTATAGTAAAGTTACAGAATATAAAATCAATGTACAAAATTCCATTGTATTCCTATATACTAACAACAAAATTTAAGAAAAGGGAATGAAAAAACAATTTCTTTTGCAATTGCAACAAAAGAATAAAATACCTAGGAATAAACTTAATAAAGGATGTGAAGGTCCTACACACTGAAAACCAAAAGGCATTATTAAAAGAAGTTGAAGAAGACACAAATAAAAGGGAAGATATTTTGTGTTTATGGATTGAAAGAATTAACATAGTTAAAATGGCCATATTACTCAAAGCAATATACAGATTTAATGCAATCCACATCAAAATCCTCATGGCATTTTGTTCTAAAGAAATAAAACAAACAAAAAAAATTAGATTTGTATGGAATCACAAAAGACCATGAATAGCCAAAGCAATCCTGAAAAAAAAAAGAATGAGGCCAGAGATGTCACATTGCCAGATTTAAAATTATATTACAAAGTGACCATAATCAAAACAGCATGGCATTGGCAGAGAAACAGACATACAGACCAATAGAACAGAATTGAGAGCCCAGAAATAAACCCACATATATATGGACAAATAATTTTTGACAAAGAGCCAAAAACATACAATGGAAGAAAGAAAGCCTCTTCAATAAATGGTGCTTGGAAAATTGGAAAACCACATGCAAAAGAATGAAAATAAACTGTTATTTGTCACCATATACCAAAACTAACTCAAAATAGATAAAGACTTAAATATAAGACCTAAAACAAAAAACTGCATAGAAGAAAACATGGGTTCTAAATTTATGGATCTTGGTTTTAGAGAAGTTTTTATGAATTTGACTGAAAAGGCGAGGGAAATAAAAGCAAAAATAAATGAATGGAATTATATTGAACTAAAAAGCTTTTATACATCAAAAGAAACCATCAAAAAAACAAAGAGTCAGCTTTCTCAATGGGAGAAGATATTTGCAAACAACTACTTCAATAAGGGGCTAATATCCAAAATATATAAAGAACTCATTAAACTCGACAAGAAAACAAACAAACAAACAATAAAATTAAAAATTGGGCAGAGGACCTGAACATACACTTCTCCCAAGAAAACATACTGATGGCCAGCAGACTTATGAAAAGATGCACAACTTCACTTAGGGAAATGAAAATCAAAACCACAATGTGATACCACCTCACAGAGATAAGAATGGCTATTATCAACAAGACAAGTAATAACAAGTATTGGAGAGGTTTATGGAAAAATGAAGCCTCACACATTGCTGATATAAATATAAATTGGTACAACCACTATGGAGAACAGTATGGAATTTCCTCAAAAAATTAAAAATAGAATTACCATAGGACCCAGTAATCCCTCTTCTGGATATCTATCCAAAAAATTTTAAAACATTTATCCATAAAGATATATGCACCCTGATGTTTATCGCAACATTATTCATGGTGGCCAAGACATGGAAACAACCAAAATATTCTTTGATAGATGATTGGATAAAGAAGATGTGACACATATACACAATGGAATAGTACTCAGCCATAAGAAATGTGTATTATTGCCATTTGTGACAACAGGGATGAATCTTAAGAAAATCTAAGCAAAAAAAGTCAGAAAAAGTTGAGAACCATATGATTTGACTAGTATATGGGATATAAAACTGAAAGCAACAAATGAACAAGACAAAACTCATGGATACAGACAACAGTTTAGCAGTTACTAGGGGCAAAGGGAGGAGTGGGGAGGTAGATAAGGGTAAGACAATTCATTATACAGAGGATGTATTATTGAATTGTACAGTTGAAACCTCTGTAATTTTATTAACCAATGTCACCCTAATTTGAAAAAAAGAAAATGTATGGAAATTACCCAATTTCTTTAGGAAGAGAGAGAAAAAGGATTTCTGGCTAATTTAAGGGTCTTGCAAAGTCTGAAGTACATGATCGTCTATTGTTTCTGTAGTTCACTAACACTGTTAAATATTATGAGAAAGTATCTCAGAAAAGGAAAAATGGAGCCTCGAGTACAATGTAAGCACTGTAAATATAATTGACAAGAATGAAAATATAAAAGTTATAAAATAACGGATTATTATAAATTATTAAGAAATGTAATATAACCATGACTTTTATCAAATAAACACACATATACACACATACCACACTGAAATTTTTGCTATAACCTTAGTTCATCATTTACACTTTCTATATGAAACTATTTCATAATTAAAAAGATACTATTAATCTTAAAACAACCTCATAGGATTAAAAAGTTTTAAATGCTTTAAAAATTAGTTTAAATAACTGCAGCCCATGTCCTATAAAAATTTACAATCCAAGATTGAAAATTCTGATGTTATAAAATAAACACAATGTATAAAGAAAGCAAGCAGATGAAAGGGACAAAATAATCATTAGCTCAATTTCATTTCAAGAGAGAAGTCTACAAAGATGAAAAGAGTGGCAGTGTAGAGAGTTAGCTGACAATAGGCCCCTTGTCTTCCAAGTGTAGCAAAGAGACCCAGAGTAGGCAAAGAAATAAGATGCAACCAATGGATCAAACAGTTTCTGACCCTTACACCTCTGTTCAGGTTAGTCCCTTAGCTTAAAATTCCCCACTCCTTTCTGTTTTCTACTTGCCTGGACATACTTTAAAAAAAATGAGTCTTTTTAAATAAGTCCATATTTGTATAAATTTCAAAATAGAAAAAAAACCTAAACTATGATATTAGAAATCAGGATAATAGTGAATTTTGGGAGGGCAGTTATTAAAAAGGGCAGACAAAGGATTTCTGGATTATAGTTATATTCTGATTTTTGCTCTGTGTGTCTGTTACACTGGTTTCACTTTGCTGTACACATTCATTGAGTTGTGCAAGTATTATTTGTGCACATTTCTGTATGTATGTTTTATTTCAAATTTTAAAGGTCAACTTATATTACCTATTCTATGAAGCTTTTCCTACAATACTTTTTCATCTTAAGTGACTTATTTTTCTAGCATCTCTGTATCTACAATATTAAAGTTAATTAAAAGCAAGAGACCACATATTTTCTTATTTCACCAGCAACTACAACTGTTATTAATCTATTCTTAATAAATTATCAATGACAGAATTAATAATTGAATGACAAACATATAGGATTTTCATAATCAAAATCTGAGTGCCAAGAAGAGTAAAACAATTAAAAATTGCTGACAATCAAGAACTTGAAGATGTTAAGGACAGTTCTTAAGTTGTATAGAAATGCCTAGTTAGCACATAGGTACTGGCTACCACTATTTTATTCCCCATAAATTTTAAATTAGTATGAATTTGAATATTATGGAGGTTTCTTGCCTATAACTTATTATACTTATATGTATTTATTTTATCTTATTTCTGTATTTTTATTAGAAAGGGTTATCAGTCAAGAAGATGCAGTCTAACAATATTGAGCAATTTATAAATAGAAACATCCTAATAATAGTAACCTTGGATTTCTTTATTAATTAAATACTTTTTGAGTGTCTTCTATTTGACAGAATTTTCTGTGTTCTGCAGATACAAATACTGCAGGTTAGTGGGAAGACAGACAAATATATGTAATAAGTACTATACTAAAGATTAATACAATGTTCTGGGAAAAGTTTTGAAGCTATATTTCTAATGAAGAAGAAGTCCAGAACTGAAATTTTTCAGTTTCAGACTAAGCATCTCTCTCTTTTTTTCCTTGAGTTAATAAAAGTTAATAAAATAATTTTTATTTTTTATTTTCATTTTATTTTTTAAGGATATTGGTTAAGTTTATTTATTAAATGTAAGCATGGAGTACTATGATTCTTACATTAATTCTACACAGTAAAGGACCTTGAACAGAATTACGATACACTGCTAGTCAATTCTGAGGTCTAAAATGTTCCATGATAATATTACTCAATACCTGTATTTAACCAATACCAAGAGATATTTATTTGTGAAATTTTTAAAATTAAGAAGATCTCTTTACTGTGAAGATTTGTCTTAATGTGAGTTGTGATATTATGTACTACAAGTTCGTGAGACTAGAGAGCTGGTGGGACAAGCACAATTTAGACTTGAGGATACAAGATAATGATAGCAATTTGAGGGTTCCTGTGAAGTTGAAGACAGAAATTTAACTTAGTTCATTACTTTAACTTATTGTAATTTTTCATGTTGTAGCTACCCAATTCATATTTGCTAATTTTTGAAACCAGAGATGTGGCAATGACTTCTGGTTTTATCTCCAGCATCTAAAGATTCTGGGAGTCATCACTCCTATCCTTACAACAAGAAACAGCTGGACAAAGTGAAAATCAATGACATTTTTAGAACCACCCATCCAAGAACCACTATCTTGATGTCTAGAAAGTACATCCACAGGAACACTTACATGGTAATTATAATGAATTGCAAAAGGTATAACATATGCAAAATTGTAATGACATTGGCTGAATTAGAGTTATAACTTTCTAGGTGCTGCAGTCCTTGGCAGTCGGTAGGGGACGGGGGTTACGGGGAGGGAAAGGTTCCGCAATGGCCTGGGATTTATCTCCAAGAAGATACATGGATGATCCCCTTGTGACTCAAGGAAGCATAAACATTGTTAAATATACTCAGTCTTCTTCATAACAAAAGCCTATTCTCTGGGGAAAAAGATTTCGCCAGAACCTTTTTTTTTTAAATTTCAGTTGACATTTAATATTATTTTATCTAATATTAGTTTTAGATGTATAGTATAGTGGTTAGACATTTATATAATTTATAAAGTGATTTCCCCAATTAGTCTAGTACCCTTCTGACACTATACATAGTTATTATAATATTATTGACTATATTCCCTATGTTATACATTCTTATGACTATTTTGTAATACCAGCTGAGGGAAGGAAAATTTTTCCACTTCAGCCATCTCCAGCTTTTCTATGTCAGTTAAAAAGGAAAAACAAAACAAAGCAAAACAAAACTAAAAAAAAAAAAAACAGTCCACAGCTCAAGACTTTAAGGAAATAAATGGAAAATGCTGCAGCCAAGCAAGGAAGTAGAAGGATTTATAAATATTTGTAAATGTTATGGCCTAAGACACAGGCACACAAAAAGACAAAGAAGCAATGATAAGATTGTAGATTCCATCCCTGCTCCATAGCTTCCCTTACTCCACTAGTAAAGTAAAATGAATTCCAGATAAAAGAACTGCAAGACAGAGTCTCTCTGAGAAGGAGCACTTAGGGAAGCCAAAAGTAAAGAGGAAAAATGAAAAATGAGGCCATTTGAGGATCTGAAGTCTCTGACAGTACAGGCAACATTAAACACAGCACAACTCATAGATTAACATAAATCTTCAAACTAAAGGCCTATTTACCTCAGTTTCTATTACTTGATACAACCTGTCAGGTTTTGAGATGAAATTACAAGACATTCCAAAAGGCAAGGAGAAACACAGTCTAAAGAGATAAAGCAACCATCATATTCAGACTCTGTTGAAAGATGTTGGTATGGTAGTGGAACTGAAAATGTAATGTTAACAATGATAACCTTGCAAACTACTTATAAATACAGAAATCTCTTCCCAATTTCAGAATATTCTCACTGAGGGCATCACCCCATGTGGAATCTGGAAAGCTATATTTCAACCAGTCACTCAAGTTGATTTGGGCCCAGGTACTATATGTATCACATTTTAAGAAATACAAACTACACTACAACAAAAATGCCAAGATGGGACTGGACATACAAGAATTTTATTAGAGAAAAGCCTGAGGAAGAGAATGGATAGTGAGGTAGGAAGCTTGGAAAAAATATCAGACCAACATGAAAGTTTAATTTCAAGTTTAGAAGAGAGCAAAAGGAGGTTTCCAGCTAGTCTAGGGAAAATTCTTTCAAAATGGTCATCAGTCCTTAAGACCAAGTAGGCTGTCACAGAGTCCTGTTTCCCAGGAACAAGCTGGACTGTAGCCGCATACAATCTTTAGTTTGGAGCAAACCATTGGAAGTGTGGTCTCAGTGAAAAGTCTGTGATAGATTTCAGAGCACAGCACCTGTAGTTGTATTTATATACCTGTAGTTGTATTGTATAGGTATAATTTCATGACTGTCAGAGTACCAAAAGAAATAATTATACCATGTTATATTTTTGCAATTTAATAACATCCTCATGAGATAATTAAATCTCAGGTAAATTATATGTTTTTTTCAGTGATCACATAAATAGTAAATGAAGGTTTAGAACCCAGATTTTCTTATTCTTAAGCTAGGATTTATTATTTTTAATGATAGTACTATTTCTATTGCATGAGGAAAATTGAAAAGAATGAATTTTAGGAAAAAAAAATAATATGGCTACTCTATAGGTGAGGAAGTAAAAATAATTGTCAGAATTACTTAATACTTTTTTAATTATTAAAAGACAGTTATTTCCAAAGTAAGTCAGAAAATAAACTGTACAGGCAATATGTGCCAAATTTTAACATCAAGTCTATCTTTCTCCACACTGTCTTTTAAAAGTGGAAATGGGATCCTAAAACCCTGTTTCTGCTTGGTCATTTGGCTCCCTGTTAGGCTTTGTCAGTGGACAGTAGGAGATGTCTGCACAACTGGAGGAGGGAGCAGGGACTTGCTCCATCATGATTGTTTTCTGTAGGAACTCTGCTTCCTTCTCACCTGTTTCCTGTTTCTCTGTCAGCCCAGCAATTCTTTTTCACTCCAATAGCAGCAGTTCCTGACTGCTGAATCAACTGCACTTTTACAACTCTTGTAGAACCAGCCTCATAGCACACATTCTCATCCCTTAGTAGCACTAGCCAGCCAGTGCTTTGTCATAGTGTAGAGAGAGTCTTGGTACTTGCTCTCTGGCCTTGCTCTCTTGCCACAAGCACAAGATAAGCAGTGGCTTCTCCTGAGAACTGAGTTTCCACTCCATTAGGGCTTCTCTAAACTTCTGTGTTGTAAAAATTTTAATTCATAACTTCTGTTCCCTAGCTCTAGGAGTGGAGGCTGCTTCCTGAAATACTACCTCTGTTGTACCTAGTATTTGTTTCTTACCTTTTGAGTTATCTATTAAACCACTTTATACCCAGTTAAACAATTTTTATTTGAGTTATTTCTGTTTAAGTAACTAGTATGGTTTCTCTCTCCTGATTGGACCCTGACTCATAGGATGGGAAGAAATTAGAGAATGATTTATCCCATGCATTTAATATTTAACAGTAGATTATATCTGGGTTATACTATAAGCAAGATGAGATATGTTCCAAGCCAAGTGAAATTAAGTATTAGGTAGAGTCCAAGAAATAGGTAAATTCACAAAGATTTATAGTAAGCCTTTTGAGTATGTGGGCACTACAAGCTGATTTTAAAAATCCATTTGATAGTGAATAAAGTTTGTTTATTATTAATTACCTACTTCTTAGTGTGATCTCTTTATTTTCAATTGAAAGTAACATTTCTTTAGACAACTTATACCAGTGTTTCTCAATGAATTTGAGGGAAGTGTAATAGGAAGTCAGTTTAAATTGTGTGGTTTGCAAAACATACAAAGAGTTAATTGTCCGAATTCTCTCTATATATAGAGTCGGATCTGTTAGAGACCTGGGTATCCCAAGGATTACTGTTTTGCTGCAATGGCATCAATAGATATAGAGGAGTGATCTCAGAAACATTCTTATGAACTTGGACTATTTACTGTGAAATATTGAAGATAGTATTTTAAATTATTATTATTGTGGTACTTCTATTAATCAGTATAGGCTAGATTTGAATCAGTAACATCATAGAAGTTTATTTTTCACTCACATAATGTTTATTGAAAGAATAGGGAGTCTTTAGGGCAGCTATTCTCCCATAGTTCCATGATCTTTTTCTCCAGAACAGATAGAAAGAAAGTAGGAAGGGTTCAATGTCGTTCTGAGGTGGTTCAGCCCATAAAATAAACTTATCAGTTTCAATCACATTCCATTGGCCAAATAATATACTCGCATCATCTTAACTTCGAGGTGGCTGAAAAATGTGGAGGGAACACATTGGTATTCAATAATCAGTAAGTGTCTCTGCCACATCAGTCATCATCAATTCATAAGACTTGTGGAATTCTGACATAAAATATTTCTGAATTTGAGGATTTGCAGAAATCTTGGAGCATGCACCTCTTAAGTCACGGGTCTACTGCAAAGAGAGGAAAAGAAGCAGCTCAGATGTTTGTTATGATAGGTGCATTATTAAGAATGGCTTTTCTCACAAACCCATGTGCCATTTTCTATTTTGACAATCTTAAAATGACAGTTTTTTTTACATTTAAATTATTAGATCTTGCCATTATAACAAAAGGTTTAATTTGAACCTGTAAAATACAACCATGGCATTGCATTAGATGTGGCAATTAAAACACATCTGAGTAATGTAATAAAATATTCACAATGATCTTAATGATAGCTAAGGTCATGCATGAAGCTTGATTTCTCATGTGTGGTATAATCATAGAAAGAGTTCTATGCGAAAAAAAAAATCCTGAATGTGGCCATTGTTAACATGAAATGATTTCGATATTTCAGACAACAACCAAAACAACAATCATAAATGCAGCACCGCACTTCTTAGCAAGTAGTATTAGTTGACTTGCTTTTGCTAATATTTGCTAATTTTCTCTCAAAGGTCATTCTTTTAAATAGTGTATTGATAATTACATTCATTCTAGAACATGTATGACAAATTTAGGTCAGATTACTTTCAGGGGAAATTAATTATCTCATAGATAAGGAGCTAATGAATGGGGACTATAGTTGACTACAACATATAGTCAAGGGCCTGGCTGTGTATAAAATTTAGCAAAATTTCTTTTATGAAGTGCTCACTTTGAGTTGATTTTTGTCATTGGTTGGGGTTTCACAGGAGCCCTGTATTCCAACGTTTCCTTGACTCCTCATAAAGCAGAAGAACTCTATGTGCCCATAACAAATAGGCATTGTCTTTATTTGTAGCAAGTTTACTATTAAGATTTAATTTCAATTAATTCCCCCTCTGGATCTCCCCTTACTATGCTGTAAATTAACCTAAGTGACAGAGTTGCAAATATTAGAGCCAGAAAGAGCTTTAGAATTCCCCTTTCCCAGTCCAATCATTTAACAGATGAGAAAAGTGAGTCCTAAAGAAAAGACTTACGGCTTTTAAGATAGTATGTCACTTAACCTACGCTCACTAGCCCTAATTATAAAGTGAAGATAAGAATTCTGTTCTCACCCACTTCTCAGAATTACTGTAAGAATCAAATTAGATAATGTATGAAAATTTTTCTAAAACAGTAAAACCTAATAATCATAATAATAACAGTAATAGTTGTGATCACAAAGATAACATTTACTGAACACTGGTATGGACCAGGCACTATAATTTACATACATAATCTCACAATTTATCACAACCCTATCAGAGAGGTTAATAATAACATTTATTCTTCCAGTTTAAGAGTGAAGAAATAGAGGCTCAGAGATTTGCCCTAAGTCATAAGCTAGCCAGTAGTGGAGCTAAGACTTCACATAGGGAGCCTAACATAAAGCATAAACTCTTTCTCTTTATTTATGACCTAAAGATTCACACCTTTTCTAGAAGCCCATACTGGACCACAATTTTCTTAGAGGGGTTTCCCACTGTTATAAATTAGTTCCATAAGGTTCTTTTGGAAACAGAGAAATGGAAACTGCCTATACCTGTTTAGGCTTAGTTTTGATGTATCCTTTATCTTTAACACTGGATTTTAAACTAAGAACAGAAAATAGGGAACTTTCTGACACTACTATAGATGTTTTCAACCCAATACCATGGTTTTGTATTTGTTGTATATTTTGCCAATTGACCCTAGAATTGTTCTTTGCTATCATATCTGAATAAAACTCATTATTATGTGTTCCGTTTTCTTGCTGTAATGAGCATGAAACTGCAAACTGCCTATCAGGAGTTTAGAAAAGAACCCAATGATCATGGCAATGGCATCTGTGTGTGTGTGCGTGTGTGTGTGTGTGTGTGTGTGTGTGCGCGCTTTAAGTACATGTGCCTGATGATGTTAAAATGCTGCCACCTTCTGTTTAGCCCAAGTGCTGCTGTTGCAGCCAGTTCCCACAGCTTCCACCTGTCCTCTAAGCTGATTTGCACTGATCCTGAATTTCATTTCTGCAATATATAATATGACAAGTTAAATGTGAAGCCTGCCAAAAAATCTTGATAGGCTCAGCTTCTGTGCTGCAGCACTTGAAAAGACCATTACTACTGCAATCCCACTAAAGTATGCTCAATATTTTTGACAGTGAATTATCTAAGCAACTGTTTGTCTCCGCATTCACTGGGGTGTTTTCACCGTTTAAAGATTCACAAGAGGAAAGATAAAAGAGGTGGGGGTAGAGATAATTTCCCATTGTTTAAGTATAGTGGGTTACTACAAGGTTTTCCAGATGTTCCAAGGGCTCTAGGTTTATTATGAGGTGCATTTTCTGATGAGACACTCAAAAGGAATGAAACACAGCATGAGCAGGATTGGAGATTTGTTCAGGGAGGGAACAGCACCAGCACTTGCATTTTTCTCCAACTGAGAGGGTTGCACTAAAGAGACAGTGTTTTCGAGACCCTAGAAAGCTGGGTCTCCAGCCGCTGGCTTATCAAGGACACTCACCTCTTGCTTATCAGCATTAAGCTATTGTTTCCTCCAGGAGAGGAACCTTATAGCAATCACTGACACCGTATAACAATTGCTTAAATCTGGAGCTCTGCCAGCCTGAAATCTCATCCCTAAATTCTCCCCAGAAAATGAAGGCAGGGCTTCACTTTATCTAGTTCTCACAGCCCTGCAAAATTAGCTTTGTCCAGGATCATTTTAATAACTAAAACATAGCCACTTTTATCTATGTGTATACACTTAGATCTAGGTAAGTTGGGTCTCTTTATATAATTAAAATATCAAAATTGTTTAGTAAGAAAATCAGGAATAGAAGATAGTTCTAATGGCCGAAACTGTCTAGTTAAGGGCTTACTGACCAAATTTTATTGACTAAGAACCTTATACCTTATAAATCTATAATTACACTCCATATTTTCTTGGGTTTGAAATGTTTCTGTCTATTTAGTTTTGTCTCTTGTTATAGGGTATAAAACCACGATCAGAAATACATATTATTTTCTTCTGAAGCCTTATAGATAAAAGTTACATGATCTTCCATTTTTTCTTTTTGCAATAAATAATATTTCTAATGTTTTTACTTTTCCTCACTTATTCATCATTTTTCTAGAAATACTTCTCCACATGTAAGAGAAACCTCTATATATTAACATATACTTGACACAACATTAGTTGGAGACAATTTACTGATCTAAGACTGCAAATTCCTAAATTAATTAATAACCTAGTTGCAAGTAATTTCCAAAATAAGTGAAATAAAAACAAGATTTTCATGTTTTTAATGGAGAATTCCATATTCAAGGAAAATTAATACCTAAGTGCAAGGATACTGAGTTTTTATAGTGGACATGCATACAGAGAGTAACCCTCTTCTAGCCATGGTTGAAATGATGTCAGCTGAGAGCTTCCTTGAGAGTAGAATCCCTGTACTTTTCAAGAGTTAATGCCCAAGAGTCAGGCACTTACAATTGGCCAGACATAAAAAGTGACTCTGATTTAGGAAATCTCAGATGGACCTAAGGTGGAAACAATGCAGGTGAATAAAATTTCCCCACACCCTCCAGTATCTGAATGTTCATGTCTTATAGTAAAATGTTTTTCACCAATTTCTTCAAGTGGAGTGAATACAAGCACAATTTTTCAGTGCTCTGATTTTATTCGTATACTGTTTAACAACAATCTCCTTTTGATAACTGAGCTTTGATAATTTCCACTAAATTTTACTGACTAGCCTAGAAAGAAAATCATATAGCAACTTTGCCCTAAGACAATTATACAAGTTGCAACTCTGGAATCTTCTTAGCAATTTTGTACGCTATCTAAATTATATGACTGAAAGAAAGCTTGAGAAGACACATGATTTTTTATGTCCCAAGGCAGAAAATCATATGTAGAGAAACAACGTGTTTCAAACTGGATTGGACAGGGGAGATCTTGATCCAATGCCATCATTATTGATGAAGAAGTTGAAGTACTGGGGGATGACTCACCCATGATGATATAACTAGTTTGGTTAGAAATAAACCTAGAACCTAGTCTACTAGCTGGCACTCCTCTCTTGCAACTGCAACCTAAATTCTCAGATATTTGGGTCAAAAAAATTCACAATGTTATATTTAAAATAAATATTTAATTGAGTAGGAAACAAACTGTTCATGAATAGAGGACCTCAAATCTGAAAATGGTAGAACGTTCATTTCAGCATGGTTACAGTAAGATTTATAAGCCTGAAAGTGAAAGTTCATAGCACTATATTTTCATAGATTAGGGTCAGAGAGTTACTTAGGCCATCACTGATTTGCTATAAAATGCCGAATCATGTTGAAAAGAAAAAAGGCTCAAGCTTTGTCTATGGTTTAAGTGGATATTTCAGGAAAATGGGTCCTTATAAGTTTTGCTGCCCTAGATATGGGCTATTTGCTCAGAGGCAAAGGTTGGTTTCAGCCTCCATTTTGATTTTTATTTAACTTAATGTGCACAAAAATCATCTAGGGAACATGATTACAAGGCAGATAGAGGGTCCCACCAAAAAGGTCAGAGTTGTTAGATCCAGCATGGAGTCCAGAATCTGTATTCTTATATAGGTTCTCTAGGTGATCATGATGCAAATGACCTGAGCTGTTTTAAGAAAAGCTGCATTACTTGATTTAATAACTTCCCATTTAATTTTAGAGAGACTTCTGGAACTGGATTGAGAAATTATTCAAATGTCTAACCAAGGAGTCACAAAGATTGAAATTGACTTATAATTGCTTCTTCATACTTATTCAGGTTGATTTCTGGGCAACAGGGAATAGAAACAACAACAAAAATGTCTGTCAACTATGCTTGATTCTAACATCCATATTCTCACACAGCCTCTTCTCAGTAAGAAGAAATATGGCCAAAGGCCTCCCTTCTCTCATTGGTTTTTCAAACCTTAAAAGTGTCAAGAGAAGTAGTAAGTATTCCTTTTCCACAAAGGGCTCTCTTTTCTAAATCAGTAGTTTTGCTGATATTTTTCTATGTTAAAAATTTAGCATAATTTTATTACTGATAGCCTATCATATATTATATATTTTTATCTATCTATCTATCTATCTATCTATCTATCTATCTATCTATCTATCTATCTATCTATCATCTATCTATCTATCTATCATCTACTTTTGTTTCAGGATAATATTCTTAATAGAAACAAATCTGGGCTTCCTCTTATCAAAGTCATAATAGTGTTCAGTTGTAGAAACTTAGATAAATTTTAGTAAGTCACAGGAATGGACTTGATAAAGTTAAGATTTAAGATTTTGCTGATTCTGGAGGCCCCATGACTTTTCTATTGCATTATTGTCTCTCACATAAAGTCCCACAAAGAAATACGAACTCATTTGTGAAAACCATTATTTTCAGCCATCAATGGACATTCTCCCACTAGAATTGATCTCCCAAATATTAGTCAATAAGCAGCAGAATAGCAACTACCTGACCTGCTCCTCTGTTTCCTTCTCCTACCCTCAACGAGTTGCAGGCACTAGACAAAAAGAATAAAAGTAAAATTGATGCATTTCTTTTTTCTTCTGCTGCAGACACAGAGTTATGGCCAGGCTCTCTATTAAAAGTGGGAGAAAAGGTGGACTCGTCCTGTTTGATTAGGACTGTCACCATCACACAGTAGTTGCAATTAGTCCATGCCAGGCTTATTCAGGCCTTGGATTCTTTTCAGAAGTGAAAAAGGGAACACTCAAGGTCTATTGAATTGGAGCGTGGCATCTGCCGCACACCGAGGGGAGAGGTCGGGGGTCAGTGCTTGATTTTGATAAAGCGTGCCAGATTAATTGTCTTCGGTAATCCTGTTTGTCATGGTAGATATGCAGAGGGGTCTTTGTGGCACAGGCTGACATATGGGCCAGCCTGCTGCTTGCCTATTCAGCCTCCCCAGCACATGCTCTCCACAGTTGGACTGGTTCCCAGGGCCTTGTTTGCCAGGGGAGTGGGGCCTCCTGCTCCTATTCAGCCAGCCCCCATCTCCACAAACAGGCTTCCTAATCTTTAAGCCTGCCTAGGCTATTGAAAGAGGCTGCATTATTCAAAGAGGCCTAAAGAGAGAAAGGGAGAGAAGGGGGGCTGGTGAGAAGAGAAAGAAGGGGATATAGGGGGAGGGAGAAATTCAAGCACCAGAAATCCCAGTGAAAGACTCTACAGACTGAGGAGGGGATTGGGGGCAGAGAAATATAATTACAAAAAATAGCAGCCATGTACTTCAGGCAGAACACTTCAGGAGGCTGATTATAGCTCCTCTCCAAATCTGAATCTATCACCAAATTATACCCTGCCTCTTTTGTAAAATAAATGTTAATAAGAGGTAATTTGGGCCCTGCTGATTGTTAAGCTCAAAGGAGATAGAGAATTTTTCTGCCTTTGTGTGTGTGTGTGTTTATTGTAATATCTGGAGGGCTTTTTCTTTTTCTTCCAACTAAAATTTATATTCAACCACAAAAGATGAAACAAACATTCAATGGCCTGACATAAGTGCCAGAAAATCGAGAACAGTTTGAGATTTATGATAAAGAATGAATGTACAGATCAGCAATTGGCCCTTAATCCACTAAAGGGTACAGTTGGTGTGCTCTGGAGAGAATGTCCCCTAGAATTTAGGAGGGAGTGGGGAGGAAGAGGCTGTAATGCCTGCCTGGTGGGGAGAGGAGGGTCCTTGCTGTAAATAGCTTTGCCTTTCTCTGGTTTAAAAGTAGGACTTTTTTTTTCCATTTACATAATCATTATTTTAAGTTGCTGACAGTTCTTTTGGGGGCTTTTACATTTAAGAGCATAGAAAATAAAGACAATCCTGTGGCAGATCTTTTGAAAATGCTCTTATGATGTGTATTTATGAACAGATCCAGAAATGGAGCAATTAGAAACAATGAATAATAATCATCTGATCAGACAAAAGCATAGAGATATTAAAATATGAATCCTTGATCATAAAAGCCCTGAAGTAGTCCTTCACGTGTCTTTACTGTCTCGTACCTCACATCCACATGGCAGAGGTAGGTCAATCAATAGCATCTCTGACCAGAAACTGCTGGGTCTCCAGTTGTTTTAGTTTCTTACTTAAATGCTTGTAATACTATTTCGTTTGCATTTCATAATTTGACAATGTCATTATCTATCATTGATTTCAAGGGGGAAATAAGAGATTTTTCAAAATTAAAAAAAAATGAACTAAATCATTAAGCTGTTCCTTTATTCTAGATATTCCAAAGAAAAATGTTTTATGTGAGTTTTATTGTTTCCCCCCTTCCCAAATAGTTGATCATTTATATACTTATTGCTCTCTTTTAGATATATATCTCAACATTTGCTTTACTTCCTATAATTAAGCAGGCTAGGACCCAGGGTCTCAGGACTGGGTTTGTAGTGGGAACAGAAACAAAGTCTTTCTTCATAGAAATTATTGTATATGGGGGTTCACTGTTGTTTCACCAGTGTAGAGAACAGTGCCAGGCGAATCCTATGAATGCATTAAATTTTATTTATTCAAAAAATTAAATATATTGAATAAATAAATGGCAAAACTTTTTGACATTTTGAATGGGGAAAACTTGTTTTAACTTGTGCATTATCTCATCAAGAAGGAGAAAAGAAGAACAGAAAGAAAAGGGGGAAAAAATAAATAACATTTTTTAGCACATAGCTTCTGTGGGTATGAACATTCCCCCATGTAATCCCTTAACAGAACCTAAGGGAGGGAAGGGCGGATATTCACTCAGGACACATGGTACCTCTATTTTAGTTGTATGATTAAAATCACCTGCTCAAACTTCAACAGACAGGTGTAGCTAATGCCCAAACAGCATTATAATAAGAACCTCTGGTGGTGAGGCCCAGGCATCAGAATTTTTTAATGTTCTCAGGTGATTCAGATGAAAACCTAAGTCTGAGGATTACTAATTTTAAATTGTGTTTGAGGTCTGTGCCAAACACCTAGGGGTCTTGCTAAAATGAGATTACCAGCAGGTTGGTTTGTGGTAGGGCCTAGAATCCTATAGCTTTAACAAATTGCAAGGTGATGTTGCAGTTACTTGCCTCTGAACCTTTTTTGAGTAGCAAAGCCTCAAAGGTTAAATAATTTATACATGGCTGACCTGCATTTCAAACTTTGATTTTTCCAGCTGAAGAACCTCAGTTGTTGAGCCCTGTGATTTTCTCCCTCCTATCAAATTAAATCTAGCATTTATGGACGTGTTGGTATTTATAAATGAGAAGTATACCCATCTATAAATATGAAGATCCGGGCCTTAGTTTTTAGTTCTTACATTGCTCTTGACTTTGGGTCTTGCCTCCCTGGGTCTTAGTTTCCTTCTCTGTAATTTATAGAATTTCAAATTGATTATTATTGATGTCTTTGGATTCTTGATGTGTCACTTTTTTAAAGGCCACCCATTAGATCAGACCTTGCTTGTAGTAAAAATATCACTTTAGGAAAAGCCGAAAACTTTTTCTTTTTTTTTCTTTTCCTTCCTTCCTTCCTTCCTTCCTTCCTTCCTTCCTTCCTTCCTTCCTTCCTTCCTTTTCTTTCTTTCTTTCTTTCTTTCTTTCTTTCTTTCTTTCTTTCTTTCTTTCTTTCTTTCTTTCTTTCTTTCTTTCTTTCTTTCTTTCTTTCTTTCATATATAGTGTTTTTGTTATCTGCTTGCTAGAATAAAGTAAGAGATAAAGAAGTATTGGTGTTATTAAGAAGAGTCCTTGGTCTAGGGATGTTGTTAAACCTGGGGCATTTATTCAGTAAAGAAAACTAATTAAAATGGAAATCTGTGAGGAGATATTAATTATTTATATCTTAGCATGACATGGTACTTTCAGAATGCCCTGAGACAGTTTGGATGAGTGTTGGGGAAAAAAGGGCACACATAGGCAGTATATCAGTTTGGGTATTATAAGCCAGAGTTGCAATTCCTGTGCCTTGATGGATGAAACAGCTAGAACAAAGATTTAGAAAAAAATAACCAGACCTTTCTTTCTCAGCTAGATTTCTGGGGAGATCTGTTTCAGAGTCCTACAGCCTTTTTAGAGATTGGCACTGGGAAAATCCCCCTGAAGAAATGGAAAATGACCAATACTCAAGTAGCATCTCCCTCCCTCACTGTGTAACAGGCCCGATCCAAACCCTTTTAAACCTGCATGATTAAGCTCAACGGAGCCAGGTGCTTCCTCTGCCCATTGGGAAAATGGAGGCAAATACTGACCTGACCACCTTCCTTGCATGCTCTCTGTGCCATTATAACACAAAAGTGTGCTTCTGAATTTCTTAAATAAACTTACATAACACCTACATTTCTTCCCCCTGGGCTGTGAGACAGAAGTAGAAACTAAGCTTTGAGTATTTCAAGAGAACCATTGACATTATGGAAGGTCCAAATTATATAAGCAACGCTGTCTTCTTTTCATTTCTTCTCAATTTACCTTTATTCAACTTATTTATACCTTCATTTCTTTACCTAATTTGGGCAAAAGGCTTCTTTGTGGATTTTCAAGTCAGTTTGACAAGTGAGCCTTAGAAAATACCTGAGAAACAAGTTGAGTAAAAGCAGCCTTCTATTCTAAACATGCCCTGTCAAACAGACCGTTACTGAGAACCAGCTTTCACATATTGCTTTATTTCTTGTACCGCAGAACAGACTATAGCCTTGTTCACAATACTTTTGCCAAATTTTACAAGGTCAAAAATTATGTGATGGGAAAAACAACTTGAGGGAAACGGGAGAAGTAAACATGTTTTATTCAAAGGTTGGCTTCCTTTCAGTAAGCATTACTCCTTTCAGGGTTGTCTTTAATGTTGAAGTTAAGGAGTCTTGAAGCTTAGAATGAAAAGTTTGCTCATCTTTTGAGCTCTCCCTAGTGGGCTAAGGACCCTTATACTGGTTTTTAATTTATTTTATCAATTCAGTAATACTCAGACTACTAAATAGCCATTCCTGCTGCAGGTTGTCAACAGGAACCGGTCAGAATGACAGAGAACTGTGTGATTTAGTCAGGTTACTTATATAAGACCCATATCACCAGATTTTATTTCCCAGGATAATAATGATGAAGAATTATTGCCACTACTAAACAATAGCATGCATTGAGACATTGCCTGTTTTTTTGTGGGATTATTTAAAACCAGGTTAAGGAAAGAAGTATTTCTTCTGTCTGTGCTCTGTATCTTTCTCTCTAGGGGGAGGAAAATGAATCATTTTTAACTCTTTTAAAGTATCTTATTTGTTCACCTGCCCACTAGCACTTTCCCAATGTGCTTTAACAGTGATCTAGCAACTTCGAAATAAAAGAACTTTGGGAAGATCAAAAGTGATGGTTGGCCTTAGTTGGCTGCTAGACTGACTTTGCCAGATTTTGAGATTCAAATGTTCTTGAGTTATTTAATCCTAGTATTGACTCTTTTCCTCCTATTTTCATTCATCGACCTACTTATTTCAAGAACCCTCAGCCATTTACCGTTAATAATAATAATAATGTAATATTATGAGTAATTAGTACCTGCTCAGTGTGTTATTTCACTTTATACTAACCCCAAACTTCACAGGTAGGTAGTACTATTTCCTCCACTTATAGAGGAAGAGATTATGGTTTAGAAAGTGTAGGTAACTTTGCCCAAGGTCTCACAAGCTACCATCTTGTAGTCAGATTCCACATCTGTCCTTGACCATGGTGTAGCAGAGATACAAAGAATCAAATAAGCAAGCACTTAGAGGACACTTACAACTTATAATGTGATGTTAGATGTAAAAAACAAACTAACCAAAAACAAAATAAAACAAAAAAACATTTAGGCTTGGCTTTCTAAATTCTGGCAGAGCGACTACACATTTGCCAAAACCTGGTTTCTTTTCTTGTATATTTAAAAATATATATATATATATATATATATATATATATATATATATATATATAGTTCCTGACCTCAAAATAGTAGACTCAAGATAGATGTCAGAAAAATTAAAACACTACAAGAATTAATAAAAAATTGGGGGGGGGGAATAGATATCCCCTAAATCACAAGATGATTCTGATGAACTGCCAATGAATGACACATCTAATTTAAGTCCTGTCTATTAAGGGAAATAATTTGTGATTTAAGAATAGAGGCAATAGTAATTTTGTTACATTGAAAGGTTGGCATTACTCTAGCTTTTTTTTTCATATAAATATTTAAATACATTGTATTTTCTTTGAATTGATCTAGATATATAGGTTTCCCTAAAACACTAAGAGCTAAGCTGTTGAATGAATACCTTACTAATTGAATTTCCAGTGATGTTGCTTCTTGTTCCTGGATAGTAACTGAGTAAAAATCTGCTAATTTGTTTGTAGAAGGCTGAAATTTGAGAATTGATTGTGAGAGATAGCTAATATTAAGATTATGAAAAAGTAATAAAAATGTAAAAAAATGGTTCATATTTATTGTATTGCAAGGCATAATTCTAAGACTTTCACATGTTTTGAACCATTTTAAATCTCACTAGAATCCATGAGATATAGTATTCTGACAGAACTACTAGATATTCACCAAAACTTGTTTTTTTATTTCTGACTACATTTCATTGTCTACTTTACAGTTATCTATGGCTTTGTGACTGACTTTGAACCAGTGTTGTGTGGACAGCTATGATATTTTCTATTTTTAGTACAGGACTGTATACACCTTTCATGTACAGTCCTTTTTTCCATTCCAGCTGGCTGCAATGGAGGTGGCCTCACCGCCCCCCCCCCCGCCACACACACACACATACATGGTAAAATCTCTGGAATCTATATACTAAAAATGGAACCACAGGAAAACTGGGGCATACATTAGATGGTACTAGGAACAAGAGGTATTGTTTGAATTGGTTAAGCCACCAACATTTTCCCCGTTATGGCACCAAGCCTACTGTAAGGTATGTATTACAATTATTATTTCTGCCAGTTTACAGATGCAAAACTGCGACTCAGAGAGGTTAATTAATTTCATAGTATCTCTCTAGGAACCAAGATCGCAACACAGGATGTTTGATTCCAGATGCTATACTCTTATCCACTATGTTAAGCTGTAACTTAACTCATTACTTTCCTCTTGATGTGACATTACTTACACCTCCGGCTAAAAGTAAGTTAGGAATGAAACTGCAGAATCTTTACTACCATACATTAGTGTAAACAAGCCCCTCAAGCCAAGTAAAATTTTAAGCGGCAATAAGTAGTTTTAAAAATATGTTAATTTTCATTGGTCTCCTTTCTTTTCTGTAGAGATTGTGATTATTGTTTTCTGATAGTTTTAAGTTTGGGAGCAATTCCTAATATCAGTCTTACCAACTAAAGGTTAGATCTTGGGGTAAGGAAAGGTAAATGGATGTTAAGCTACTCATGAAGAATCAACTCTGTTTCTGGCAAGGTTGTGTGCCTTTTGTGAATTAGAACACTTAACAGAAATGAATCAACTAACTTACCAATAAATGAAAGAATAAAACAGCAAAAAAATTTCAGTGCAACATTTATCCTTGTTCTGATGATTAGTATTCTCGAAGGAGAAACTAACCTATAAAAATAAATGTGTTAGAGTAGGTTTCCAAATTGCTGTAATGAAATTAATGTAGGTGGGATTGCAAGTCAATAGTGGAGGGCCAGAGGGTAGTTGAGATGAGATATTAAACTAGACTTATAATTTCAAACTCCTTGGTCTTGGTTAAAGAAGATAATTGCATGTCAAACTCACTGCAAATGTAAGGGCATTTCCTCATACCCTTCTCTCTTTGCAGTCTCTACTTTGCAGTCTCTGCTACTTTGCAGTCTCTGCTATTTATTTAATTTTTTTCCACAATCATAGTTCCCTGTCGTATTATACAAATCCCTTGTTGACTGGGCAACCACTTCTATGCATATTTTTCTTTCTCTTATTGTTCAGTGCAATGTTTGCTCAGAATAAGATGTTCGATAAACATCTCCTAAATCAATGACTACCTTAATGGTCTCTAACATGAAATGGGATTTAATTTAGTGCTCGAGTCCCTTGCCAAATATAGCACAGATAGTTATAATATCTTAGGAATCTACTTTGGTAAGCTAACTATTAGTCATTGCTTCTCAAATAGCTGATTCTATGTCTAGATGTTTATTTTAAATCCACAATATATAAGTATTATTTATGATATGGAAATGAAAATATAATTTTAACCATTAGGTTTTCAAATTAGTACAGATGAAGAGGGAAGGTTGGTATACCATCTTTGAAAAAAAATTAATGCAAAAAAGATATACAAAATTTGAGTGCATGCAAAAATTGGTGAAATCTGAGAACAGCTGGAGACTAGTTAATTGTGCTGTGCTAATCAATTTTCTGAGTTGATAATGCACTTTAGTTATTCATGTCACCATTGGGGGAAGCTGGGTGATGAACACAAGGGAATGCTCTGCAAAATTTTTGCAATTTCTTATGAGTCTATAAACAATGCAAAATAAAAATGTTTAAAATACTAGTGCAAAAGTATTTTAGTGATAGCAGAGGATACCAGAAAATATGTGTACCCTTTTAATTTGAAATACTCATTTTGTGGTTAACAAAGGACATCTGGAAAGTTTTTGCTTTGAGACTCAATATTAAAGGTCCATATATTTCTGGCTAATTTGGTCAAATCTAGTCCTTCTGTTAAGTAATACAAAGTGGTGGAAATGATAGAAAATATATTTTTATAGTTGTGTCTGTTTACTGCTGAGTATCTATGTAAGAATAATTCAGATGTTCAGACTTTATGCAAACTATGTTAATTTTATTGGCTTCAAACTCATTTGATACTGAGTCATTTGATATTGCTTTTATTGTACTGATGGCAGAATTTAGAGCTTTATGTTTTAAATATGCCCTAACTAATTAAGGCACTGGAGACTTTTGCCATCTCAATGCTAATGACATAATTTTATGTCTGTTATACAAATCATTAAAATTATATTATACAAAGAGGCTAGACTGATCAAGTAAAATCTAACACACACACATACACACACACACACACACACACACACACACACATACACACACACATGCACAAATAAAATATTTCCTTAATTTAGATGCATTATTTAGGAAAAGCAACTTCTTTTTAGTTCTAGAATTCTCAGATCAGCTATTTCTTTATATTGTTTTATTTATTTATTTTTCTTAGACTTATTCTTGTCATATTCTCTTAAAAACTTTAGTGACTTTCTCAGGACTATATTAAATAGAATTTACTTCTATAACTAGATTTTGAAGATGAAAGAGGCTTCATAAATAATAAAATATGATAGACTCATTTTATAGAATAAGAAACTAAGGGTCAGCCACGCCAAGTGTTTAGTGGCATAGCCTGAATTAGGAAACAGTCTTCTGTTTTTTAGAGTAGTGTACATTTCACTGTCTGACCTCACCTACCTAATGAGATAGAATGTGAAAAATTCAAAATCTTAGAGATTAAAAGCTTCATTTTAGGTAATTTCTTCACTTTACTTACAGATACATGTGGTCTGATGCTGACACCTAAAATATTTATTAAAACTCATACACACTCTGTTCTCTACTTTTCTTACAATGATTAGCTAGAGATGACAAAAGGAAGGAAGGAAGGAAGGAAGTGTTCATGTTTTCCCTGTGCCTGGCTCCAGTGATGTCAATTGGTATCACATATAATCAAGATGGAGAAGTTAAGAAAATGAATGTTCATTGAAGGTATCAGGAAAAATTATGAAAAACTCTGAAATGGATCAAAATAATTACTGGGTTTCTTCAACAGAAAACTATGTGTTGTGGGTTTTGTACCCTTCATTGTTTTATAGCTGTTTTTATACTAAATTACAGATAACCAATTACAATGTAAATGATTATTTTCTATTTGTTAATAAATTCCGTCCAGTGAAGGTACAATTGATTTCCCTCCTCATATGAAAAAAATTTTTTTTTCTATTTGTAAATTCATTTCAGCATTCTTGATTCATCTGTGTAAGTATGGTCTACTGAATTCTCTTTTAAACTTACTGTAACATTTAAAGGGTTTGCTCATTAATTAAATAATTAAATCCCAAGCAAGATATTGGATATACTATACCCTTATAAGTACATTGTTCTAAAAGTAGAGATTGTTGTTACACAAAATGAGACAGTCTGCCTATTCAAGGTCATATGCTCAGTTATGATTCATTATAACTTGATAATTACTACTGTAATTACCAGTGGGGTATTTGGCAGAGTTGAGAGTAAAAGAGAGAGAGGATGGTAGACACACACACACACACACACACACACACACACACACACACACATGCACACGCGCACGCGCGCACACACACACACACACAAGTTAGTTTACAGGCTACTTGGCAGGGTCAGTGCAACTATAGGCCTTGGTCTTTAATTTTATAGATTTAGAAACTATACTTTACCAATTTATCATAAGAATTTTGAAAATAAATTATGTCAGTCAATCAGATTTTATTACAGACTGGATTTTATTAACCAGATTTTTAACATAATATTTTATCTTGGGAGCTAAATTTGACAGAATAATCAGTTCTGGTTATTTGAAGAATATAGTGGGTATGAAATTTGAGTGTTTTTAAGTAGCTATCTATATGAAGCTAGCATTATTTTGACAAATTGTTGTCTTTATATTTTAATCTACATAAGCAATACTCATTATTGGGGTCAAAATCTTTGAACAGCATCTGTAAATAGTTTTGAAAAGATACTAAAAATTTTGTGTACACAATCCTCTGTTTCTATTCTACATATCAGATACTATTATTCTCTATTCTTTATATTAGCTACACTGTATATTGACATGAACCATTCACAGAGGCACTCTTGGCCCTTTCCAAGATTTAGGAAGCATTTTAGTCTTACCTACAACATATTTTCAAAACATCTATTACTTAATTTTTGTTTGTTTGAAAGCATTTACATCAATAGTTAATCTGATATTGTATGATAATTTGGGGGCTGACTTTTGTTTTAGGGTAATATCTATTTTTTTCTTATATAGAGTAATTACATTTAACTTGAGGGCTTTGTACTTGCTAGCATTAGCCAGAAAGAAGAATATTATTTTTAATGAACTAAAGAAAAAAAAATGTCCCTCAATGGCTACTTTCTCTTCCAGACATAAAATCCCAGACCGGCTTTTCACAATAATTTTCAAATGAAAACCAAAGAACCTATCTATGGATTATATAATAAAGAGGAACATATGGCATCAGCCTTTTTGAAGATTAATTGTCATAATCTCCCAAGTCATAAAAGAGGTCATTGGGTGAACTTTTATTTGCTCCTGGATCTACAAAAGTTCTAGTATATGTCAAATAATTGAAACTTCAAGTAAGGATAAGGAGGTAGAAACAAAAACTTAACAGAGAAAGTCTATGTTCATTGTTGTTGGGAAGCATCTAATTTAATGCAGAGGGAATTTTTGAGTGGTTTTCTGGTGGAGGTTCACTTTATTGAAGGAAACTAGGTGTCATATAAAGGAAATATATCCATTTCTAATATATGAACATTTCTGGAAGTTGCACATTGTTCACTGCCTGCTGAAACAAGCATAAAATGTTTGTTGAATGAATATGAAAATTTGCTAGATGAGCACACACATAAGATCTTAAATCAATAGGGAATGTCAAAAACATGCAATTGCATATGCTACAAATCCTATACAGTATATAATTCTGATTTTTACCTTAAATAGTCAATAGGCTTTTTAAAAAATTACATGTCTACTCATACATACACAGTAGCATTTAACATATGTAGTAAAATCAAATTGCTTCTATTTTCTCATAAACTTATCTTTTCTGGTGCTCTCCATTTATTCCTGAAGGTCTAGGATCCCATGTGTGTTTATTTACCCTCAACCCAAAAAACTTCTTTTGGCATAAATTGACATGTGGGTCTGCTGACACCATTTTGTCAGCTTTTGTCTGCCTAAGAAAGTATTTGTTCCACTGTCATTTATGAAGAATATTTTTGATGTATATAATCTCTGTTTTTTATTTTTAATTTCGGTACTTTAAAGATGTTAATTGATTGTCTTTCCAACTATTTTTTTCTGAAGAGTTATCAGCATTTCATACTGTTATTCCTCTGTGTATAATATGACTTTTCCTCCAGCTACTTTTAATATTTGTTCTTTATATTTGTTTTTTAGTAACTTGATCTGATTCCATTATCTTGTATGATGCTTATTGAACTTGTCACATAGGTTAATATGTCGGATAGTTCTCGGCCATTATCTCCTGAAATATTTCCAACCCAATCTTTTTTTACCATTTTCTTTTAAGACACCAATTATGCGTATGGTAGATTATTTGATGTTTTTCACAGAAATTTGACACTTTCTCCTTCTTTTTTAAAAACCTTTTCTCTTTTTGTTTCAGGTTGGTATTTCCTTTTGACCTTTTTCCAGATATCCCTATCCTTTAACTGGTGCAATCTGCTCTTAAGTTCATGGACTAAATTTTTTATTTCTTATACTGTATTTTTTATTTCTTTTGATACTTTTACATGGTTTCATTGTCTCTGTTAAAATTATCATATTTTTATACATGTTCATTCTTTCACTTTAACATTTTATTTTAATTAATTTAAAGTTTTGATCATTCTAAAATCTGTGCCAACTCTTATTCTTTTTCCATTGACTATTTCCTTTCTTGTCTTTTGGTCACCTTTTCATGCTTTTTTGTATGCCACTTGATTTTTAACTGTTTTCTGGAAATTTCTATAAAAATACAGTAGGGCCCAAAGTAAGTAATATCTGTCTTCAGAAAGAACACACCCCAACAACATTAATTTGTTAAAGTAGGGGCTTTCAAAACACTTGGTTGTTAAAATGCCAGTCTGATTTAGTTCAACACAGGATTCAAGTGTTGTAAGGGTAGGGTTTAAGCTTCACTGAGGTTATAGAGAGCTGTCTGAGTTTCACAGATAGCTACTATCATTCCAAACTATGAGGGATTTCTTCTGGCCTTGCAACCTGCTACCACCATTTTGGGTAACTGAAGAGTTTTCTTTGATCTTAATTTTCATCTACTGTGTTGAGCATAATCTCTTTTGGACCTGCTGAGACACCCTCAGCTTTAGAGGTCAGCCATAGCTGCTAATATTGCCAGGGAGGAAGTATTTCTCAGCACCCTTCTTAACTGAAGGCTCAAAGTATCTCAGAGGCTTTATCTCAGCTCTCTTTACCTGTTCTTGTTTATGGTGTACTGATCTCAGCACTGGAGGTGTCTGGGACTCATCTGGGTATGAATCTACCATGTCAGCCCACACACATGCTCCTGAAAGATTGATAAGTGTTATCCTTTTAAACCTATCGATGGCATTTTTTTAATCACTGCTCTATTTCGGTTTGTAATAAGAGAGACCAAACTTTTTTTCTATGATTTCTTCTAAAAGTTTTATGATTTTAGGTCTTACACTTAAGTCTTTAATCCATTTTGAGTTAATTTTTCTGAGTGGTATAAGAAAGGGCTCAAATTTTACTTTTCTGCATATGGTTATCTTGTTTCCTCAGCAACAATTATTGAAGAGGCAGTCCTTTCCCCCACTGTATATTCTTGGTTCTTTTGTCAAACACTAGTTGACCATATACATGGGAATTTATTTCTGGGCTCTCAATTCTATTCCATTGGTTTATGTGTCTATTTTTTATGACAGTACCATACTGTTTTGATTAATATAGTCTTGTAGTACAGTTTGAAATTAGAATGTATGATGTCTCTAGCTTCATTCTTCTTTCTCAGGATTGTTTTTGAGATTCATGGTTTTTTTATAGTTCTATACAAATTTTAAGATTATGCTTTCTATTTATTTGAAAAAAAATGTCATTGGAATTTGATAACAATGGCATTGATCTATAGATAACTCAAGATAATATGGATAATTTAACAATATTCATTCTTTTGATTGATGAATATGAGATATGTTTTCATTTATATCTTCAATTTCTTTCAGCAAAGTCTTGCAGTTTTTAGTGTACAGATCTTTCACTTACTTGGTGATTGTTTTTGATGCTAATGTGAATGGGCCTGTTTATTTTCTTTTTAGATGTTTTGTTGTTAGTGTATAGAAACACTTGTGATTTCTATAATGTTGTCTTTTATAATCTGCAATTTTACTGAATTCATTGATTAGTTGTAATAGTTTTTGGGTTGAATCTTTAGGATTTTCTAAATATAAGATCATCTGTATATAAAGATTATTTTACTTCTTCTTTTCCAATTTAGATGTCTTTTATTTCTTTATGTTTCTTGTTTGCTATATTACTATGAATTCCAGAATACATTGAAAAAGAGTAGTAAGAGAAGGCACCCTTGTTTTGTTACTGATTTTAGAGAAAAGTCTTCCAGCTTTTACCATTAAGTATGATTTAGCTATGGTGTTGTCATATATGATCTTTATGTATTGTTATGTTCCTTCAATACCAAATTTGTTTAGAGTTTTTATCATAAAAGGATGTTGTATTTTGTATAACACTTTTTCCATATTTATTGAGATTGACCATATGATTTTCATCTTTAATTTTGTTAAAGTGGTGTGTTATGTTTATGGTGTGTTATGTTTATTGATTTAACACATGTTGAATTATCCTTGCATCTCAGGGATAAATTCCATGTGATCATCATATAATATCTTTTAATATGCTATTAAATTGAGTTTGCTAATATTTTGTTTAAAAATTTCATACCTATATTCATCATGAATATCAGTGTAGATCTTGGCAACAATTTTTCAGATATGACACCAAAAACACAAACAACAAAAATGCAAACAAATATGTGGAACTACAATAAACTAAAAAGACTCTGAACAGTAAAAGAAATAACAGATGAAAAGGCAAAGAACTGAACAAAATATCTAATATAGAAATAATATTCAAAATATAGAAAGGATTTATACATATCAGCAACAAAAAGACAAAAATATGATTGAAAAATGGGAAGAGGAACTGAATAGACATTCTTCCAAAGAAGGCATACAAATGGTCAATGGGTACATGAGAAGATGCTCAACATCACTCATTATCAGGGATATCACCTCATACTGTTAGAATGGCTATTATAAAAAAGATTAGAGATAAAAAGTACTGACAAGGATGTAGAGAAAAGGGAATCTTGTGTGCATTGGTGGAAATGTACATTGTATAGCTGCTATAGAAAACAGTATGGAGGTTCCTCAAAAAGTTGAAAATAGAATTATCATATGACCCAACAACCCTACTTCTGGAAATATATCTAAAGGGAATGAAAACAGGATATCAGAGTGATATCTGTACTCCCATGTTTATTGTAGCATTATTCATTAATGGCCAAGATGTGAAAATAACTTAAATATCCACCAATGAATAAATGGATAAAGAGGATCTCTCTCTCTCTCTCTCTCTCTCTCTCTCTCTCTCTCTCTCTCACACACACACACACACACACACACACACACACACACACACTAATATTATTCAGCCATGAGAAGGAAGTACATTTTGCCATTTGTGACCACATGGATGGATCTCAAGGACATGATCTAGTCTTATCACGTATCTATAGTTTTCCAGTGACTTGATGAGTTGCCATGGCTTTTTACTTGAGTTCTGATTTAAGATTTCATGCATATTAACTGCCTCATAAACCTCATATATATTTAGTGCTTCATGAATATTTTACTGTTTACTTTGCCTTTCTGTTTCTATCTTTGGTCACACACACACATTCCACTTACATTATATTTGTCTGATATGAGCAAAAATATATAATTTAAGAGTACATTAAAATATCTACTTAGTATTTTAAAATATTATCCAAGCTATTTTTAACATATTAAATATCATTACCCATTGTCAGAAATAAATGAATGACTAATTTTTTTTCAATTGGTATTTATTATGAGCCTGTTCTGCATCAAACACTATATGGAAAATTCAGCCATCAACTAGATTGTTTCTTAACTCTTGTTTTATGACCTTTAAACAGTACCAGTACTTATATGAATGTTCTCCAGTTAAAGAGATGATTCACTGAATTGAAATGATAACCTTAAACTTTCTAAATACCACGATCTGCTCTTAAAAGAATATTAAACATGATTTTGTTCACCAAGGGCTACAAAATAGCATATTTATTCTTTCATTTATCTATCTTGAAAACATAATCAGGCATTGTATGTTTTATGCTTTAAAAAAATCTTCATTTGAATTTTAAATGGATTCTTAGGTTAGATAATGTTGAAAGGGTGGGGATCTAGGATATCAAGTAGAGGGGAAAACAGATTTTTTAAACATGCAGAATCTTAGTGTAATATGTATAATACACACATAAGTATGTATTATAGACAGTGCCTTCTACATAGACAGTCACTCTCTTAATAACAAGTTTTCTTTATCTTTTTTATGTGTGCAAATTTTGGGAAGGAGAGGTTTGTGCTAAAGAAATCAATTTATCTGCAAATATATATATATATATATATGAAGGAAGGAAGAAAGGAGAGAAAAAAACTCATATTAGAGATATCATAGCCATCTGGGATGCATGAAATACTAGAAATGGCCATATCCCAGGATAGAAGACAACTGATTAACTTACCAAGATGTACTACTTCCACTTCCTGCCACATGGGCAAATTTGGATTAATTCTTAGTTAGTTCTACAGTTCAACATAGAGATATTTAGCTTTCATCTTTGAATAATGAAAAAACATTTTAATCACAGTTCCTTATTAAATAAACTACCATTTTCAAAACTTTTTAATTTTCAGCCTCAAAATCTCTGTGTAAAATTTGTATAGTGTAATCTCTCTTTAGTTAAATAAAAGTCATTTTAACTATGAAGAATAGTTATGTAGATGAAGCCATTAATCTGTTTGAAGTTCCATTTTTTCCAGAGAATTGTGTTGGATATTGAGATGATTCAGAATTTAACAATGAATCCTTGAGTATTAATATAACTCCTTTTAATTGTTCTTATTTTTTATTTTCTTATTTTATCATATTTTCATGATTTTTTGATTATCTAAAGCAGTTTACTGACCTATTTCTTTTTTATTACTTAGTTTTGTACATATCTACTCAAATAAATAAATATATTGACTCTTTCAGTTTATCTGTCTTAATTTATCTGACTGAATGATAATTTGATCATACACATCAATATTGTCAATTTAAGATGAACCATTGGGCGATGGTGTAATTGAGCTTAAAATTTATATGACTTGGAGTCTTAGTACCTCATTAAAAAGTTAAAGTTAAAGTACTTGTGAAACTTTTGTGATTTAGATTTTGGGGAGGGGTTATCTTTCTTTTTCCTCCCTTTCCCAGGATCACACTCCTAACATGGTATCTGGACAAATTTTTATGCATTTAATCAACCAACATCTATTGCACTTCACTATTTCAAACACTGAAATTAGCATCGAAAATATATATTAATATATTGACTGGACACATTATGATGATCATTTCTCAGTGTATACAAATACCAAATCATTGTGCCATATACCTAAAACTAATGTGACTTTGTATGTCAATTATATCTCAATAAAAAAAGCTCCATAAAAATGTTTAGAAATTAATACATGCTTGAAAAATTAATAACTTCAGTAGCTGATAAGATATTAAAGCATTGTTGGTAATCAGTGGAGGAGAAGCATTTGGAATTGTGCTTAAAGATTTCTGCTTCCTGTTGTTTGAAGGAAAGAATGAGTCAGTTGGGTAATTTTCTCTGGCTTCTATGCTGTTTCAAGCCATCAATACCTATACTATTTTCTGAGGAGATATTTAAAGTCATTTTATTTTTTGTTATATGATACATATAGAAAAATATATGTAGATTATATATGAGCTATAAAGCATAAAACATATACCTATAAAATCTTTAAGCCTACCTAAAAACCTCCCATAGGATTTATAATTAAAATGTTACCCATATATATTGCATATATATTGCTGTTCCTAATAATACACTTTGTTTTATATTCCATAGTTTATGCAACCAATCCCTTATTGACAGACAGGCAGATAATTTCTGGCCTTTGCCATTTCAAGCTGTATAACTTATTTAAGTACTTAAAAGCTTCCATTATCATTTCTTCCTTGATGAAGCAGTTGAATTTTATGGTATGTAAGTTATCTTTTAATGCTAAGAAAGAAGATTGAGAAACAAACAAATAAAGTTAAATCAAGGTTATTAATAGGATTGTTGAATTTTTCATATCTTTATCAAGTTTTCAGATGCAAGACCTATGAATAACTGACAGAATATTTTTGAAGCCTCCAACTGTGATGGTGGTATTTTTAACTTATCCCTGTAATTCTATGAATTTTTGCTTTATATATTTAAAAGCTATTTTTAGGTGCATATATTTTTTCTGGTATGGGGAATATTTTATCATATGGTGACTTTCTCTACCCTAAAACCCACTCTGTCTTAAAGTCTATTTTTTTCTGATTTAAATACAATTCTAATTTTCTTTTGGCTAACATTTTTCACATTTTTTTCAGATTTTTCAACTATACTGTGGCCTTATATTTTAAATGTGTTTCTTGTAACTAACATATAGGCGGACTTTTTAAAAATACATATAACCTCTGTCATGATATATATAATTATTTTAATAATAATTTAACTTATTTTAACTGACTTTCTTTGTGTTTTCCTTCTGTACAGCATTTTTCTCTTTTATTTTCTTTCTCCTTCTGTTTAGATTTTTTAAAATTATCTTTTGACTAGTTTGATTTATTTTCCTCCTTATATTTCAATAATATCTGATAAATAATTCTCTTATAGTTATTTACTATTTATTCTTGAAATTTTACTATACTTCTTTAGCCATAAATACTTACTAGAGTATATAATTAATCTAATCTAAAAACACTGAATGTCACCATTCCCACCGTGAAAGAAATATAAAAACTTTTCAACACTTAAAATTATCACCTATTAATTCATACACCAATTTCAGCTATTTAATTTTCTCATTTAGGGAGAGTCCATTGAACATTATTATCTGAGCAGTTTTTGTTTAACATTCTACTAATTTATTTGCTCATCATTCCTTCTTGTATTTTATTCTCTCTATCTTAGGTCATTTTTTAATTCCTGTTAAATACTTTCTTTAAAAGACATTTTTGTAAAGGTATTTTGCTAGTAAGCTGACCATTTGGGTTTCATTAGTATTAAATATACTAGCCTGTTTTTCAATAATGAAATAATTGTGGGATTTTGTTTTAACTATATTCTCTGCTAGCTGTTTATAACTTTATTATACCAAACTTGTGTTCATTTTCTATATTGATGAATTTCATAAAATTATTTCCTTGCTATGGAATACATACTTATAATACAGGGAGCTAATTTTGGAAGTGGATTCTTATTTTTAAATGAAGTGAGTTTTTTGACAGCCTAATAGGAATATATAGATAATGTCATCTATCCTTGATTTCTGATATTATGATATTTATTATTTCATCATCTTAAAGAAAATTAACTGATGAAGTGATGTATCATACAAGTGGTGTATCTCTCAGAAAGAAAGGTCTATGCTAACTATAAAGGCTTGAGATAGTTCCTCATTTTGCACAGTTTCATTTATTTCATTTTCCATATCTGCACTAAAACACTTAAGAATCATTATGACACTGAAATGAACAATCAATTACAAGTAATAAAAGCAGGTGTCTGCTAAGAATGATTAGAGTAATGATTATTTCTTTCCTGACTTCAGAACCTGGTGATATTTGCAGGATATTTTTTACCATCAAGTTTATTATTGGTAAATAAAACTAAAATTTTTTACTATAGATTTGTAGTCATGAGAAATTTTAAACTCTTCTTTTCAAGCCACACCTTTAGTCAGGCCAAACCCAGAAAGATTTGAATCAAATAAATAGTTTCTCTCTTTTATACTTTTTTTCTGTGACAAAAACATGGCACCTATCATCGTACTTCTCATTATACAGGGTACAAGGCTGGAAGAGGTTTTAGTAATCATGTAGTCTAAACCCTTCATTCTTCAGCAATAAAAATTAGTCTCAGAGTGGTGACACAAATGGTTGAGTGGTAGCAGAGCCCATTAACTTTTTGGTGGGCCAAGAACAGAACCCACTTTTTTTCATGGCACAAACCTGCTTCTGTTCTTTTAGGAGCCACAAAAACAAACAAACAAACAAACAAACAAACAAAAAAACCCCAAAAAAACTGGCCATCTCAGCTTACTTACTGATAGATGAAAAAGTAGGTACATTTACCATGTCACTGAATTCTCTGAATATTACATTTGATATTTACTATTGTTATCCCAATTCTACAGGTAAGCAAACTGAGTCACAGAAGGGTTAAATAACGCACCCAATGCTACACAGTTGATGGCCTGGCTGTAGACTCATTAGTCAGACTCAGGATACTGAGCTCTCAACCCACATCTAATACTACTGATTTATTTGATCAAATAAGAAAGTAATTTTGAAGAAAAATTATTGGTTTTAAATCAGATAAGAATTAGTTTTATCTTATATTTTTCTATTTCTAGTTGTTACTAAAGAAGCATGAGAGAGTTGAAAGTAAGCTTTATGTCCCCTCCTGATTTGGAAGTCCTAAGAAAGAATTAAGCTGAGATCTCATCCAGTTGGCTGGATAGAAAAATCCTAACTGTTCTACAATGTATCCTAGAGATGAGATTCAGTTGAAAATGCACAAATGTGGGCCAAAAAATAATGATAGAAAACAAATGAGAAAAAAGGAGACCCTAACACAAAAAGCTTTGGAAATTGTGAGAAAAATGCGATCTTTATGGTGATCTTTGACTTCAAGAGTCAGTTTCACTTTACCCCTTGAATTTAATGTAATCCTAGTAGGGAAGTTTTACTAACATTTGCTTACAACCACCTAAAAGGAGACACTGCACGTTTCAGTGATATTTAAAATTACATTGAGTGCTGGATTCTTATCAAAGAATATGTTAAAATATATCGGTGAATCTGAGAGATAATGAGCCTTAAGTTTCATTATGTTTGCTCAAGACATACAGTAAAACTTGCAACATTTTAATAAAGTGCTTAAGAAAAATCACTGAATTTTAAGTTAAAACAAGTGAATTCTACCATTATTTCTGCCAAGAAATGCCATTGTAGGCGAATTAAGATACATTAAAATAAAGGTATTTGAACAAAGGTCTCAAATTACAGACCAAATCAAATCTACCCACAAAGATGCTTAATTTGGACAACATAGGATTATTTTTTCTAAGATTTATTTGTCCTTAGGCAGATAACATTTCATTTGACTACATGCACCACCACTCTTAAGTGCTCTAAATTTTCTACCACTTCTGGCTCCTAATAAGTTGTGAGTTTCCTATCTCATTTTAAGGTTTTGGATCAGTTCAAAAAGATAGTAGTAAGGGCACTGAAATTCTATGACATGTATAGAAGAAAACCACTGTTAATTAAGTATGACCACTACAATTAATGAGGTAGATAGAAAACTGGCTACAGTTCTTCCTTCCCAGAAAACATGTCTTCTGCCAGGAAATGTCTTGGTGTCATCCCTATGTGAGTAGGGCACACTTCTCTGCCTCCTTTGTTTGAGTTTAGGCATAGATTTGCTCTCCCAAATAGAGTGAGGCAGTATTGACAGCGTGCTATGTCTAAGCCTAGGCCTCAAGAAGCCGTGTGTATTTTTGCTTTCTCTTATGTACCTCTGTCATTACTAGGATAACAGTATAACTAGGCAAAATTATTCAAATACATTTATGTAAAAATTAGAAGTCTGTGTCTCAAAATGTGAAACAGGGGATACATACTTTTAAATTTATTATCACCTGAACATCCTAAATTTTCGTAACTTTGTGTTACTTGTGTAATGGCATAGCCCCTCTTAAAGGAGTTGATTCAATATTAGAATAGCTAAAAAACAAATCAAGCCTCCTCTTCATCTCTAAGTTGAATCTTAAATTCCATTTCTGAACTTTCTTTTTTCCTGTCTTCAGAATCTTTTTCTTTGTAGCTGTCTCTACTCTTGTTTCTACTATTGTTTATGTTTCACTTGAACAGCTATCGAATCCTTAGTTTTGGTTTAATCTACAGCATTCATTGCTGAAATTATAAAAGGCTAAAAAAATCTGGATTTTTAAAATTTACCATTATAATTACTATAAAATTTTAATTCTCATTTTCTTTTTCTAAATGCACTTTTTCACCTTTTCCTAAATTATCCATATTATCCTTATAATAATAATTTCATTGTCTGTCTACAGGGAAGAAACTTAGATAATAAGTTTTATAAGAAACATTTGGCAGCTTTAATTATATAATACTATCCACATTTCTTTTTGATAAATGGAATATTAAGGAATGAAGGTTGGCAGTCTACCTTTGCTAATGATCTTGCACATATGAATATTAATTTCATAATTCCATTTAGATTTCTAATAAGAGACATTCAGTCAAAAGTTATCTGGCCCAACCACTGCAAAGAATCTTAAGTTAAAATACAAAGGCAAATCAATCCTGAGTTCAGTAAATTTCTCATTGTTCTTCTCTGTTGTAAAATGTAATCAATGTCTAATCTTCTACAATAACACCAACTATATGCCAATTCCACTCAGTGTTTTGCTAAATATAGAATTTTACTTTATTTTGATTAGTCTTTTTATAAAAATTTGTATCAGTTTTCCATCTTTTCTTTAAAAGTGTTTATATAGTATCAGATATGACTAGAAATTAATGTTTTACACAGAAATTGACTTTTTTACTCAAAGTTGAATTGATATTATGAATCAAATTATTTAATTTTACCAATAAAAAGTAATTATATACTCATTTGAGATATATTACTATCACCAGTTAACCAGCTGTATGATTTTCACGTTATTAATGTCTGCAATTCCACATGTCCAGTCATGAAACGGGTTTAAATATAAACTCAAGTATTCATCTATTTAAATATTCATTTATTCTTCTCTCATTCAACAGTCATTTTAGAGACTGTGTTTCTGACAGACTCTGGAGATATAATAAGGAACAACATAGATATAGCATTTGCTTTACCCACTGACAGAAAAATTCAACCCTCAAACCCTTTCAGGTCATGTAGTTTTGTCCGAAATGTCCAGGGAAACATTAAGTTCATAGTTAATATAAATTCTGCTTTTCTGCAAGATTCTAATTCCAACCCATCTACCTAACCTTATGTGCTACTACCAGTTAGGCTACCAAGGCAAGAGGTAATTATTATTATCAATATAGATACAACACAATCATTAAACTTATAAAACATGATAGTACTTTTTATGTATTAATCTTTTAAACCAAAAGTATAAACACACGTTATGGGCTATTTGAACCCATTTCTAAGCATGAACATTATGGACAGGACCAAATATCAAGGATGTTATGGCATGGACCAAAAGTCTCAGTGGACATTTTAGACAGTTCCAAATGTCTGCTAACACCAAAAACAATTGTAAACAGTATAAATGGTAGGGATACAACAGGGTGCTATGGCAGCATTGAGGAGGGACAAGTGACTCCCTATCCAAGGTAGATTTCCTGGGGAAAGGTAACATTGTTAATATACCTCAATTCCACCTTTTCTTTCCTTCAATCTATACCTGTAGACTATAGTTGACTATGGAGGACTGTGCCTGAACTTGAAAGATAAAATGTTTGATGTTAGCAGGAAAACATTTTGGCAGTTTTCCGAAAGACAAAGGTTGATATTCAAAATGTTTATATATTGATCTAATATTTATTGTAAGAATTAATCCTCAACAGGTAATCACATATATAAACAAAATTTATGCTCAATAATACTTGTTATAATAGCAAATGTTAGAAGAAAACTCAGCAAAGAGAGATTAATAATAAATTGTCAGGACATGCAAAATTAAAAATGCTATGTTCAGAAAACAGCAGAAATAATGCCAAAAAAAACCAATAGAATAAGACAAAGTTTTTCTATGATGAATATGTATTGTTCATAGAAAAATAAGAAATAAGAAAAATAATATAATTAATTCCTCTAAAAAATCATTTACTTTTAAAAGACATGTATACCAATAGTATCATACTATTCTGTATTTTGGGATTTATACTATCCTCCCTAATATTCTATTCTATTAAAATAATTTACAGTATCTTATTTAGTCTACTTTACAAGCTCGTGGTGGGGGGGAATGGCTAAAGTGGTAGAAATCTGTAAAATTAGGGGAGAAATGAATAGTAAACATTTATTGAGTATTTAATTCACTGGAAGATTTAAAGCTCAGCAATTTATATCCATTACCTTGCTTAATCCCTTGCCACAACATCAACTCTGTGAGCAAGGTGATATTAATCTTTTTATATTGACCAGGCTGAGGTTTAGAGGTATCAAGCAACTCTCCTAAGGTAAGGCAGAATCTGTTACAGGGCTGCAATTTGAAATCAGGACGCGTGAATCTCCAACCTGAACTGTTACAGACTATGCATTGTGATGACTCCCATCTCAACTATGAAGAAACAAGTTTTTAATCATGAAGAAACTGAGTGATCACATCCAACATATAATGTCATACATCTAATAAAGCTTCTGCTAATCTTCAAATCGAAGTGTCCTAGTACTAAATATCATGTTTTTCCCTCCCTGCATTTTGTCTATATGCTTGGTATACAATGTTCTTTTAGTTATCAGTAACAGATGGATTTTAAAAAATAAGTAAAGTGCAAGGGGAGAACTTGAGAGAAACAATGTTGCTGGTGGTTTTTCTATGAGCCTTATTAGCTCCATAACTTTAACAAATAAACATGCTCTATGGTTGATTTGGCCTGAGACTCTGAAAGCCTAATTCCATCTATTTTGGCTCAGTGTGAGTCCTTATCTGATTTCCCGTTTAGACCCTTCTGTGTCATCTCCAGGGCTACAAGGTGGTGCTATCTTAAGCTCTTGATCTTCATCCTCAGATTCTTAGGTCTGTTGTCAGCAATCTCAAAAAATATATCTGGTCTGATTTATAACAAGCCCAAATAGATTTTAAAACAAATAAAAGGCAATAAATCAGTATATTGTCTAGTTAATTAGAAATAATTATTGTCTAGTTAATTAGCAATAGTAACAATAACAAAGACATTACCTGCCAATTTTTCAATTGTCTTCTTATCTAGTTCACCTGGAAAACAAAGCTTTCACATAGAAAGGTGACATTAATATTTTGTACCTGTAAATAAAAATAATGAATTTTCTCTGCTTGTTGAAACTTGGCCATCCGCAACTGTATTATCACTGAGGTGGAAACCAATCATCACTCAACCTACATTAATGTCATGATATTATGATTGTGATTCATTCATTGGCCTGCTGCAGACAGCAATTCTTATGAATAAGCCCCCTTATTCAGAATGCCACAGAATATGCTCAGGCAACTGGCAGAAGCAAAATAAATATTGATCATTATCATCATTCTAATTTTTATTGTCATAATATCCTTCTTATGAAGCATATAAATGGCTCTGAATATTTTCCTCAAATTTGTATTAATTCAAATATAAATGTGACTGGTGTTTATCATTGCCATGATATAAAGAATAAAAATATAAACACAATTTGTGTTTGGAGAGAAAGATAATGTCTAGCTTACTTAAAAAACAAACTGGTATTACAGTTCTTTAAAAAACACCTTGGCAGGTATTTATAATGTTGCTGTATGAATTATGCTAGTAACAAATTACTCTCATTTTCTCATTCAAGCATGTGTGGTTTTTATTCTCTTTGGTAACCAAGAGAATAGTTTTATGGACCCAGTATTAGTCCATAGTTTGAATCAGAATAGCATTTATTTATAAATATTGTACAAATCAATTTTTTTTCCTGATTCCCCTTTCTTTTACTAATTCTAAATTTTGAAATATAGTTAAACTTCAAAATACTCTTAACAGATAAAATATTATAAATGTTGCTTATTCTATATTAATGCCATGCCATTATTTCTATATCTAGTGTCTGTTCTGGGATCTGCTAATCTGCTTCAATAAGTTCCCTTTCTCTGTTGGATCATTCTCGTCTTCATACACTCATGCTCCGGCATTTCCATCATAAAGCAAACCTCTGGCATCCTCCTCCCAAATGCCAGTTCCCTATTCATAGAGAATTTCTGAATTAATTTCTTTACTTTCTATTCTTTTTTTTTTTGTATTTTCTAGTCTCCTTCTTTCTTCACTATATCATTGTTCCAGTGGTTATCAATAGCCCTTAAGGTTAGCAATTAAAGTAAACGTTTCATTATAAGTGTTGAACATGGCCTCTCAGCAGCTATTGCCATCGGAGCTGATCCCCTTTTCATGACACACTTCTTTCTTTGTCTCTTATGAAAATACTCTCTTGATTTTCCTCTTCTCTTTTTAGCAGCTTCTTCTCCATCTCCTTGGCTAATATATTTTCTGAAAATATTTCTTAAATTACTTAGCTCTATTTCATTAGTTTTTTTTTTCCTGAGGTTTTATAATATTCTTTCATTTGGAATACATTACATTGTTTCCTCATTTTGCTTGACTCTGTTTATTTCTATACAGTAGATAAAATGACCACCTTTCCCAGTCTTGAAAAATGGCCTCATGCAGGAGATGAAACTCATCATTCAACCCTGCCTCAGATCTTCTTGCCTCAAACTTGTGTGCTTATCCAAGCAGCCTGTTACATTTTTAATAACTTAATAGTTGAAGTATGCTAAAACCTGTCAGTGCTCCAAGGAGGAAGATCTCAGCACCTAGATTCAAACTGATTGGTAGCCACAGGCTCAGGTAGCAGCTTTTATAAATATTAAAATCTATACAGTCCTACAGGACTGCAAGTGTAAGCCCCACTGGCCACCGGGGCCAAGGGATCTAGAGGTGTCCTGTGAGTGGCAGCTACAAAAACCACCAGGATATCAAACATAAAAATGTGTATAAAAGTTCCCCTCTAGGAGATACTAGGGCTCTGGATCATGGCCATGAGCAAGTAGGAAGGTAGTGTCTACCCTTCTGGCTCTCTGGTATGGGTCTCTATAGTTAGCCATTAATTAGAAGCCCATCTCCTCAGGCTGCAGCTATGATGATAAGCTAATAGGCCACTTTTATAGAAAGACTGAGCTCCTAGGTCTGTAGCCTCTTGTTGTGCCTTGTGGGTTGTAGCCATTTAAGAATGCTTTATCTGTTGGTTACAGTCCTATGAGACCCATGAGCATAAGCACTGCTGGACACCAGAGCCAGGCAATGTAAAGGTGTCCTGTGGTGACAGCTGCAAACATTGGGGGACCAGGCAGAAATGTAAATTTCCTTTCTGCAGATGCCAGTGAGCTGGAATGAGTTGGAGAGAGAGTACAAAGATGGTGCCCACCAGCTTCTGCACTTAGGTAGGTCTTAGATGTATGCCAAACAAGTAGCCTATCCTCGGGCTGAAGCTCCTGGTCAAGTAAATAGAGCTCTTTCACAGAATGACTAATTGTGTTTCAGTTCTCTGTAACACAAGAACTCTCTCTCTCTCTCTCTCTCTCTCTCTCTCTCTCTCTCTCTCTCTCTAATTGTTACAGTCCCGTGGGACCCAGGATAGTAAGCACCCTCTATCCTCTAGAGCCAGGTAATCAAGGGGTGTCATCTGGATGGCAACCATAAAAACCAGGGTATCAGATACATGTAAAAGCTCCCTTCTAGGAGATTCTGAAACTTTGGAGCTCGGCTGAGAGAGAACACAAAAATGGCGACCAGTTGGAAAAAGAAAAGAGGGAAGAGATGATGCCCCCAGCTAGAGCAAGGCAGAGGTAGAGCACAAAGGTGGTGCCTGCCAACCAGCAGACTCCTAGGTGTGCTGCTTTTCACACTGACACTTTGAAATAAGTAAATCAGCTTCATTTGCTTCACAACTGGGCTCCCCTGCACTAGCTGCCTCTGCACGAGCCCTGGGAGATTAAGGCCACATGTGAGCCCTTCCATAGCCATCTCTCAAGTTTTGCAGTCTTTTGGGTCTCGTGGACATCAGCCCCATTGGTTTTCAAAGCTAATTGTTTGGGAAACTGGTCTCTTAGATACATATCTTAAAGGTTGGGATTCAAACCCTTCACTTCTCAGGGAGAAGCTCTGGGTTTTGAGTTCTCTCTTGTTTGTGAGTTGCTGTGGTAGAATTGGGGTTTATGGGGAGATTATGTCCCAGCCTATCCTACCTGCTACAACGTACATCTTCATTTTCTCACCTGATGCATAGACATTGCTTAGACTATTTTTAGGATTTTTTTTTTTTCAAAAGAGGTTGTTTCATATGTAGCTGCATTTGGTGTGTCTTTGAGAAGAGGTGAGCCCAGGATTTTCTTACATAATCATTTTAAATAGGAACCCCCCAAATATATCATAATTGTTGCACTATTCTCAGGACTCTGACATAGATCTTCTCTAGTCTTCTGTATTCCATCTTTTCTCATGGCTTTAAATGTCATCTAAAGAGGTTTCTTACTCCTCAATCTATATTTTTACCTCTGATCTCTTCCTTGAGTTTCAGACTTAATTCCCAACCTGCTCAATTGATGTCTTCTTGGGTATCCAATAAACATCACAAACTTACTGTTTGCCAAAATGAACTATAGCATATATAATCTCTTCCCAAATTCTTTGTCTCATTTCAGTAAACAACATTACCATTTACTGAATTTCTCAAGCCAAAATAATCTCTATGAATTCCTTTAAGAAGAGTGAAATTTATCTATAAAATAAGTCTCAGATTTGTCCACTTTTTCTATTTCATTGCTACCACTCTAGTCTAAGCCATCTCTATCTCTCACCTAAGATTCTGCAAATCCTATTATTGATCATCGATATCCATCATGATCTTCTCCCCAACCCATTATTTATGCAGCAACCACAGTGAGCATTTTAATAACCAAATTCAGAACATGCCATTTTATAACTTAAATCCCTTTGATGTTTTTTTTTTATATCCTTAGACTAAAACAAAAAGTGCCAACAAGGCACTTCAAAATCTGCCTTTTCCTATGCATTTTGTACCACCATTTCCCCTGATATCCACTAATATAAACTTCCTGTCTGTAACTTAAGCACACCAAGGATTTTTATGCCAGGAAGTCTGCTGGCAGAAAAACACTCATCCCATGGCAACTTCTCCTCTTGTCTCAGCTCACAAGTGAACTTTAATAGAGAATTTCTCTAACTGCAATACATAAAATACTCCATCTGCAAAACTCCCCGACTCACCCAATTATTCTCTAACACATTATTCTGTTTATCTCCTCCATGTCAATTATTCTGCTTTGTAATTATCTTACTTGTGTTTACTTATTGATCTTCTACACAGAGGGTTCATATTATAAATTCCACCAATATATTCATGTTGTTGTCTTTTAACCATTTTTTCTCACCACCTAGAAAAATGCTTGTAAGACAATGTGTTCACTAAATATTCATTGAATGAACAATAAAGCTATCATCTCAAATTTTACTTAATCCTAATATGTCCATTCATAAGTATTAAATAAGAATTTATTATATGTGGCAGATGGTGAGAAACTAACATCACTCCGCTTCTAGAACAAAGGTCAGCATACTACCGCCCAAAAGCCAATTCCTGCTGCATGTTTTTATAAATAAAGTTTTATTGCTTATTCATTAACATATTGTCCTTGGCTGCTTATGTGCCACAAAGTCAAAATTGAGTAGTTGCAACAGAAACTGTCCTGGCTTGGGAAACCTAAAATATTTGCTATCTGGTCCTTTATAGAAAAAGTTTATTGACTTCTGCACTAGAAAATTACAATGTGGTGATTGCTTCAAAAGAAACCCTCTCTAGTGGAGTTTTCAAAACTTATAATTAAACAAAGAATTTTAAGGAGAGCCTAATACATCTTATACAAGATCAAGATCAGTGTCTGTTCTCTGTCTTGATCTTTCCATGTTTATAGTCTTGAATCTCCTGACAGACATATCTATTAATATTTTGATATACAGCAAGTCCTGAATAATTATGATTTAAGTTTTATCATCTGTGAGATAAGAACAATAATATTGACTTTGACTAATTGACTGAATTCTTCTGAGGAAAGAGTGCAGTGTCCCATACCTGTGCCCAAGTTTTACATTTGACTTCATATTTCTGATTACTCCTTAAGTAATAGTGTTCTTCTACCTTTCCCTTCTTTCTGTTTCACTTCTTGGGAAGACTGTTTAGAGGTTATAAACTTGAATTGTAAAATGAGACCATCTGGGTTTAAATTCTAACTCTAATATATGATTTCCTTCTAATTTTTATTGAAACATAATTAACATTTAATATTGAATAAGTTTAAGGTGTATAAGGTATTGATGCAATACACTTATATTACAATATGACTGCTATGTAGCATTCATTAGCTAAGAACTCTGTCACATAATTATCATTTCTTCTAATGGTGGGAATAGTTAAGATCTAGTCTCTAAGCAAGTTTAATGTTTATAATCCCGTTTCTTTGTCTATAATCACTATGTTGTGTTTTAGATCTCCAGGATTTATTTATTTATTTACTGCAGATATTGATAAATTAGTTAACCTCTTCAAGTCTCAGATCTTTATTATTAAAATTTAAAAAAAAAGAGCTAATGTTCAGTTTGAGATTACTGTGAGCCAGGTAGTGCTTTAAGCCTTTTAGATACATTCATTCATTTAATACTCTCACCAACACAATGAAATCAGGGTTATTCTAATCATCATCTCAATTTATGTATAATAAAATTGAGGCACTGAGAAGGTAACTTGTCTAAGATTACTGGTCTAGTAGGTAGAATAGCTGAGATGTGAACCCTGTCCTCTCATTATAGCATAAAATTCTTGTTAGGATTAAGTGAAGACAATGATAAAATGACAGTTCCAGTATTAGAAAGCACTTTACAGATGATAGTTTATACTATCATTTATACAATTGTCTAAAGGTTTCTATTTTGAGGTGAGAAATGTCCAACCCTATTCTTTCTTAATAACTTTATTTCTGAATCAATTAAATCAAAATAAATATACTTAGCTCATCCATTTGCATGATGCCTTTTAAATAGCAGCAAAAACTCACCTTTCATTTGTGTGTGTATGTGTGTGTATATGTGTGTGTGTGATGTCACACTCTCTAGTAAAAATCTCTAACATCCAGATAATCTAAGTTTTTGCAAGCCCCTATATTTTTAGCCTGAATAATCATGACAAAGTAAAAAATTTTTTCTAATTTCATCCTTGAGCCTTTCTGTCCCTGAGATGTCTACAACACATACTAGACCAGGAATTAAAATCTAGAAAGAAAAAAATGAAGTGAAATGTTCTAAAAATTGCATTTTTCAACTTAATGTTTTTTTTTTTTAATGAGTGTTAATCAACAAATTTATTATTATGGTAAACCATGACCAGGCCTCCTTCACTGAATTCTGTAGTAAGCCCAGTGATACTTTAGGAACAAGAACACGGAAGTACTTAGGTTATGTAAGTACAACAAAATTATCTCCATAATGTAATAACATGGAGAAGACAAAACAATTTTGAAAATTGTTTTTGGCCTTGACAAATTCTGGTTTTAATTTCATTATTTGGCTTCAAATTTGAAAACCCTATTATGCATAGCCTTACCCTCACCACTGCAAGCAGAGAGATGGCACAGGCTTTACTGTGGAGAAAAATATGTGTTTTGAAAAATTTTCCCAAGTATACCTGTGTGCTTTTTGAAAGAACATATGTTAGATTCCATAGAATGGTATTTTAAAAGTTGTGTATAATACATAGTACATTGTAGAAAAATATTCATCTTCTCAGGTATGTTTCCCCCCTGCCCCAAATAGTACCTATATAAGCCTCTTAAGAAATGGAAAATGATGTCTCAGGTTTGTAGCACTAAGCTATCCATGGTTAGTGCTGTGGCTCTTGAATTCCTCAGAAGAAAGTTTGTGATTACCCATATAATAGAATGGTAGTGGATAAAGTTTTTTAAATTGAAAGATACTATCTGAAATATATGATGAAAATATTGCATGAGCACAGAGGCAGAGGCTAGCATGTGCAATGGAATTTGAGGTTTAATGCCAAGGAATGATGGGAGATACTGTTGAATGAGTACTGTAAGATCCCAAAGCATAATGCTTTGAATGCAGAATTAAGAGTTTGAAGGTAGGTGGAGAGCTGTTAAGGATTTCTTGCTTAACCCATTACTACAGTAAAGACTGCACCATAACACTTTTGAACATTTGTCAGTACGTGATACCCACTTTGTACAAAGACATAGTTGCAACCAGAGCACACAATTTTGTTTTCTTTAAGCCAAGAGGGGAGTTTCAATATTATTGCATTATTAATATAGATCAGTGGTTTCCAGGATTTTTGCTTTTAGGACACTTTTATATGTGTCTTAGTCTGCTTAGTATGTCATAACAAAGTACCCTACACTGAGTGGTTTAAACAACAGAAATTTATCTTCTCATACTGTGGAGACTGGAAGTCTGAGATCAGGTGCCAGCATGGTCAGGTTCTGATGAAGGCTTTCTTTGTGGCTTATAGATGGCTGTCTTGTCCATGTGTCCTCTCTTGGCCTTTTCTTGGTGTCTGTGTGTGGCAGGGAGTGGGGGAGAGAACAAGAGAGAGCAAGAGCAAGAGACAGAGAGAGAGAGAGAGGTCTCCCTCACCCTTTACTATAAAGCCACCAATCCTATCAGATTAGGACCCCACCCTTAGGAATTTATTTAACCTTAATTTCTTCCTAAAAACCTTATCTCCAAATACAGTCACATTGAGGGTTAGGCTTCAACATGTGAATTGTGGGGGAACACAGTTCAATTCATAACAATGCTTTCAGAATCTCTGAGGATCCCCAAGAAATTTTGTTTATTTGGGTTATATTCATCTACTATATTAGAAATTAAAACTAAGGAATTTTAAAAACAGAATACATAGTGTGTATTTCATTAGCTGTCTAGAAGACACCACTTTATACTGATAGAAAAATAGAATGACTAATGCAAATAAAACTTTAATATAATGAAAATAGATTTGATCTCACAGATACACTGAAAGGATCTTGGGGGTTCGCAAGGTACCCCAAAAAACTTTGAGAACCACTCACATAAAAGAAAGTTGAACATTCTAGATATTTTTTAAATAAGTAATTCTCCACAAAAGAAGCCATTATATAATTTTATGTTTTGAAAAGTATCTCAGAGTCTAAAGATCTTTTTTATTCCAAGGTTAGGATAATGCACAGAATTTACAAGGCCAGGCCTCTGTCTCCCATCATTACATCACCATTTTCACACATAAACCCAAAGGCAGTTACAAGTTTTCATTCTTATCTTTATGTGGTCTCACTCTTCTCTTAGAAGAAATCAACTTCAGGGCTATGTTCAGGGGCCAGACAAAAGATAGGCATATATTGATTTTACCAGGAATGGCAGAATACTTATGTCCTCACTGTCTCTCTTTACATCAGACTCTTGTCTTTCTTACAGCACTCTTTACACACACACACACACATGCACACACACACACACACACACACACACACACACACACTCCATCTTGATCTTCAAATGTAGTAAAGTATTCATTGAAACTATTTTAATATGAAAAGGCCACTATAATATTATATTTTGAATTCTTAAAAACACACTGGTTTTTAATACCTCATTGCTTCTAGTACTGGCTGTGATTTTTCTTATTAAATGTCATTGAATGTTTTGCCACCAAAGACTGGGCCTTATCTTTTTACAATTGTGTGTGATCGCCAGCATTTCTTCCAATATCAGCAAATGAAATACTTGGGGCAGAGCTTTATTCTACAATATTATTGTCTTCTTAGAAAGATATTAAGATTTTAAATAATTATAAAAATTACTGCAAAGTTAGTACTCATCCACTGAAAAATGTCTTTCAGCAATTTGATATGCAGGAAAAATATATATTCTTTTTTGCATATCAGAATTTTAATATTATGTTAACTTTTAAAGACCTAATAAAAATTAAAGTTTATATTTTGACAACTTGAGTCAAAATTAATCTAAAAACAATGCTTAAAGTGAAGGTGCTTTAATAAATAAATAGCAGAACTCAGCTTGTGAAAGATACTAACTCTCAATATAAAAGAACTCCAAATATGTACTTTTGAATATTTCTATTTTCTTGTTTAAGCAGATATTAAGATAAAAGGTCTGGCTCCCCCAATTTACTTTATGATCACATCTTTGAGAAATAATTACTTCTGTATACTCAATATTTGAATAACATCAAGAAGAATTTACCCCTCTAAGAAAGGCATTAAAAATGGAAATTATTGATACTCAGTAATAAAGTAACAAACCATTTTTTTGAAACTAGATTTTCCTGGATAATGTATGTCTTATTTAAGAAGTTAGAAAATATAACTGCTATAGTCAGAGAGTGACCAAGTTAGCAATGGTGAAACAAAAGTCTTATGTTTTTTAAAGTTTTGAGTACAGTTAATAGTATGTATGTCAATTTAAGTTATTCTTTAACAACAACAACAACAAAATGCTGCATTAATAAAATAGGTAACACTAAAATCTTTGTGATTAGATAGTATAAAGCAATAATATAATTGGTATCAATTATCTTTATTTTTCTCAATCCAATCTTACCTTTTGTCTTTATCTAATTACTCAAGGAAAACAACTATTTCCCCACTCTTTTCTAAAATTTGCTCCAGGTGGCAGAGAATAAAAGGATATAGAATGAATGAACAGCTCAGAAGAACTGATTCTTCTGGATCACTTAAGAATATTTAAAAATCTGAAAAATCTAAATCACCTAGATTCCTTCCACCTTGAGAGACGAATTAATTTCTTATATTGTGTTATGTTCCATAGGGCAATGTTCTATACCCTAAAATATCATTCTAAAACATTATAATTTTAAGGCAAGAATGAGGAAAATAAACATAGTCATTTGTCCAATGGCTACACAAGGATATTGGGTTAGGAGAGATCTTAGATATCAATAGGAGAAGGCAGTTCTGAATGCTAAATCAAATTACACCTTTTCCTGTTGGGATTTCAACATCTGCTTCTGTGTAGATTGATTAGAATAAAGCAGGCCATCAGAGGCCCTTTGTCTGTGTTTGACTGGGTGAAACAGCTGACAAGTGGCCATCAGATTACCCACAGAGGGGCAGCTGCGAGATAGGAGTTTGACAGCTGACTTCATTATAATTCCTACACTGCAGACTGAAATGGATTTGTCCTTTAATTGAGCTGGGCCAGCAAACTGCCTAGAGAGGAAATGGGGGAAAAAAATGGTTGGATACTGATAACAGAAAAGGTAGCATGTAAATCCCATTGTAGCTCAGAACAGATAGTATCAGGACAACTCTGGAAAGAAATGTTTTGGTATGTTAGGCATTTCAGTCACTTTAATTGAAATTGCCATAACTTGGTCATTGTAATGTCTTCAAAAGTTTTTTTCATTAATCAGGAACCTTTTCTCCTCCCTTACCAGGTAATTTTCAAAATATTTTTATATCACCTCCTTTTGCACATGCTTTTGAATTATATATAGAAAGAGAAGTTTCTTTAAAAAGGGAATGAGCATTTACATATAAAAAATCTAAAAGTGTACTACAGTTAATAGGATTCTAGAGGGTTCTGATAGGAAAAAATTTGCAGATGGCCAAATTATATAGTTAACTATGATTCAGTATGTGTAGATATAGTCAAGAACATAAAATAGTATAAAGTCAAATATTATTGAGTGAAATCTTACAATCTGAAATATCAAAGGCAATTGGACTTAACGAAACACATAGGTCAAAATAATCCACTATTTTATATTAAAACAAAGACAATTTAAAACTGCATACATTTTGAAAGTGGTGTAGATTTTCACTATGGGAAAATAACTTTGTAATAGGCTTTGGCATTTAAACATATGTGCTTCTGTAATTTGTCTTCATTTGCTTCCGATAGATTTTTCTCTGTTCACATTAAGTATGAAATAATTACTAAAATATTCACACTGGTCATAAACAAAATAATGCATATTGTTCAATGTGAATCTTTCCATTTACATTATTATCATTTTATTTTAAATATTGACACTTTTATTATTTACAGTTATAAAATTAATTGAATAAATCAACAATAGGTATTATAGTCATGATTTTTTTTGTTATTGTTAATATCTTCAGCTTCTTCTCTCACAAAATTTTTGTAAGTTAATTACAAGAAGAAAATGCTTTATGTTTATTATCATGGTTCGCTCTTCCTGTCTATGAATGCAAAATTAAGAATGTAAAATAGTTAAATAACAAGCAATCAAAAGAAAATCTATATAAATGACAAACTGAATTATTTTTAGAATAATAGAATTTTATGCACTCAAGTAATTAGTGAAAATTAACTTAAATAACTCATTTCTTTTTGGTGGCAAAAATCTATATATATATGTGGGGCAAAATCCTAGGACTCATAACACATTAGAGATTTTCTGAACAGAGGAATTTGAAGTCTGGTTTATTGAGGCCAGTGGTTGAATGTTACTGTCAGACTTTTCAGAATGTCAATGCTTAACTCATGAAGTTAAGTATTTAACATTTATAGTGGGTGAGAATACAGTCTCTGAACTAAACCGCCTAACAGCAAGTTTTAACTGTTATCTACTATTCATGTATTCTTGGACAAGTCACTTTTAAAAATCTCTTTATGCCTCAATTTCCTAATTTGTAAAATTAGGAGGCTAATGTTACCCATCTTTATAATATTACAGATTTTTTCTGTGGGTATATGTGTGTATAACAATTAATACATGTAAAACCTTTAAAACATATATAAAGTAAGCCTAATACTAAAGAAAATGTTAACTATGATTTACCTTCCCCACCCTCAATTACCCTTATTTTCTTTTTTTTGCATCACAATCTCTTAGAATATAAGTAAATGAATAATACAAAAATAAATACTTTTATGAAAATAGCACTCAATAATAAAATTTATAAAATTATCTACATGTATTTCTTAAGCAAACAAGCATTCTAGAAATAAAATTTCCAAGTTCGAGGAATAAATTCTGAAAGCAGTTTCTGATTTATTCTTTTTGAGATTTTGCTTCATTAGTTATAGCCTTTTCTTGGAGTGGTTTCCAGATGACTAACACATTCACCTTTAGAGGAAAACAACAACAACAATAACAAATAAACAGAACAAAAAAGAAAAAGTTAGAGAGAGGGAGAAAAGATACTCAAATCAGACAAGCTGATAAAGTTATATTTCTTATGCAACCATGGCAAATGTATTGCAGAAAAGAAGGCCTGGATCTATTTTACACCCTTATTTGAATTTTTGCCATTGAGTTCAGACACCATCTTGTTTCCTGCCATCTGGCATCTGGGTTTTCTTACTTCAATTAAACATTAACTACTTTTAAACAATCTTATTTTTTCCCCTAACTTCTCCGGAATTTTGAACTAAGTACAACTTGCCAATGTAAGAGACACATGAGATGAGCACTGTTTTACAAAATAGTGGTGATTAGAACCATTTAACCTTAAGAACTGATTTCACTCAATCTCTTCTTCCTTTTCCCTGAAACACAGTGCAGCAACCTCCTAAAAGACATCCCATAATAAGTCACAAAAAGTAATATAATAGTCTCTCAATATCATAATTTACATGCAACAAAATTTAGCACAAACATACAATTAGGTTCGTCTCCTTTCAAACTGAAAACAATGATGACATTTTTTAGAAAGTAAATGTTAAAACTTATAAAGTAAAAAAAAACACAAGTCAATATTTCCATCTCTGAATTTGTTTAGTATCTGTGATTTGGAAAAGATGCTTCCTTTATCAGGACAGTCTTGTCCTCCCAGGTTGAATGTCAGCTTTGGATATGAGGACCTTTTTCTTATTCTGGATTCAGGTATTCAAAGTTATGAATGGGCAAAAACACACAAAGTTTTAAGCTGAACTTTTAACTTTACTTGAAGGGTGTTTGTGATCCAGAGACTCCCTTTCATAGTTACTTCTAAAAGTCAGGTTTGGCTTTGGGATGGAATGTCTGGAGGAATAGCCCATCTTAATCTTTAGAGAGTTTACATTTTAAACTTCATGAAAATCTACAGGACTGATATAGCAACAACAATACTAGTATAGAAAAAGAATCTGACTGAGGATTAATTCAGCCTTTTTTAAACTTAGGAACTGTCAATCAAGGACTTGAGATGAGGAGATGAGGAGTAAAGAAAGAAATAGAAGAAGCAGGTACACTAAATCCAAATTTATATTGTTAACAAAATATTGGGACCTTCTTGGTCTGAGAGAAAAGAGGGATTGAAAGGCTAAAAAGTCCAAATTTAAAAAGCTATTTTTTTTCCAAAATTTCAGAACCTGTTTCAAACTCAGGAGATTTAAAATTTATCTCATTCTATTGGATTTCTCCTTTATTTTTGATATAGAGAGATCATTATTTCATTTCTAATATAACAAATTGAGACTGTAATTTCCCTCAGTACTGATTAAATACATTTTGATATTCTGAATCATTATCATCATTCATTTTGAAATATTGTTCAATTTCACTTATGATTTTTTTTTTGATCCTTGAGATATTTAGAAGTATCTTGTTTAATTTGAAAATATTTGTGGTTCTCTTAGGTATTTTATGATTTTTGATTTTAAATTATACCTCTTGTGGCCAGAGAATATATCTGCATGATTTAATTCTTTTAAATTCATTGGGGTTTGTTTTATTTCCCTGTATAATGTATGTGATGGTTAACATAACATATGTTCATGAAAAGAATATGTTTTCCTCAGTTGTTGGATACAGTGTTCCATAAATATCAATTAGGTTAAGGTAGTTGACATAGTTATTGAAACAATCTGTTTATTGATTCTTTTTATTTAGATGTTCTATTAATTGCTGAGAGTGATGTTGAAATCCCCAACTGTAAGTAAAAAATTATCTCTCTTTAATTCTGTTTATTTCTGTCATGTATTCCTTATAAATTGAGCATTTTATCATTATGAGATATCACTGTTTACCTCTGGAAATACTTTTATTTTTAAAGCCTACTAGTGTGATATTAACATAGTCACTCCAGCCTTCTTAGGTATGTTGCAAACATGGCATACTTTTTTCCCATCCATTTGCTTTCATCTTATTTATGTCTTTATATTCAACGGGAAACTCTTGTAGATAACAGATAATTAAATTATATACTTTAAAAATATTCTAATAATCACTGACTTTTAATTGGAGTGGTTAGATCATTAATATTTAATGTAATTATTGACATAGTTGTGATTTAGGTCTTCTATTTGCTATCTGTTTTTTGTTATTCTATTTCTTTTTATTATTCCTTTTCTGCATTCTTTTAGATTATTCAATTATCAGAATTTCATTTTAATATATCTATTGTCTTTTTTAGCTTGACCTTTTACATTGCTTTCAGTGGTTGCTCTAAAGATTATTATATATATATATATATATAATATATTATTATATTATATATATTAATATATATTTATATTATCTATATTATATATATATTTAATTTTTTAGTTTACTTACTGTTAATATTATACCATTTTATATAAAATGGGTAAAGCCTGCAACCATCTCTTATGTTATAGTTGTCATATATATTACATATACATGAAATTATAGGGCCCACAGGACAATGTGTTATTGTTTGCTATAAACGGTTCTGAATAGTTTTCTTTAGGATTTCTTAGAATGCTGATCTGCTGGAAATGAATTATTTTAGTTTTTTTCTTTATTTAAAAATAGTTTTATTTTATATTTACTCTTAAAAGATAATTCTTCTAACTATAGAATTTAGTTTTTACTTTACTTTCTCACTTATAGATTTTCAGATAAAAAATTTATATTAATTTAAATTGTTGTTTCTTTGTAGGTAATGTGTTTTTTTTTTCATCTGCTTTTAAGATTTTTTTTTATCTTTAGCAGTTATTTTGTCTATAATGTTCTTAGGCATAATTTTCTTCATATTTATCCTTGATCTTTGAAAAACTTCAAGAATCTTTAAATTTGGATATTTCATCAAATTGTGAAAAGGTTAAAAATTATTTTTTCAAATATATTGTTTGTCTGATTCTTTCTCTCATCTTTTCCTGGGGCTCTAATTAGACGTATGTTAGAACTTTTGATAAAGTTCCACATATTCTTGAGGATCTCTGTTTTTTTTAAATTATTTTTCTCTCTTCATGTTCACAGACTTTCTCTCATCCATATTGTTTGTTAAGAGCTCTTTTGAATTTCAGAAATTGTATTTTTAATCTATATAATTTTCCTTTGTTTCTTGTCATAATTTCTATTTTATATTTATTAATTGTGAGTATACTTTTTCTTACATTTTTGAATAGTGTTATAATTGCTATTAAAAATACTTGTCTACTAATTATTACATATGATTTCTCTCATAAGTGTCTTTCTATTCAAAATGAGTCCAATATTATTGGTTCTCCATATGTAGAATAATTTTAGATTGTGTTTTGAACATTGTTATACTGTGAAGGTTGAGGACGCTGTTTTACTCATTCGAAAACATTTTCAATTTTGTTGTTTTGGTTGAACAGGCACTTAACTTGTTGGAATTAAATTCCAAATTTTACATTTCAAATTTCAGTTTAGGTTAGTCTGTTTAACGTTTACAGGAGTATGTGTTTTCAGGAGTAAAACTGATTTGGGCAGAGTTGATACATAAAATTTTGGATTTTCTTCCTCTAGTTCTCACCTTTATTAGACCCTTCTCACTTTTAAGCAGCTGTTAGCTGCCTCAGATTCTGTTATCTGGATATTTGAGGCACAGATATCTTAAGGGTTTTATTAAAATTTTAGCTGCATAAAGTTTTGATCAATTTATACTAAAATTCATTTCTTAAAAGTAGAAGTTATAAAGTTAAAAATTAAGATAAATCAATTGACAATAGAGAAGGGTGCTGAGTCTTTGATTTCCTAAACTAAGAATGTCTGCTAAGTGTTAAAACACCCTGGTATGTATTTCTATTACACTTTGATATATAAACACTGAACTTCATAATCAAAAGCTGGTCCTTTGGAGAGGTTTTAATGGAAGCTTTAGTAGGAAGACATAGCCAAGCTACCTAATGATTTAATTCTCTGGATTTTATTTTACATAAATAGAATTAGTAGAAAAATGACAAAACTCAATATTGGTTAGAATTGAAGACAACTGATTCTCATTTACCATCAATGAAGTATAAGTTGGTATAACTTTTGTTGTGGGAAATTAGGCAATACAAAGCTAATATCAGAAAAACTATAAATTCCATTAGATATAGTAATTTTGCCTCTACAAACAAGCATTTTCTTGCTTAACCCAGAGAAATAATTAAAAATATGATGAGATATTAGATACACAAATGAATGTCAATTAGGGCACAGGGCCAGTTGTAGCAGAGGAGACTATATCTGCTCCACTACCATTCCTCTACTATGACTTTTGTAGAAATCAAGATCATTTGATAGACCAGATATATATGGTATGAGGAAACAGGCAGGGTTGAAATGTATTAAAAACCTCTGTGCCCCATCTCATAGCTCCGTTCTCAGCTACTATTTTTTGTTTTTTGTTTTTGTTTTGAAAAACATAGTTTTATTCAATTGTTACCTTAAAAATGATGGGAAAAAATGTTAACATTAATGGGTACAAAATGGAAATTTATTTCCATAATTTCTTGTGCAAGATTTTGAGTGTTTTCAAGGTTATGAGCAGTACATTATTTGTATGTGTTCAAACTTGCTAGAAAATCATTTTAGCAAATTATTTCACTAAAAATGTCAAATACAAAGATTCATAACATCAAAAAACTTACATAATGATCTATTGAATATTAACAATTTTACTCCTGGAGAATAAAATTGAAAAGCGAGTATCAAAGATTACATACTAACTTCTGATACAGCTTATGCTGAGCTGAATGGTTGTACAATTTCAGGGTCATCTTTTAGATCGTATTCTATGTAAATTCTCTGCCTGGAATTGTGCAGTGAGAAAAGCCCTCCAACATCTGTTTTGAAGAATTTTTAGCTGTTAGTTTATTTCATTATCTTTCTATCAAAACCTGAGTATTTCCAGACTATTAAAGTCACTGCATTGAAAACATTATCAAACCATGACCTAAGGTCTACTATAAGCCTATATGTTAGAGGAGAAAACAATGGGGAAATAATTGGCTCAAGTTCTCCCAGCTGAGATCATGTTTAGAACTCTGATACTTGCCAGAAACCTTGGGTAAAAAATCATATATCTGCACATCATTCCACTCTATCACAAGAAAAAAAATAAGGCAAATGAGGCTAACATCTTTCCACCTTTCCCAAAAGTCAGGGCATTAACAGCTACCGTGTGCAGACTAAATTGTTAAGTTTCATGTCTGAATGAACAAGGAAATGGCATAGGTCATAGGTGAGATAGAGCATCCTGCAACCCATTTTGAAAAGCAATTTTTCACATGGCATTCTCCTTGAACTAGAGTTGACTATTGTTAAACACAAAAATATCCTGAAGTATAAGTGCCAAAATACTTAAAAGCATATTATTGAGGAAACTGGAGAGCATTATTATTTCTCTGTAGATCAAAACATGAAATAAATTTTAAAATAGAGTCTTCTACTACTAGATAATGCAGAGCTTAATTTGTTGCTGTAATTTACTATGAAGGTTTAACAACATATGGATAGATTCTGGGAGAATGTTATTATTATTACTAATTTTTGGAAGACAGAGACAGCATCAAATTAAACATTACAACCATTGTTTTAAAACATGCTCTCATCATTAAATTATTCTGATTAAATTATTCTGCCTTGATATTATCTAAAATTTATTTACTTTTTATTTTTAAAAACATAAGAAGTACTCAGGAACACACCTACCAACATAGAAGCTAAGATCTTAACAATAAAATATAGTTGACCATAAGGTATTCTCACAATGCTTACCTCTCACTTTACTGGAGTAAACATCATCCCTAATATATATTTATTTTTTTCTTGGTTTCGTTTTTTAAACAGCTTTCTTGAAATTGACATAAAATGCATTGTACCTGTTTTTTTTTTTCAGTTTTATTGAGATATCATTGGAATATAACACTGTAAGTTTAAGGAGTACATGATATTATAAATATGTGTGTGTGTGTGTATTATATATATATATATATATATATATATATATATATATATATAGTAAAATAATTGCCACAATAAGTTTAATTAATATCCATCACTTCACATAGTTACAATTTTTTTTTGTAATGAGAACTTTTAAGATCTACTCTCTTAACAACTTTCAAATATACAATATAGTATTGTTAACTATAGTCACCATGTTGTATATTACAACCCCAGGACTTATTTATCTTCTAACTGAAAGCTTGTACCTGTTTGAGCACCATCGCCCATTTTGCACAACCACCCCCACTCTACTTTCATCTCTGGCAGCCACAAATCAGTTCTCTGTTTATATGAGGGTTTTTTTTCACATATAAATAAGATTATACAGTATTTGTCTGATTTCACTCAGTATAATGCCCTTAAGATACATTCATCCTATTGCAAATAACAAGATTTCCTTTTTTATGGCTAAATAATATTCTATTGTGTATATGTGTTTTCCATAGTTGCTACACTAATTTAGTTTTCTCTTTTCTATATAGCCAGCACTTGTTATCTCTTATCTTTTTGATGCTAGCCATTCAAACAGGTATAAGGTGATATCTCAGAGTGGTTTTGATCTGAATTTCTCTGATGAAAATTATGTTGAGTACCTTTTTATCTATTGATTGGTCATTTGAATATCTTCTATGGAAAAATGTTTGTTTGGGTCTTTTGCTCGTTTTTTATTCAGATTATATGTATTTTGCTATTGAGTTGTATGATTCCTTTCAAATTCTGGATAGTAACAGCTTATCAGATATGTACTTTGCAAACAAACATGTTTAAAGTGTAAAATTTGATAAGATTTGACATGTATGTATATATTTACATATACATATTATATAAATGTATGTGTAAAACATCAAAAAGTCAAAGTAATAATATACCCATCAATCCAAAAGTTTCCCCATTATAATTTTGTAATCTCTCCTTTCTTCTCCTTTCTGCCTGACCCCACATCTTCAGGCAATCACAGATATGTTTTCTGTCACTATACATTAGTTTCAGTATTCTAGAGTTTAATATAAATGAAACAAACGATTTTTCAGTCTAACTTCTTTCACTCAGAATAGTGCTCTATTTATTGCTCCTTCTCCCACCTCTGAAAATCACTGATCTTTTTATTATCTTCCTAGTTTTTGCCTTTTCCAAAATGTCAGATAGTTGGAATCATATAGAGTATAAAATTGTCAGATTGGCTTCTTTCATTTAGTACTATGTGGTTAAAATTCCTCCATGTCTCTTTATGGTGTTATAGCTCATTTCTTTTTAGCGTTAAATAATATTTTATTATCTAGATGTATCAGTTTATTTATCCATTCTCACCTATTGGAGGATATGTTAGTTGCTTCCAAGTTTGGCAATTATGAATAAAGTTGCTATAAACATCTGTATGCAGATTTTCATGTGGACATAAATTTTCAACTCCTTTGGGTAAATACTAAAAAAGTACAATTGCTGGATATTATCGTAAGAGTATATTTAGTTTTGTAAGAAATTGCCAAATTGTCTTCTAGAGTGGTTTGGGGTTTTGCATTCCTTCTAGCAGTCTATGAGAGTTCCTATTGCTCCACATCTTTACCATTTGGTATTGTCAGTGTTCTAAATTTTGACCATTCTAATAAATATATAGTGGTATCTCATTTTAATTTAAATTTTCCTAAGGACATATTACTTGGGCATCTTTTCATATACTAATTTTTCATTTGCATATCTTTTCTGGTGAGGTTTCTGTTAAAATCTTTAGCTTGTTTTCTAACTAGGTTGTTTATTTTCTTATAAAGTTGAGTTTTAAGAGTTCTTGTTTATTTTGAATAACACTCCAGTATCAGATGTGTCTTTTGCAAATATTTTTTCCCATTCTCTGGCTTGCCTTCTTATTCTCTTGACATTGTCTTTCATGGGGCAGAATTTTTTTTTTATTTTATTTTAATTAAGTCTAGCTTACCAGTTATTTCCTTCATGGATCATGTTTTTGATGTTATATCTAAAAAGTCATCACCATACCTAAGGTAATACAGGTATTCTCCTATGTTGTCTTTTAGGAAATTTATAGTTTTGCATTACATTCAGGTCCATGGTCCATTTTCAGTTAATTTTTATAAAAAATGGAAAGTCTGTGTCTAGATTTATTTTTTTGTATGTGGACATCAAGTTGTTCAAGTACCTTTTGTTAAATAGATCATCTTTACATCATTGTATTACCTTCACAACTTTGTCAAAGATCAGTTGACTATATTTATGTGGGTTTCTTTTGGGGCTCTTTTTTTCACCAATACCACACTGTCTTGATTACTGTAGCTTTATAGTGAGTTTTAAAGTCAGGTAGTACCAGTCCTTGAAATTTGTTCTTTTTCAATATCATGTTGGCTATTCTGGATTTTTTTCCTCCATATAAACTTTAGAATCAATTTTTAAATACTATAAAATAACTTACTGGGATTTTGATTGGAATTGTATTGAATTAGTAGATCAAGTTAAGAAAGTCTGATATCTGGGCAATATTGAATCTTCCTTTGAATGAACATGGGATATTTATCCATTTATTTAGTTTTTCTTTGATTTAATTCATCAGAATTTTGTAGTTTTCTTCATATAGACATTTTACATATTTTATTAGATTTATATCTAAGTATTTTATTTGGGGGTGCTAGTGTAAATGATATTGTTTTTAATTTCAAATTTCAAATGTCCATTGTTAGTATATGGAAAAGCAATTGATTTTTTTTATATTAACCTTATATCATATAACCTTGCTTTAATTGTTGATCAATTCCAGGAGTTTTTAGTTTTGTTTGCTTTTGATGATTCTTTTGGATTTTCAACATAGATAATGATATAATATAAACAACGGTTTTATGTTTCCCTCCTCAATCCATAGTTAGTTAATGGTCATTCTTTGCCTTATTGCATTAGCAAGAATGTTCAATGTTGAAAAGAAAAGAGAGATAATATTTTTGCCTTCTACCCGGTCTTTGTGGGAAAATTTTGAGTTTCTCACTATGAAGTATGATATTAACTATAGATTTTTCATAGATAGTCTTTATCAAGTTGAAAAAATATTCCTCTATTTGTAGTTTACTGAGATATTTTATTGAGAGTGGATGTTGAATTTTTTTCAAATGCTTCACATTTATAGATATTATCATAATTTTTTTCTGTCTGGATTTAATATAATCAGTTAATATACTGATTTTCAAATGTAATGAGATCATTAATACAATATCATTGGTTATACTACATAATTTTTAAATACTTTTTTGGATTTGATTTGCTAATATTTTGCTTTTTATTTTTGAAAGAGATATATTAGTCTGCAGTTTTCTAATAATGTAATTGTCTGATTTAGTAGTAATGTTAGTCTCTTAGAAAGTATTCTCTTTGCTTCTAGCCTCTGAGGATATTTTTAAAAACTGGTATAATTTCTTTCATAATATTCAGTAGAATTCACCCATGGATCTATCTGTGTCTGGTGCTTTCTGTTTTGAAAAGTTATTCATTATTTATTCAATTTTGAATAGATATAGGCTTATTCAGAGTATCTATCTCATTTTGTCTAAGTTTTTTCAGATTGCGCCTTTCAAGGCATTAGTTTATTTCATCTAGGTTATCAAATGTATGTGCCTAGAGTTGTTCATAGTATTTCTTTATTAACCTTTTAATTTTCGTGGTATCTGTAGTGATTTCATTTTTGATATTAATAAATTTTTCCTTTCTATTTTAAGCTGTTTTGAGTTATATTAATTTTATTGATCTTTTCTGAGAAACCAAATTATTTTAATTACATATTAAGACTTAAAATCAGTTAGTGTTGATCTTTCAGTTCTGTTTTTTTTTAAAGTCATTTTGATACTATTAGGATCTTTGAATTTCCACATGAAAAATATGAATGGCTTCTCATTTTAAAAAATAATTTTGCCAACGTTTTTGTTTGAATTGTCTTAATCTGTAAAAATCTATTTAGGACAATGAACAATTTAACCATTTTGATTATTTTCTGTCCACAAACATAGTACTCCATTTACTTGGTTCTTTAATTTTCTCAGCAGTCTTTTTTATCTTTTTGTTGTACATATCTTTGACACATTGTTTCCAGTCATATTTGTAAATTAATATTTTTGTTGCTATTTTAATTTTTTTTTAAATTTAGTTTCTGACTTTTTTTATTGGTGTTGTAAACTTTGGGGAGAAAGTACTATATATATGTTTTATATATAGTACTTTTATAAAATTGTATTCCTATAACACTAGCAATATCACAATACCAAATTGTAAACACTGATCAAAGATTTCAAACAAACAGAGACTAATGGACATGGACAATGGACTAGTGGTTACCAGAGGATTGGGGGAGGGGGGTGAATGGAAGTAGATGGAGGAAAAAATTTTAAATCATTTCTTCAATCAAAAAAATAATTAATTATTTTTTTTTAATTTCAAAGACAGAATAGAGACATAATTTAAATTTATGTATTTAAAATCTCAACATAGTAAAGATGCTAATTCTCTTCAAGTTATACACAGATATGATCTCTATCAAATCACAGCATAAATTTTGTCCATATAGATAATTTTATTATAAAAGTTGGGAATGCAAAAAAAATAGAATAATTAAAACCTTTTTAAAATAGAGAAACAAATAGGAGGACTCAGTCTACCCAATATTAAAACTTGTTGCATGGATATACTCATAAAAATGGTGTAGTATTGGCAGAGGGGTACATACGTAGATAAATGGAACTAAATAGAGAACGCAGTAGAATCACACAAATATGTCCAACTGATTTTTGACAACCAGTGCAGTAGAGGATATATATTCTTTTTAAAAAATAGTGCTAAAGCAGTTGTACAATCATAATAAAAAAAATAACACCTCACAAAATTAACTCAAAATGGATCAGAGAAGTAAATGTGAAATACAAAACTATAAAACTTGTAGAAGAACACATAGAAGATAATCTTTAGGATCTAGGGTTAGTCAAGAAATTCTTAGATTTGACATTATAAGCATGACCCATAAAAGGAAAAAATGATTAATCGGACATCATCAAATATATAAACAGTTGCTCTGCAAAAGAGACTGTGAAGAAGATAAAAATACAGACATACCTCGATGATATTGTAGATTTGTTTCCAGACCACCACAGTAAAGCTAGTATTGCAATAAAGTGAGTGCTAATCTTTTTGCTGGCAGAGGATCTTACCCTCACTTTGTAAAAAATAAAATAAAATCTTGTGAAGGACAATAAAACAGAACACTATAAAACAATGTATGCTTATAGAAGGTATAGAGTGAGAAAAAATATTTTCAAACTATATGTTGAAACAATTATAATATATAAATATCTCCCAAAACTTAATTATGAAATATAAACAATTCAATTAGAAAATTGGCAAAAGAAATGAACAAATATTTTACCGAAGAGGTAAAAAAAAGTCAAATAAGCATATGAAAAAATTTGCACGAACAACATTTCACCAAAAAAATGCAAGTCTTCAGGGGTCACCATAAAAAAAATAATAATAATTAATTTAAAAAATAAAGTAAAAAAACAAAAAATAAAAACAATAAAAATAAATAAAGACATAAGGTGACAATCATGATAAGATGTTCAACATCATTACTCATTAAGGAAATGCAAATTAAAATCACAATGAGATATCACTACAAATCTTTAAATAGCTAAAATAAAAAAAAAATGATAACAACACCAACTGCAAACAGAGAAACTGGATCAATCATATATTGCTGGTGAGAAGTCACTTTTTGTTCATAACCAGATGTCCTTTACGAGTCAGTGGTTAAACAGTGGTACAACAATAAATGATATACTATTCCGAATATACCTGACTCTAAACAAGAAAGCTGAAAGGGCTATATTAATATCAGACAAAGTAGATTTCAGAACAAGGAACAGAAAAAGTTGTGTCAAAAAATTGCTTCCGTTTCCACCTACAGCAAATAGAATAAGAATAAATTGAACCTGAATTAAGCATAAGTGACAAAAAATACAGATCAGAGCAAAACTCAGTAAACAAAATTACTAGACCCATTTATTTTTAAGGCTATTTTTCATATAGTTGAGGTTAAATCTACCATTTTGATTTTTTTAAATCTCATTTGTCCTTTGTTCCTTTCCTCCCCATTATCTGACTCTTTTTGAATTAATTGTGTATTTTTTATGGTTCTAGTTTATTGCTTTTTTGGTCTTATTAATTAAAATATTTCTTATGTTTTGTAGGGGTTGCCTTAAAATATCATTGTCTAACTTCAAGTGATATTATACAGTTTCAAATATACTTTAAAAATCTTAAAATAATATACTTCCATTTCTCCCTTTCTAAACTTTGTACTTTTGTTTTCATATAATTTACTGCTCTGTATGTCAAAAATTCAACAATGCATGCCATTATTATTTTTTTAAACAGTCAATCATTTTTTAATGAAATTTATGTCTTTGCATTCACTCATTTAGCTACTATTTCTGGTGCTCTTCATCTCTTTGTGTGCATCCATGCTTCCTTCTGAAATCATTTTGTTTCTACTTGAAGACCTTCCCTTAACATGTCTCGCCATTCACATCTACAGTTGATAAAGTCATTCTTTTTTTGTATATCTAAAACACTATTTAGTTTTCCAGTTTTTTTAATTTTTATTTTTTTTTCTTCTCCTCCCCAACCCACTCCACTGATTTTCATTTTTAAAAGATTATTTTGCTAGGTAAAAATTTTTATTTCTATAGTTTTCTTTTTTTTTCTTTCTTTTTTAAATTAAGTTTATTGGAGTAACATTGGTTAATACAATATAATTTTCAGGTGTACAATATCATTTGACATTTGTATATTCTATTGTGTATTTATCACTCAAAGTCCAGTTTCCTTCAACTATCGTATATTTGATCCCCTTTACCCATTTCACCCTCCTCTCATCCCCCTATATTTACTAAATTTTAGTTTGCTTGATTTCCCACAATATATCTGCTGTCATTCTCATGATTTTTCCTGTATTTATTGTGTCATTTTTCCTGTATTTATTGTGTCATTTTTCACTGAGTGTTTTAAAAGTTTGCATTATCTCTGTTTTTAAGAAAGCTGATTATGATAAGCCTTAATAGAATTTGCATTATGGTTTTATGTATAGGTGTGTGTGTGTGTGTGTGTGTGTGTGTGTGTGTGTGTGTGCGCATGTGTGCGCGCACGCGCGCGCGTGTGCTTTATAGATCTGTGGGTTAATAATTTTCATCAAATTTGGAACATTGTTGGCCATTATTTCTTCAAATATCACCGCTCTTCATTTGGAACCCCTATTTCACATATATTTGGTTACATGAAATTTTCCCACAAATCATTCTTTTCCCAGTTCTTTTGGCTTTATATATTTCCCTTGAGCTTTCTTTTGCTATGTATGCAAGTTTGCTTCTGAAATATTTTCTTGCACCTTTAATTTCATCTAGTAAATTTTTCATCTCAGACATTGGAATTTTATCTCTTGAATTTTAACGTGTGCCTTTTTCATATCTTGCACACTTTTCTTACTGTGTTTAATATTTCCTTCTTTCCTTTAGCTTCTCAGGCATATAGAATTCAGTCATAATATTTATTTTGATATCCTAGTCTATGAATTCTGCCATCAGTGTCATTTCTGGGTCACTTTTAGTGGATAGATTTTATTGTGTTTTCCTGCATCTTTACATATTTGATAATTTTTAAATGGATATGTCATTTTTGGATTTTATATTATTGTTTGCAATATAGATTTGTTTTTACAAACATTATTGAGTTTTGTTCAGGAACATGTTTAAGTTATTTGTAAGTAGTTTGATCCTTTTAGGTTTTTAAGTGTTGCTAAGTGTTACAGAGTTGTGTTTCCTTAAAGTTAATTATCCTCTAATAGTGAAACAAGAAATATCTAGATATTCTAAACAAGAGCCCCTGACTTATAAGATTTTCCCCTCTGGCAGTGCTTGTCACTCTTCCTTTTAATACTTCAGGTGATTCTTTTCCAGGACTTGTGTAATTTTCTCACATGCATGTTATGATCAGTTCTCAACTGAGTACTCAAAGGAGATCTCTGGAATTCTCTCTCTGGATACCTTTTTTCTCTTTTATGCTCTGCTCTATGAAGTGAAGCCTTCTTTGCTTTGTCAAAAACTCAGTTGTATCTGCTCAACTCACAGAAATGCCTGTCTTTGTCTGAATTTTTCCTTTCTACACCATGGCCTAGAAGCTTAAAGGGCTTCTAGAACAAGTGTAGTGCATACCTCATTTATGTTCTGTTTCTGATTTTCAATATTTCAATTGTCCTTGTAGTACTATAATGTCTTATGTGTGTTTGTTATTGTTATTGTTGCTATAATTTTTGGAGAGAAGGTAAATTCATTGTATGCTTCTCCATCTTGACTTGTCTTCCTTTGATATCTTTTCTTTCTCTAAAAAGTAATTTGCTTACACATGTCTAAAGAGTATATACTGTCATGATAGAAATTTTATTTTTAACTTTATTTTGTTGTAAGTAATATTTGCATGCTGCAATTCATCCATGTCATTGAATGTCATATACCCCATTATTTTAATATATTTTCATTGATTCATATACATTCCTTTTGATGGACATTTGGTATTTCTATTCTGAGAATTACTGCTATGAAATGTTTATAAATACCTTCTATGATACACGTTTAAAATGTTCTTTTATATATAAGCCTAAATTTAAATTGCTTTTAGGGTGTATGAGTATTTAAATATGAATTTTCCAAAGTAGGTACAAAACATTACACTTCCACCAGCCAGTTTGAGAGTTTCAATGGACATACTTGTCTCCAACATTTTGTATTGTCACACTTTTTAATTTTTACTGGTTGAATTGGTGTAAAATGGAATTGTATTTTGGTCTTGATTTGCATTGACTGACTTTCAAAAGGTCCAAACTATTAAACATATAATCTTATTTTAAAATATGATTTTACTTCCAATTATTTGTATTTTAAAAATATTTTTATATATGTTATTATTTTATTTATAGAAATATTTCATAACTTGTTCAATTTCTAGATATTTGTTATTCTTGGATTCTATTATAAACAGCTAACTTTTTTAAATTACATTTTTCATTTGTTTATTCCTGGTTTATAAGCTTTATATTTTTCTATAAAATAAATATATATAAATTATATATAAAATATCTATACCATATATAATAAATATATGAATACACAAAATGTAAAATTTAAATACATATCATAAAATATATTTATATAAAACTAAAGTATATTTTCTTTATTTTTTAATATAAATTTTATATCCATCTACCTTTTAGATAAAGTTTTAATTTTTTAATACATTTCTCTTACCTGGCTCTTGATTTTCTAACAATTGCAACTATTTGAACAGAACTACCCTGAAAGTTTCTCTTTTTTAGTCAAAGAAGTTTTTGACTTCTTTATGCTCAGCTATTATCTAAAAACTAATTTAAAAAATAACTTATATAAAGATATAGCTGTTAAGGGCTATCAATCCTTCAAAATAATCCTGTTTTATGGTATTAAATATAGCACAGTGGTATATATGTATCTTTGATAGAGTAATTGCATATGTATTTGGTAAATCTCCCATATCTGATAATTAAATTCTTCTCTTTGCATACATATACTGGTGTTGAATATATTGGTGCTTGTTGGCCTAGGAAGCTGAACATAATGAAGCTTCCTATAAACAGAAAAAATAATGAAGTCATTATATAGTGATTAAGTCACCAATAACTATTGAGTTATGGAAGTAGATCTGGGACACTAAAAGGACACTTATTCCATCATGCATTCATTTATTAATTTATATACTCATTCTATTCCATAAAAATTGATTGGGTCCCTCCTTTTGCCTAGAAGTGTGCCAGAGTGTAAAGTATATGAAAGATGCATTAAGCTTGGTAAATCAATGCTGTTCTCTCATGAGTGCCTAATATCATAGCAGATTCCACAGAGATCAGATCACCTTGTGTTTTTGTAATTAATCAGAGGCATAGTTAACATATAAATACAAAATTTATTTTAAAACTATTATGAGTGTGACAATAATATAGATTTTTATGTAATTTAGAAATAATCTAAAGATAACTTAGAAATTATCTTGTTCTTTATTTTATTGCTATATGACTATAAGTTTAAGATGGGTTAAGAAGAGTAGTCTCTACAGTTAGGCTGCCTTAGTATAATCTCAGGCTCCATCATTTATTTTCTGTATTTTTGTAAACAAATGACATAATTATTAATTAAGTCTCTAAGTCTCAGTGTTTTCACATGTAAAATCGGGATATAATCTTAGTAATATTGATACTAAGTGGAATACCTTAGTACAGTGCCCAACACGTAGTAAATAAACATCACTTACCAATAATGAACTATTAGTAGCAGCACAATGATTTGAGACCATTTTTTTGAATCATTGAAAAGGGGGAAATCTGACTCCAAATCCCCTTGTGTGCATGAGGCAATGGTCTAACTAATAATCTCCTATATTGGGTTAGGTGTGTCAGGTTTTATTACTGCTCTTGCATTACTTGCTTTCCCTTCTTGTGAGAGAATTTTACTTCCTTGAGACCTGGAAGTCAGGTGTGGCCACATGACTTGCCTTGGTCTGTGAAATGTGAATGAACCTGACATACACTATTTTCAACCAGAAGCCTTAAGAGCAATTAAATAGGTTTTTTCTTCTTCTTTTCTTTCTCCATTAGGCCAACATGACCTGTAGAAGCTAAGCCTTATGGATTCAGAAAGAAAAATTTGTGAAGCAGAACCTCAGCTAACCCATGATAAATATGCATTGTGGTCAAGAAATGAACTATCATTGTTGTAAACTATTGAATTTTCAGACTCTTCATTACCACAGAAATGACCTTTGCTACTATAAAATGATCTAGTAAAAGCTGACTAATGCAGTGAACTACATATGTTTTCTGTGCATTGTCTTGCTACTTATTTCCATGGAAAGGTTGTCTACAAAATCTGCTAAGTATATGGTTGAATTGTGTGCATTTTATTTGTCAATTTTATCTGTAAAGCGCTAATCTTCATTCTAGATTCAAGAGAAAAATATGAATAACTTTTCTTTTTCAGTTTTTATTCCAGATGTTTGGCAACATACAGACATAATAGAATGTTAATGGTTTCAAAATGAAATCAAGTCAGACTGTTAGTCTCATTTAAAGACTGTTTAAAAAAAATGAGAGAAATAGAAGTCGTCTTCCTGAAGGTAGCCTCTTATTCATTTGTTAAGAAGTTTCTCATTTGTCATCTGGTCTGAAGACAGATTTATTCAGCTCAAACAAAGTTAACTAAATAATTTTTTAAAAATACTGGTCACATATCAACAGCCAATAAAAATACATGTTTTGATGATCTTTCAACATTAAATATTGTTAAATTTTTTTAAAATGATGAAAATATAATTGAGAAAAGTAATTAAAAATGGCACATTAGTGAAAAATAATCATTAGGAAAGCAAGAAATTCTTTACAATTGTTCAGTGGAAGAAGTTTTTATAAAATAATATTTTTTAAATTATCTGGTTTTTTTTTTTGGATAATGCATCTGAGGGGAGATACAAAGTATTGAACATGAAGAGAAGTAATGGGACTTTACACTATGGTAGAATGATGTTTTTTGAAGTCTGTGTTTGGTACATTGCTATTAAATCTCTTTCATATGTATTTTTGTCTCTTCAACATTTAACAGAATTTTAAAGAGGAGAAATGCATCAAGGTGAAAAATGAAAAATATTTGTTTGATTTTTGACATGTAAATCGTGAGTGACAATTATCAGGAAGTGCTTCAGAAAAGTGATGATGGTAGAAGCCAGATTGGAGATGGTTGAAAAAAAAGTAAGAAATAATAAAATGAGGACACAGTGCATTAACAACTTTTTCAAGAAAGGGGATAATGGTAATAAATAAAAGATGATGTAGATTTAAAAAAAAGGTGGTTATTTTATTTTATTTTACTTTGTGATAAAAGAGGGTTGATGTATGTTTTAAAAACCATGGGAAAAATCAGTTGAGTGGAGAAAGATATCAGGGAGAGGAGGGGATTCACAATATGAAAGGTAGTTGAGAATAAAAGAGTGATGGAACCCATATTGTACACAAATTTTTCCAATTTCATGTTATTTTAAACTGGAAAAAAATACATCCCCTTCATTATAACAGGAAGGAAGAGGAAAAGGATGAGAATTTTTTTCCCAGAAATCTAGGAGACAGATGTTCATTTTCTGAATTAGGAAAATAGCAAAGAGAGTGGAAAGAAGTGAGTGCAATCAAGAAAAATTTAGTAAATACTAATAGGACTTTGTTACTGGTAAAATATTTTTGTGTGTGTGTGGGAGAGGGTGAACATGAAAAAGGGAAAATATGAGTGATTGGACTTCTGGTTTAAATGGGTGGATGGATTATAATGTATTTGTTATTATTTTAATCTAGGAAGATGAGTAGATTGGAAGCCAATCTCAATTGAAAATCAAATCTGCACAAAAATTCTCCTAGAAACACAGATTGGAACAACTATAATGTGAGTACCACCAAGCCAGTGTGATAAAATGGTAAAAAGAATCAGGCATCAAGAGATCTGGATTTTCTTCTGGTTGCACCATTACATTGATCTGTGTAAACCTTTGATGATCTTATTTTTATCATACAATACCAATTTTTGCTTTTTCACAGTATTTTTATAAGCACTACTGAAAAACTGTCTTTGAGAACATCTTTAAAAACCCAAGTTTTTAGGGGTGGCTCCATAGTGTAGTGGTTAGCACATCTGCTTTACAGGCAGAAGATCCTGGGTTCGCAGGCTGGGTGCATGCAAAAGGAGATGTCTTACCTTCAAAGATCCAGGTCTTAAGGGGAGACGGCAACACCCATAGGTCAGGGCTGGAAGTTGGGGGGTTGAGGGAGGTAATTATCAAAGAGGGGAAAAAACCCCAAGTTTCTAGATTTTTCTTCTAGAAGGTATGGTGTGTTTTCATTTATAGTGTCTTGTTTTTTAGCAAGATGTTGGTCAAAAAAATTAATTGATTTTGGAGCACACCTATTAGTTTTATATTATTTCGGTATTCATTTCATCATTCAATAAAAATTTGTTGAGCGCCTAGTATTTTCAAAGTATAATTTTGAACACTTAGCATAAGTTAATGAAGCCCTCCTCTTCTCAAAAGAAAAATTTGGGGCCTTTGTGAAGTTTACATTCTAGTGAGAGCAAAAGAGTAATGAATAGTAAACATAATAAAAGATAAATAAGTAAAGTAATATGTTTGAAGGTAATAAGTACTTTGAAAAGATAAAAAAAGACAATGAGAAAGAGATCAGGCATGAAGATTAGCAGCTATATTACAACGAAAATATGATCATTAGCATGGGCCACATTAAAAAGGTAAAAGATGAGCAAAGAATGAAGGGTTTAACCAAAGGATTACTCTAGCCGTGGGTGAGGGGTGAGGTCGTGGAGTCCATGAAGAAAACTCTTATAAGCGATAATGGTCACTGAATCAAGGTGTCAGCACATCATGGTTCTATTTTAAAGGTGGAACAGGATTTGCTGACACATTGAATATGTAAATGAAGGAATAAACAAAGTCAAGAATAACCTTGAGAAACTAAAATGATGGAACTTCCATCAACAGAGAAGGAAACACTGTGGGTGGGATAGGTTTTGAAGAATGTACATCAAAAAGCCAGTGCTAAGTGATTTAAGTTTGAGATGTCAAGTAGATATTCCAGAGAGTTAGCAGCATGGATAATGTCGATCTTCAACCTGGTATAACACACCTTAGCTCATTAGGATGTGAATAAATGACACAGTAGAGCATATTTGTGCAGAATATATTGCATATTTAATACTTGTTAATATTTAGATTCTTGATATTCTACTAAAGTTGTTCTTATTTGTTTGAATACTTTATGATGTAAGAGAAATATATTGAGATACTCAAAAAACTAACTTAGATGGAATAAAAATAGATCAGAATATTAAAAAACTGATTGAGCCAAATATTTCAAAATGTTTAACAAAGCTCTCTATACTGTTTTAAATATATTTCAGATTTTAATATTGCTCTGAAATCTGTATCACTATTGTATATGCCAAATATACTTGCTTTCTATATTGCAAATTTCTAAAATAAGTATTCTGTCATTTTTCAGTCAAGAAGAACAATTTTGTATGGCATAATATAATCACGAATCAACTAAGGGCTAGGCCCATGCCATATTTCTCTTACTATGTAAGTAGGTTTAGGTTATGGTTGATGAGAAGATTAATTCTACATATTCAGTTCAACAATGATTGCCAGACAGGTTTATGGAATGGAAATGCTTACAGACCATTCAGGGACCTTGATTATAGAGTGATATGAAATATATTTGCAATATTTTCTCTTAGTTATTTTAATTTTCTAGGCTTATAGACCTGTAAATAAAAGTGGCATATTTCCCAAAAGAATTAAATTTCAGCTTATGAGTTTATTTTATGGAGTCTTTATTCTACCTGTACAACTACTTCAAGTGGTAACATAAGCAAATATAAAGCAACACCCTATTTTATTTTATTATTGTATTTTACAACAATCCTGCAGATACACAAGCTTCAGAGATCATAAACACCCAAGGTCTTGAAGCCTTTACCTTTCTATAAAGTGCTTTTTGAAAAGTGGTACTGCGTTTCAACCTATAAATACACTGCTACCCTTGAGAGAACAAAGATTTATCTCTTCTCAATTTACAAGTAAATTTATTGTTAACCCACCTCACCTCTTCACCAATAAAGGATGATTTATGGTCGATGGTCAATGAGTCCATCTGAGGCAGTTTTAAGGCTAAGAAAAGAAGGCATAAAAATACCTAGTAAATTGTGCACCATTTAATGTAGATTAAATGAAGAGAGCTGTATTATACTGCACAACACCCACCTAAGGAAGCACTTGACTGTTGCATATTACGGTTTCATGATGAAAATGATTATGTTAGCCAGTAATTAATTCCTCCAATAAAACATTGTTCATGATGTTTGGGCATCATGGCTATGCCATAGCCATCTCACAAATAATCCTGATGATTATTTGTGATCATGAGTCACTTCCTGCATTTCCTTTAAAATAATTCTGGGGTCAGTTTTATTGTTTACATGAATATATTATTCCATACTAAAGAACAAGAACAAAAAGCACATTATATGTTTATGAAAAAGCAGTGTTAAAATCAATAGATTGAAATAGATTGAAATAGGTGTGGTTCTTGTGACTAACATAAAATTTTCTTGAGAATGGAAAAGTTAGTATATGGAATCAGAGGTTACATCTCAAATCCTCCACCAACTCTTCTTTAAAACACACTTTCCCTGGTTTGTACAGCATAGTTGTGTTTCCTCAAAACATCTTTTCTAAGGCGTAAACTTTCTAAAAGATCATTTATTATTCCTCTTAGAGGATGAGCAGCCAAAGAACGATGAGGAGGCTTATTATGTGACCCTAATACATCATGGTCAAGGGATCTTACACTTTGGAATCTAGGATAGATTATAATGAACAGTAACCTCTTTCCAGTGTTATTGGTGAAAGAACACACATTATACTGCATACTGCATTCTCTTCCCGGAGTTTTACAAAGCACATTTAAAATGTTCCAAGACGTTCTGCAATAGAGAATTCTATTCAACTTTTCATGACCCAACCTTCCTCAACTATATATATCATAATTTTTTTATCACATTAAAATAAAATTCATTCACATGCTGGTAGTTTGTCTAATCGAACCAGTCAGAAAGTGAAGAAATAGACCCAGAAAAATAAATGATATGATCGTTGTCTTGCAAATTGTGTCAAAACCTAAACTAGATCTGGAAACTGTGGCTTACCAATTCAGTATATCTTGGAGACTTCTACTAAAGTCTTTGTGAAAAGATAGAACTGTATATGAGATTAGGGAAAGATATAGGAAAAAAAGGAAAATGTCTATGTTCTATATTTTAAGAAACCTCTTTTATTCTAATATTTTATTTATTTTTACTGTTACATAACATGGTTTGAAATATGTTGCCTTATTTACTAACTTTATCTGACAATAAGGTGTTATACTTAGTGAATTATCCAGAAAAATAAATCTTTATTTAAACACAGAAAACTTAAATTTTATTTTTCTATATTAGCTCCAGCTGTCATAATAAAATACCACAGACTGGGTGGCTTTAAACACACATTTCTTTTCTCACAAATTTGGAGTCTAGAAGTCCAAGATAAAGATGTTAGAAGGGTTGGTTTCTGGTAAAGACTCTCTCTTCCTGGCTTTTAGAGGGTTGTCTTCTTTCTCCGTCCCCACATGGCCTTTCCTCTGTGCTTGCATGGAGAGAGAAAGTGTTCTAGCCTCTCTTCTCCTTCTAATAAGGACACCAGTCCTATTGGATTAGGGCCCCAACCTCATGACCTCATTTAACCTTAATCACCTCTTTAAAAGCTTTTCTCCAAATACAGTCACATTGGGGGGTTAGGGCTTCAACATATGAATTTTGAGAGGACACAATTCAGAACAAAACATTTCCATTCATAATTGTCATTTTCTGCTTTTGTTTGTTGTTTCAGGTAATCTTCCTATTGCATCCTTAGTCCCTCATTTTGCCCCAGGTTAGCCCTTTCTTTCTTATTCCTAAATTTTTCACACATATTTCAACTGACAAACTCTAAAGTTTTGGGAATAGCCCCAACGGCAATCTTGAAGATTTTTATTACTTTCAACTTTCGTAGACCTCATTTTCCTGCACAGACTAGGTTCTCAGCTTCAGAATTCTGCTTTAAGGCACAGCCTGCTGTCCCTGCACTTTGCTAACAAGCACCCTGTCACAACATGCCCATGGGCCTTCACAGTAATTAGATCATCAATTGTATTTTATAGAGTGAGCTCTTGAGTGATATCTCATCTAGGAGATAAAACTTTTTATTTGTACCAGAACATTAGTAGTATCAATTTGTGTAACCTTTCTTTAAAACAACATCTTAAATGCATTAACAAAGAAATACATATTATTGCATTGTGGTTACCTTGACCACCTCTTCTAATACTCTGCAAGTTAATGCCAGGCTACGAGCATGGTGTGTGTTCAGGGAATATTGGTTCTGTTTCAAATTTACTGTGGCAAAAGAAGGAAGAAACAACAAACAAACAAACCAAAAATAAGTGAGCTGTATTTGATTACTTTTAATACAACTCCTATATTGTATATATTACTATGTAATTAAAATAACTAACATGTCTTTTTTTTTTCATTTGTACACTTTTATTGCTGCTCATAATTTTTCAAAGCAAGAAGTAGACATAGGTAGTTTTATGACTTGGCTAGGATCACACAGCTATTAAGTGGTTGAACCAAATTTAAACTTAATTGATTTAAACTGAAATTCAATAACTAATTTATTCAACATTGACTGGATGCCAGACTCTGGTAATATAATGGTGAGCAAAAAGAGGCACTCACTTTGCCTTTGAGAAGAATCAGGTGATAGGGACATACAGACATTAATATGACAATTAAAAATAGACTTTGAAATTGCACCTCTATGCATTGCTCCTGGCAGAGGCATATGCTGTAATGAGAACACGTAAGAGGGGACTGTCTGTCATGAGAGGGGTTAGAGACATTAAAATTCCATAAGTTTTAAATAACTCAGGATATTTCTTAAATGGAAATTTTAATAACCAATCACCTGTTTGTAGAGCTGAATTATTCATAAATAATCCATAAATCTAATTAAGATACCAGGATTCTCTTTCTTTTTAATTACCACAGAGCAACATTAAAAACAACCAAAAATGTATAAAAACGAGATGACAGAGCTCCAATATCTACCATAAAACAACTATTTCAGACAGAGCTTTGAGTCGACCTTGCCCTTAGACTCTGGTAAAAAGACAAACACATTTAATGTGACTGGAAGAGGTATCTACCAGGCTGTAATTGGACACAGATATCAAGAAAAAGTACAAACTGAAATAGTGAAAGACATACCCCAAACTTTGCCATACTAGCTCATTATTAAATGCTAGATCTAAAGATTACACCCAACTTGAATATATTTATATTCACTACACCTTAAGGTATAACATTCCTCAATTCATCATTCATTTAATATTGCACTACTATTATTTTCTTTATAACTGTTTTCTTTAAATATCAAGAGGTATCCTCATTCTAATGTAGTTATAATTTTGGAATCTAAATATTTTATTTATTGTCTATACACTTCATATTTATAGAAAAATCAGTAATATCAGTTTGTTTCATTTTACAAAAGCAATATCATTTTTTTTATTATTCATTTCAAGTATGCAGTTCATTGGTTAGACATTTATAAATTTTATGAAATGACCCCTCCAGTTACTCTTATCACCCCTCTGGCTCTACACATAGTCACTACAATACTGCTGACTGCATTCCCTGTGTCGTACTCCCCATCCCCGTGACCATCTTTCAACTATTAATTTGTACCTCTTTAACCCTTCAACTGTTCCTCCCAGCCCTCTAACCTATCTCCCCTCTAGCAGTCACCAGAAGAATATTCTTTGTATCTGTGAGTGTATTTTTGTTTATTTTGTTCTTTTCGTTCCTTAGATTCTGCATATTTAAGTGAAATCATATGATATTTATCTTTCTCTATCTGACTTATTCCACTCAGCATAAGAACCTCTGGGTCCATCCATGTCATTGCAAATGGTAGGATTTCATTTTTTATGGCTGATTAATATTCCATTGTGTATATGAATCATAACTTCTTTATCCAATCCTCTGTTGTGGGCCTTTAGGTTGTTTCTATATCTTAGCTATTGTGAATAGCACCACTGTGAACATAGGGATGCATAGATCTTTACAAATTAGTGTTTTGGTTTTGTTTGGACAAACACCCAGAAGTGCAATTGCTGGGTCAAAAGGTGCATTCATTTTTAATTTGTTGAGGAACCTCCGGACTGTTTTCCATAGTGGCTATACTAATTTGCAATCCCACCTAGTGTATAAGGGTTCCCTTTTCTCCACATTATTGCAGACACTTGTTTTTTGATTTACTGATGATAGCCATTCCGATAGGTGTGAGGTAATATCTCTCTGTGGTTTTAATTTGCATTTCTCTAGTAATTAGTAATCTTGAGCATCTTTTCATATGTCTATTGGTCATCTGTATTTTCCCTTTGGAGAATGTAAATTTTTTATCTTAATCACTTATCAATAGTATCATAGGCGAATATCTTCTCCCATTTAGTAAGTCATCTTTTCATTTGTTGATGGTTTCTTTTGCTGTGCAAAAACTTTTTAGTTTGATATAGTCCCATTTATTTATTCTTTTTTTTCCCCCTTTGCTTCAGGATGTATATCAGATAAAAAATTACTAGTAGCAATATTAGAGAGTTTACTGCCTGTGTTTTCTTCTAGAAGTTTTATGGTTTTGGGTCTTAAGTAACATCAGTTTTCATCTTTAAAGAAAAGACAGTTTATTTGAGCTTCTCGCAATTTACCCAGGGATATAATCATTATTTTCTTTTAGATACAATTTTATGTTTAATAATATTTTTATGATTATTTGGTAAAAGAAACAAGAACATTTATTTACAATTATTTCAAACTTATCTTTTCAAACCATCTATTTAAAAAAAATGTTAAATATCTACTATCTGCCATCTATTCATTAATCATATAGTTTGACATGTTGATTTTCCTCTCTTTCAAAGGAAATTTATTTTGTCTTGCCATAGAAGAATCCAGAAAGATTAAAAGCCCATGCATGCAAGCAAGTAGTTACCAGAAAAGCTTTTTATGATACATGATTCTAACATGCCAGAAGAAAATTGCATTGAAAATGATGTAGTCTAACTAATAAGAAATACATTGAAATTGAAAATTAAATATACTTTTGCATATCCTGATCTGCTAGTTCACTTGCCTCATTTGCATGCAAATAAAGGTTCAATAACTATTTTAATTGGTATATTCTCCCAAAAGTGAGGAAAGAAGATTCAAAATATATGTATTATTTTGTATGAGAAGGAATGTTAATATTCACCAAATAATTACCTAATTTACATAGTGATTAGACTCATCTGCAATAAAGTATTTTTATAAATATACAGAGAGAACATTAGACGTTGTGAAATTTGACAAGTAAAATAATAAGCAAATCTAATAAGGAAAATTGTATGCAGGTGAAAGACTTCTAGTACATTATTTTTAATATAACTTTATTACTAATGTCAGAATAATAAATCAAATCCTTAAGCATTCTGTGCATCATATTTGGTAGGTAAGAGGGGAAAAGCAAATATAATATAGTTAAAAAAATATTGAACATGATCAAACACATCTGAAAGAGATAAATTCCTCAGGGAAGAATTTCCACCTACATAATTTCAAGTGGAGTAATCTATTTTCTAATTAGCAAAGAAAAAATCCCCTGTATATGACCTTGAATTTAAAATATTAGCTCAGAGGGAGTATTTACGATCTAAAGGCTCAAATGCATAATGAAAATACGGACATGACTTTTACTGTTGTTAAGGTTCTTTTTAAATCATTCTTAGGCATAATCAGCCTATGTTGACTGACATTTATAGTATGTAAATTGGCTGGAATACAAATGCAATGGTGTTTGAAATTAGAAAACACATTACTGAGGAGGCAGTTTAAATATTTGTGGTGTTCAAAGCCATTTTTCTTGGTAGAACCAATACCTTTGTTCATTTTGATCAAGCTTATATTCTAAATGAGTTTTACATATTGAAATTATTTTAGTTCCCTAATGTCTCTTCTTTTATCATTTTATTTGTAATCCTTATTTATTTCAGAAAAGAATGCATTTTTTCCCCTTTCTACATTTTAAGTATAATAAAGGAGAGAGGACCTTAGGATTGAAACATGAAGAATTTGTCAGGTAGAAATGTGTGTTAAGTAAAAAACCAAGTACTTGAATCAATGAATGAGCAAAATGACCATGCTGGTTATAAACAATCTATTCACTTACTTGTTTGTGGGTTTATAGTTATCTAGAAACAATCATTATAAGATAAACAGTAAGACTGATCAATGACTATCAAGAATGAGGAGGGAGACATGATAAAAAAATTTTAGTTCATGACCTTTTTTCCCAGAATCTGAGACAAGATAGATTCCTGGGATTTTGGAGAATACTGAGTCCACACTGAGTTGAGAACTAAAATTATAAGGGAGAGAATGTCACCATTAAGTTTCTCTGGATTTTGGAGTCAGCCAGATTTGAATTGGAAGCCTGACTCTTTCACTTATACACTATCTGACTCTAGGAAATTAGCATTCAGAAGTTCAGGTTTATGCAAAATACAATTAAAAATTGTTTCTTTCAGGGTTATTGTGAGGATTAAATAAGATCGTTAATGAGTATAAAGTCTGCAGAACATGGTCAGTTTAATAAATTATGGCAAATATGAATGTTATATAGAAAGTCTAGGAGTGTAGACATCTGGGATATTTCTACCTCCCAGCAACTGACAAGCTGATCTTTTGAGGTACAAGGATTCTACACCTGTGATACTTTCTATGGTATGTTTAAGAGAGCTGATATTTAACATCCACTAGGGCACAGATCAATTATTCATGTATTTCAAAAGAGTAAATTAATGTAATAACAGAAAAATCAAACTCTATATGAGTATAATTTACTGCACATACTACAAAATATATATTTATCTAAATGTTCATTCATATGTGTTCATTGTCCATAAGATTATGCTAACTACTGGTATAAAGTTTTACTGATATGTTAGTTGACACATAGTAGCAGCTGAAGTTCATTTGAAATACAAATGTTTTAAAAAGTGGAGAATGTAACAAAAGTATGTGAACTTCAGAGTATTCCAGGGCTTGAGGAAATGTCTATGATGAAAAAAGGAAAGGAAAAGTGACACACAGGAGTACAGTCCTGTATAAAGTAATCTAGAGAGTGGGAACTGGGAACATACCCAAAAAATTTTACAAGGCTTTTGTAGCCTTAATATCAAAACCAAAAAAAAATACATTGCAGGCCAAACAAAATACTGGTAAGATGAATCTAGCCATAGATAGATAGATAGAAGATAGATAGATAGATAGATAGATAGATAGATAGATAGATAGATAGATAGATATTATATAGATCTATAGATATAAAAATATATAGTTACCTATATATACATAAAGATATTTTGCCAAAGAATGCAAGAGGGACTTAGCATTAGGAAATCTGTAATCGCTTCTCAGCCTTTTGGCTAAGATCAAGTGTAGGTTATCTGTAAATCTGACTCTCCACAGTCAAATATTTAGAGGAAACACAGATGCATAAAAGCATCTGATATTATTTAACATTTATTTGTAATTTGAATTCTTTGCACACTAACATTAAAAAAAAATTTCTTAATTAAATAACTGGTGTCTATAAAAAGCTCAGCAAAGAAGGAACCATTAAAACTATAGTGTTAGGACAACTGTTTATTCTAGAAAACTACATTTTGAAAGGCATGTTTTTTCTTTATGATGTATTTGTCATGAAACCCAGAGCAAATGTTATAAATCATCTGTGCTGCAGAATCATAGTCACTATAAAGGAGATGTTGCCTGACCTCTGTCTAACTTAATGAGATGAATTCAATTAAAGGAGAAAGAAGCTAATCTATCCTGTGCTAGTTGTCAATGTGAAAAACAAAAAGGATCGTTGTCTCATGCACTTATGTTGATAGTCGTTTTGTGATGTCGCACCTCAATTATTCCTGCTGTCAAAGGAGATAATATTGCTTTGCTCCTTGGTACTCTGAATGTGGTGGGCAAAATCAGCAGCAATGGCATCACATGGGAGCTTATTAAATATGTAGAATCTCAGACTCCACCCCAGAACTACTGAATCAGAGGCTGAATTTTAACAAGGTCTGTGCAATTTATCTGCACAACAGAAAACCTGGGAATTACTGCTTTAGGCTACTTATCTTCCTGCCTTGAGAAATACTGTGATGATCATTAACCAAAACAAAAAACAAAAACAAAACAAAAAAACAAACAAAACAAAACAAAACAAAAATTTACTTTTGGAAGGAATACATAATATTTGCAAATATTTTCTGATTTTTGGGTTTTTTTTTAACCTAAATTTTTGGGAATCTGTGGCCAACTTTCCCTGTAATGGTAATAAGCATAGATAAATATTAAATTATTTAACAGTCCAAGACACTATCTTAAGCATTTATTCATTTTATTTTTCCAACCCCTCTGCAAGTTGCATTATTCTATTGTATAGAAGAGGAAACAGACTTTACATCATTAGCCCAAGGTGAAAGCCGTTAAGATCGAGAGTCAGTTATGGAGCCTGGGAGTCCTTTCCCTCGTTTGCACTGTTTAAACAACCTAGGATATATCTCTGATAAGATAAAGATATTCTTAAATTTTGATTAGATTATTTAATCTTTCCAGTTTGTTCTCCACATATATCAGTATATTTAACAAAGTTAATAGGTAGCATATATTAAAATTTTAAATTTTATGCTAGGTACTCTTTTAAGTATTCACACTCATTTACTCATTTAGCTTTCACAACCATGTGAATTTCTTCTTTTTTTTTTTAACAGATGAATAGTTTTCATTTCTTTCAGAGATGGAAAAATATCTGAACCCCAGAGATGTAGGACTTTCTCAGAATTAGACAAGTTAGAAATCAGTCCAAAAATTAATAAAATGACCTAGCAGACATTGTCCCTATAGAGGTAATTTGGTGTGATGCTTCTGTTCCAGGTTTTTCTACTTGGCATTCTCTTAAGCAACTCCATGAAACACTTCTTAATTCTGAGACCAGGGGTAACAACTTCTCAAGAATAATTTTAATTTAAAAGTGCCTGGCTGTCTATCTCTCCTGACCATCTCCTTAGCTACAGAACCTTCCCCAAGGCAAAAACTACTTGGACAAAGAATGACAAACACTGGAGATAGTACAGGAGAGAGGTGGAAGGTCAGCAGAAGCCATCATATTCTGTAACAGTTCTTGTCCACTAGAAATACAATGCAAGCCTCATGTGTTATTGTAAATTTTCTGGTAGCCAAATTAAAAAAGAAATGAAAAAATAGATGGTTTATTTTAATCAGCTATTTTTGTTTAACCTGTCATGTATAAAAGTTATCATTTTAATATAGTCAATTTTAAAATTTGTTATAGAGATACTTAGTGTTTTAATACTATGTCTTTGAAATTATTGTATATTTTTAAATTGCAGCCATCTCATTCTGACTAACTACACTTCAGTGCTCAGTGGCCACCTGTGGCTAGTGGCCTCCATACTGGCAGAGTGGACAGCAGAGTTCTAAAAGCTCTGAGTGCCTGAAAAAAATTAAAACAAGTATTTATGTAAATAACAAAAGTGAGTATGTCTAATACTAAAGGCATAATCCATAAGGACATCATGGTTCACACATACTAGTACCCTATTTCCCTGCAAATTCTGTGCAATTTTTTTATCATTCACATTTTTTTTAAATATTGGGGTGAAATAACAATATTTTTATTCTAATTTTATTTCAAAATTTATAATGAGCATAATCTATTTTCATCAAATATTATTTTAAGAAATGATCTCAGTAATTTTATAATATTCTATATAAATTTTTTACCTTTAAAAAATCTCTGACCATTAGCATTTGGTGTAATTTTTTTGTTATAAACAATACCCTGAAGTCCTGCTACAAAAATCTCTGTGCCCATATCTGATTGGACATAAACATTTGTAATGCCCTCAATGACAACCAATGGGACCCATTTGAACTGTTCCTCTACTGCTCTGGCCATCCTTGTTGTAATTTAGAAAATATTGTTGGCACTTAAAAAGATAGTATATTGATTTTTAATTCTAATTTGTGTTTTTTTTTTCATTACAAATTAGGGAAAGTGTGTGTGTGTGTGTGTGTGTGTGTGTGTGTGTGTGTGTGTGTGTTTACAGTCCATTTGTATTTCTTCTCTTATATATTTTCTATTTCTGACCTTGGACAAGTTTCTTATATATTTGAGAGAATCAATTATGTTTCATCTAAAATGTTGCAAATATAGCCTCGTTTGAAAAAAGATTCTGAGATGATGTGAGGCATTTACAATTATGCAGTTATATCTACCAAAATTTTCCAATGGGTCTATCACTTTATTTTTATACTTACAAAGGAATTTTTCTCTCCAACATTAAATATTAATCTACATTTTCTCCCTTCTGTTTTTTGTGTTTTTCTCTATATTTAATGTCTCAACCCATATGGTATTTTTTGAGAAAGTGTGTAAATGAAATGTGACTTTATTTTTTTAATTGATAGTTGATTCTTAATGTCTGTTAATGCAGAAGCTTTCAGATGAGTAGAATTAGGTATTTGGTCAACTTAAAAACAATTATTTTATTTTATTGTGAAGTTTTGAGCTTAGTTTTGCATAAATCTGATGGAAATATTTTCTAAATTCATCCCAAATGATGTGAGAAGTGTGAAGTTTAGAATTAACACAGTATTTCCTGTACCCAGTCACTGATCCAGTAAGTGGAGAAGCCTGGAGGGAAGAAAGCCTAATGAAAAGCAAATGCCATAATGGCAGTGTTTTTTTCCTTCCTCCGAAATGTTTCTTCTCTGTACTGGCACAGTGTCTTTTTATTTGGTTTTCTTCCTCTAGCATGGCTTTCATCAGCCACAGCCAGCCCTGGTAGAGCCACTATGCTTGCCTGGAATGAAGAGCCACATCAGGTGTAAACAGATGACAGCTGTCTCTGTTACCTCCAGGCTTGATGTATCTAGAACCAGATTTACTTTCCAGAGTCTTGATGGGACCCAGATGTTCCCCCTCAGAGATTCTCACTTCCTCTGTCTCCAACACACGAGCTTCCCCAAATATATATCTCATTCTCTCTCCCTCCCTCACTCCCTCTCTCTGTCTCTTTCTGTCTCAATCTCTGTCTCTGTCTCTGTCTCTGTCTGTCTGTCTCTCTCTCTCTCTCTCTCTCTCTCTCTCTCTCTCTCTCACATACACACACACACACACACACACCCCTCAAGCCTTTAAATATCATTGTTCAGGAACATCAGGAACATTCTACTAGGTTTTTCTCCCTTTACTTCCCTGGCACACAGGACCTTCCCATGAGAGGAGTCACAGCCCACTCCCCAGTTCGACCCTGTCTTGAATAGATTGAATCTAGCAGAAATGCTTTAAAGCTCCTGGCATTTAGATTCCTCTTTTTTCATTTCAAAGGTTCTTTTTTTCTTTCTATTTTTATATCCAATTGGTATGTTTACTTGGAATGTGGAAGTGTGCAAGTTAAATGCCTATTACTTAGTTATCATATTAACTGAAAGACAGCACATCACTGACATAGTAACTGTATTGTTAATATATAACTAGCATTTGCTTATGCTAAATGCATGCATGTCAGAAACCAGTACAGAATGTGTCCCAAGCACAAACCAGCATTATGTTTGCAGGTGTTCTTTCAATAGCATTGAAAGAGCCAATACATTTGAGCAGATTTCACTTGCTGTCAGCAATACCTTCAGCAGAGGAGAGAATAGAGTTAATATATGAAGTATGTTGCTTGCATACGTGGAAGGCACAGGCTTTCTCTGTCAGTGGTCATGCATTTTGCACATATTTTCAGTAAAATGATATAAACCTTCATTTAAAAAGCTGGTTGATGGAGTACTCTCTGATTTTATTGAGACTATAATGATGGAAAAAGCCATTCCTTTTGGTGCCATCCCTGGGGTTATGCTGCACACCTCTCTTCCAATAATTGTATATGGCAATAACAAGCCAGTGGCTGTATGGGATAATTGGCTCCTCGTCACTGCATTTATGGGTAGTCAGTCTGAGAATTACTGAGATTGAACGAAAGCCACAGTGACTACAAAACTGAGACCCATATTGATCTAGTAGGAATAGGATGGATCTGTCAGGTCCGGGCAGAATACATCATGCTCTTGGTGGAAGAATTCTTTCCACAGAAAAGGGAAATAATTATTCCCTCCAATGAAACACTTGAGACAAAAATACGCACACTCACAAAGGACTCTAATAGAACCTTAAACATGAAAAAGAAAGAGGGGTTTTTTTTCCTTTTTTTTTTTTTTGTATTTCCTGCTTGGGAAAACATTATTATACTGAATTCTCTATGTCTTTTTTAGTTTTCTTCACTCTATCTGGGCATTTTTATTTTTTAATCAGTGTATTCACATTTCAAACTCTATTTTTTTAAAAAAACTTCAGTTGAAACAGAAAGAGGTAGATTCATTTGGTGTATATGAAGTAGGCAGTAATTGCATTGGAAAACCTCAAAACACACAAACCAGAACCAGCTGTAACCAAGCATGTATGGAAAGCACTGCACAGAATTTTCCATGGCCTGCAGCAACGATGTTATGCAAACAGTCCCTGAGGTGTCTCAGCAGCTTCATACACAGTGGAAAGAAATTAGATAATGCTAAAGACTTACCAGATGGATATTCAATCAGCACTTTTGTGTAAAATTCTCTCTCTAAATTGAATATTGAAGAAATAGCTACATTGAACTTATAAAATTAACATTTTTGTTTTCTAGTACTCTCCTATGACATGAATGCTCGGCACTAGGAATACTAAGGACAAAGTGGGTGTTATATCAGTTAGAGGACACATGAAAATAAGCATTAAGGATAACCCAAAAATAATTGGCTGAAAGCAAATAGAAAGTAGATTATGAGAAAATGCACAAAAGAATATATATATATATATGTATATATATAATCTCATATGTATGGATACATAGATAGATTAATAGATATCTCAAGTGTTAGCAAGACTTCTCTTTAAAACCTACTGCTAATGGAAGCAAAGCCCAAAGTACTTTCAGAGAGTTTATACCTTATGGTAGCTACTGCAGGTATTCAGTGTTTCTCCCAAAGGACAATATAAGAGTTTCTGCCTTAGGGAGCTTTCTAGACAATGGTGCAGGAAGATGGAGTATAAGCAGAAATAAAAATTCTAACTAAGCTAACTAAGCTATGTCTACCAAAGCAAAGCAGGTGGAAATCAGAGTTCAAGATTGTGGAAGTTCATGAAATTTGTGTGGCATGATACCAGAGAAAATGGAGCTGTGGAGAACAGAGTAAAGTCTTTGTAGAAGTACACTTGTATCTTGACTGAGGCTTGGATTAGTTTGCAAAGTTTAGCAGAAATCAGAGGCCAAAGAACAACAAATTGAAATGAAATGCCTGAAGTCATACAGTGCTAGGGTATGTTCAAATTTCAACCAGATCAGAATGAAAATACCACACTGAGCATATTGGGCATTGAACTGAGATCTCAGAAGGGCAAATTTTATAAGTAGGGATTACTGTCTATACCATAGGACTAAAGAGGATAAAGAAAGACATGGTTAAAGAAGAGATAAAAACCCAGCCTGAGTTGATCAAGAAAAGCCACAAGTAATTTAACTGTTTATCAGAAGAAATTTCAACCCTTAGAAAGACAACATAATGCAGACTTGCTATAATTTAATGTCTATAACATCTAGCATAAGAAAAGAAAAAAAAGAAAATGTAAAGTAGTTGAAAAATATGACCACTGATCAAGACAAAAATTATTTAATAAAAGCAGACTCCAAGATGAACCAGACTTTGGAATTAAGACAAATGTTACAAGACAATTAAGTATATTCAAGGATTTAAAGGAAAAGATGAGCATAGGTGAACAAATGGTTCTCAGCATAGAAATGAAAACTGTAAAAAAAAAAAAGGAAATTTTAGAGCTGTAAAATATATAAGATCAGAAATAAATTCACTGAATAAGTTTAATATAAAATTAGAACTGGAGAAGGGAGGAGTTGTTAGTTTGAAAAATAGAAATTATTAAACCTGAAGAAAACATATAAAACACATTTGATCTATGTTATATACAGTTATACACAAAACATTTTAGTAGTATGACGTGTATTTTTAGTTTGAAAGGAGAAAAATATAAAAAATATACATATGTTTTTAAATGGCTAAAAATGTTTCCAACTTGTTAATCAACATCAGTTTATTAATCTGAAAATCTCAGCAAACCCAAGTAGATAAATGCAATATATATATATCAAACTTCCAAAAATCAAAGACCAAGAACAAATATTAAAAACTGTCATAGATAAAATAAATAACATATATGGGAATAACAATATGAATAATATTTAACTACTTATTGAAAACTCTGAGGTCCAGAAGATGATGAAAAGACATCTTAAAAGTGCTAAAATAGAAAAAAATTCTGTATCCGATATTTTTGAATGCACAAAAATTAAAAGCTAAAGACTGTGCTATAAAAAAAAAAAATACTAAGTTTTGAAAATGGCACATGTGATGGTAAATAAAAAAGTTTATTTTGTTTCTCTTCTTAATTTGTGAAAATTACAACTGATAGTTTAAATTAAAAAAAATAATAACATTGTACTATAGAATTAATAGTATCTATAGATGTGAAATGAAACATGCATAGTGAAAAGGAGGGATATTTTAAATGGAAATATACTGTTGGTCAAAATTTTCATGTTTTTTTAATAGTGCAATACTTATTCGAAGGAGACTTTTTAAGTAAAGGAATTGACATGTAATCCCTACAAAACATTATAAAACTAGAAGGTTCTATTCCCTTTATAGAATATCAGCTAGAGACTTTCTAGGTGACCCTAAAAAGGACAGTCTCCAGTAACACTGACATCAAACTACTTTATATTCTACAAAATCCATCAATACTAGAAGATATTTATGTATTTCTTATTTCTTTTTCTTTCTATTTCTACGTTTGCTAAGTAAGTTCCTTGAGAAAGAAACTTAGCTTTTTTTTCTTTCTTTCTTTTTAAAAAGGTGTACACAGTGCATTGAATAATGTCTGGCACATTGAAGATAAAAATTAATATCTCTTGAATGAGTGAAAAAAATAAATGTGAGCCATGATATTAAGTGCTGAAATATGATGTTGCAAAAGAGAATTAGAAGTCTGGCTAGGTGGTGTAATATTAGTTATCTTTTAAAAAGGCTTCATTCAAAAAATATGTTTATTAGTTATCATTAGTCCCCAAGGTATAGTTGTTGAGGAGTAACAAAAACTTCTATTTTTTTAAAAGAAATCTGTAAAGGCGAAAGTCCCCAGGACTGGGGACATCTCTAATAGCAAAGAACTTAATGTAAGTTAATCGACACAAATGGAAAACTTGATAAGCACCTACAAGGGGTTATGCATAATCCCACAGGAGGAGAAAACAACCTAAGCGGGAACACAAGAAAAGCATCCAAAATAATAGTTTCATAATCTCTCCTAAGACTAATCATGAATGAGAGTATGATTAAATCAAGTGCCATTAGAATTTTATTGAAACAAACAAGCCCTTTTCCCCTCAATTCTTAAACCTACTATAATATGCAATGCCAGTTTCTTAAAATGAAAAAAGATCAATCCCACGAATTTTTTAAAAAATCAATTATCCAATGGGAAAGAGATGGATTACCATTGATTGCATCCTGCCTGTGTTAGAGATGATGGATGACTGCAGCTATGGCATTGATCTTTGGGAACAGGTTTTACACTGGTCTTGCATGGCTTATTATATGGGGCCACCCACTCAGAGAATATATAACGTACACATCAAATTCCACATTTTACATTCTATCAGGGTCTTTCAGCTGTTCTTTGTTCATATAACTTTGACTGTGTCCCTAAATATAAGCATTGTTACTAGCCTTAAAAAATTTGTCTGCATAAAACAACTGTAAAGAAATTGCAGACTGACAAGAGCAGTAACAGAATGAGAGAGCAGCCATATAAATGATCTTCTGACAGTCACTGTAGTTTGTTCTTAAGCGAAGCACCTGAAAGCTCATCTTGTAACTCATACAAATCTTTCACATTTTCAAATAACCAGGGAATATGTGAAATATTACAGGTTTATTTCAACCTACAGCATTTCCAAATGATAAATATTTCCAGTTCAGTTTCAATTTATATACTCTATGAAATACTACATATGTATATGTGTATATACACACATACACACTCACATAAACAATTGTGACTTGTTACTTAAGTGGAATGCATTGTGACTTCTAGAAGTCTATTTTTATTTAAATTTATTTAAATCATACATTCTTTCTTGAAAGGCATCTCAACTGCAGCCTCATCTAGTGTTCCAAGAATCACATGAACTCAGGACTGGTAACAAGAGCCATTTCAGATTAAACAATGCATTTACTGTTTCTTTGAGTGTTTACTGAATGCAGCAGTTAAGCTAAACTGCCACCTCCTTTCCTTACTGGCTGACTGGCTGATGAGCAAAGCTGCTAAATGCACATTTACAAGAAGGCTTGTTGAAACTATGTTAACCATTGCGATGCCAATTAAACAGGACAAGTATTAACTTATCTTCTACACAGTAATATCTGTGGTACCTTTACACAGAATAAGCAGAAAAAAAAGTTGATTAGTAAGCATAGCAGAAAAAGTAGGAAATATGTTTGTTTTTGTTATATATTAATCTAAATCAATTTAACTATTCAGCCAATATTAATTTTTTATTTAATTTTTTGATAGATGTTGGCAAACTCCAGAGTTAAGATTTAAAAAAGTAGTGTATTATAAAGACAAGAACTGTCATTACAAATTTTACTAAATGTGGTAACATTTATTAGCAAACAAGTACAGAATAGGCATACACACTGGTCTAACTTTGGGGAAGCCTTGCCCTAGGTTCGTGAACCTGTACCTTGAATGAATGGCCATTCCTCAGACATAACACTAACAGCTAAGCATAACTAACAACTGACTGTCATAGATTAACATTAATGAGCACAAATGTTTAACATTTGCCAGAGAGAGAGAGAGAGAGAGAGAGAGAGAGAGAGAGAGAGAATAAGTGTCGGGAGGGCAAACAGTGAATACTGAGCTCCGAGTTTATTTAGCACAGCATATATATATCCTTGGAGAAGCAACACCCACACATATGCAAATGATCGCTTACCTTTACATAAATTCTCACAAAATATCCTTGTTCTTGTTTTTGTCTCTTATTCCCTGGGGCAAGAAACATTCAACATTAAGCCAAACTTCCTCCTTCACTGAGGAGCTATCCATTAAGCCAAACTTCCTCCTTTAGTAAACAAGCCCACCTGCTCAGCAAACTTCTAGCTTGCAGGCAACTCCAACCCTGTCTGCAGGGCATTCATCAAGAATGGCTCCCAACAAACATTTATTTAATATATTTTGATAGTAACATATTTGATAATTATTTTAACATAAATTACCAAATAGACATAATAGTTTTAAACTGAAATTTTTCAACTGGTAGTTACCATCTATCTTATGAGAAGTATACTAAAATAAAAATAGATAGAAATAAACTTTCTTAAGACTCTATGAAAGTTTTCATATTTCCTCTGTGTGACAGCTTATCATTCTGTTTTTCAAGACTTAAGAAAATTAACCTTGGATTACAACATGAGAATATTAAATATAGAATAGGACTTTAGTGTCAGCTATTATTTGGAATTGGGACCTGAAATTGGATGAATTAGGTATAATTATTATTATGATTATGAGAATTTTTATATCTTATTCGGTCATGGCTAGACCCAATAGTATATACAAAAAATTGAGAAAATACTTTTTGAGTTATCACATCAGTACAAACTGACATGTCAGATTTTTGACAATTAGAGGGCAGGCTAATAGATCACTTATGTTAGATATTTTTATGAAAAAATAATTGTGATAAACATTAAATGCGTATGTTTTAATCATAGTACTAGTTGTGATCACATATATTGTCTTCTTTATTACTTAAACTATCTTTGTGAGGTAGGGGATATTATTCTTGTGTTTATAAATCATGATACACTCTGACTCATGCTAGATGGAGCTACTTAAAAATATCAAACAATTATACTCTAAAATTAAATTTAAAAATTATCAACATATAGGCTGTGAAATATCTGGCTCTCTCCCTGAAAATACAAGTTTATTGACTTTATGTCATATAATACAGTTGTACCGTACTCTGAAATATAGTTTTACCAAATCATCATTTCTTTTCTAGAAAGTTATGCTGTATTTTTTTTCCTTTTTTCCTTTTCTGAGTACTATCTAATGTCACATTTATATTATTTTTGTATCCTTGAAGAATGTAAGAATGATGTTTTAATGAAAATAAGTGTTGACTAAATTAGAATCAGGATGGGGAACTCTAATGTTGTCATCATGCCTACATCTAAACTTGTGTCCACTAGGCACCGAGCACACGATGGAATGCACAGAAAGTATAACACTTGCCTTCGAAAAGCTTATCTTTGCCTAGGAATTAAGCCAACTTTTCCCTTGGTGAGCAAGAATTCTAAATATTGTAGCATTGAAACTAATTAGTCTCATCTTAGAAGGCTTCTTTGGCTCTTTACTTAGAAGACCACCTGGATACCAAGAGGGTTTGTACATAAGTTATATTCTAATTGACACTCACCACCAGAAGCTTTCTAATAGAGTGGAAGGCTAATGAGAGCTGATATTTACCAACAAACAACATTCTTTGTAATGGGCTTATGGGGAGATATGAAGATTGGCCATATCACTGCTCTGACCTGCTCTTCTCTTTTAAAATATTGATACTTGTTCTGTAGTCACTTATTACCCTCTGTTGTGGCTAATTGGAGGCACTTAATCCCACTACTAGCTCTTGCTGTGATAAATATTTAATCACAGAGGGGAAAGCTCCTTTTTGAGAACATACATCAGTCTCTGACTCTTGAAAACAGAACAAAGGGCACCGTTACCTGGAAGGAGCCTTCACTCCCTAGTTAGAGTTGAGAAAGGTCTACCTAATTACCTCTGCTGAGAAGCAGCAGTCTCCTTCTCACTGACTGCCTGACATTTAGACATTTCTCCTCTCACCTCTTCCTGTTGGTGTGAAAAGGAACTGAATACAAAACGAAAGTCCACTTTGCTAGCAAATTTCTTACCCGTCACAAAGTTAGGCTGTGGATATGTGGTATGTCACTCTAACTGTGTCATTTTTCTCTCCAATTAAAAATAATGGATGCTCTTGGCCTGTCAGCCTGACCATATTCCTGTAGGGAGAAAATTACTTGATATCTCCACAGAGTCATTGTCCACTAATTTAAAGTTCAAAGTCTGACTGTGATCCATCTGCACATCTCCCTACATATCAGAGTGTTGCTGAGAATCTGCACTTCCCATGGGAAGACACCGACGGGCACTATTACAGCTGAACCCATTTTTCCTGAGACAATTTTCATGCAAACTGGGAGTGAGAAAAGATTATCACATCCTTCAATTACTCAACTATATTTTTTGAAAGAAAGTCTTCTGAATTTGTCAGTAGCTACTTCATCACTGGGATGTTAATATATCGTATTGGCCAATTTTCTGTGACAAATGTACTTCGAGAACAAAAAAGAAAAAAAGGAAAAAAAGTTTTGATATATTAGGTATTGGAAGAGAATAAAGTATATATAGTCATCATTGGCCAAAAGAAGTAAACTATTCTACTTATTTGTGCATATCTTTTCTTTATATTTTGATTCTCCCATACAGAGAATATACAAGTTTTCTTTGTCCACCTTAGGACAGTTGAGCTGCCAATTGTTAGTAGAATAAATGCTGACAATCTAGAAGTTAGATATAAATAATTGAAGAGGAGCAAAAACATTTAATTAAACTTTGTAAATGTTAATAGTTAAAAACATTTCATTCCTCTTCAATTATACCTACTTGCCTTTAGGCACTAGAAAGTGTTGCTGCTGAGAAAGAAAATTTTCCTTGAAGGGAATTATGTTCAGGGTAATAATTGAAACCAATATTAACTACTATTTGAAAACCACTACTTTATCCCCATCTCTAAAGACTACAAAGTGTATGTAAAAAAGCTATAAAAATGAGAAAAAAATTATAATAAAAAATATAAAAGTGATATAACCTAAATTATTTCAAGACATAATCATTAACACCAAACAGCAGTATTTTAACAACTAGAACACAGCTAAGACAGAGAATTCTGAAGAAGAAGCTGACATTTTTCAGTTTCATATCATGTAATATTTTTTCATTTTAGTTTTTCAGGAATTTGTTAAGATATCTCTAGGATACAAGCTACAATAATTTTAAACATACAGTGTGAGTAAAGATAAATTTGCAATTAGAAAAGTGTTATTTTCCACTTTAATAATTAGTTATTTTTTTTCTTTATGTTTGGCAAATAAGTTTAGTATGTATATAAACTGGCAGTTAAAATCTTTAGATACTTCTGTCTTACTCTATTTTAAGATTATATCTTAAATATTTCTTATTACTAATGTTTTCTCACAATTATTTTAAGGAGTACCTAGCCTAGCATTTCATCTTATCTGACAATAAGTTAATTTATATTTTTATTGTGTAGATAATTTTGCAGTTGGAACATTTATGCATGTACATTCCATATCTTCTTGAGAAATTTATGAAAGTTCAGGTAAATACCCTCATATAAGACTTAACACACTTAAAACCTATCTCTAAATTACAGAATAATAGCTTTGGAAATTAGAAGCTTGCTACTTCAACCACTAACCCTGAGAAAATATTAGAAAAATTTTTCAAAGCATTAGAAGATGATAGTTTATAGAAAAATTGCTTTTTGGGTTCTTTCACCAATTTTACTAGTTTTAACACACTAGAGAACTTTCCTATGTGACAAAAATTTAAGTAGCATTTCACAGCAAGCAGTGGTATAATTTTGTTCTAGAATTTTATAAATATTAATTTTATAAATATCAATTAATCTAAAGATACCTAAGGGGTAGGAGCTGGAGGAATATAGAAAAATAAATCTGCATAATTCAAAGTGTATAATTTCACAGAATAAACCAAGGTCCAAATAAGAGTGTTTTTTTCTTATTCTCAGTCCAGTAGTTTTTGAACTATACAAAATTTTATTTTTTGACTTTTAATTATTTATTTAACTTTTTTTTAAATTACAGTTGATATTCAATACTATTTTATATTAGTTTCAGATGTATAGCATAGTGGTTAGACATTTATATAATTTACAAAGCCATCTCCTGGTTAGTCTAGTACCCACATGGCACTAGACATAGTAATTAGGATATTATTAACTAGATTCCCTATCCTGTACTTGACATCTCCCTGACCGTTTTGTAACTACCAATCTGTACTTTTTAATCCCTTCAGTATTACTCCTTTAATGGTAGGCAAATAAACTACAGAATATCTGGGTAGAAATAAACTTTGATTTTAATTGTGATTAAAAACCAGGCTATGGAGGCCATGGATTAAAAATGAGTCTTTAATGCAATACTATTAAAGAAATTTGACAAGTAACATCAACTGAATGTCTTAATATCATTCAATTCATTAATGATTACAATTAAAGTATGACATCTTCTTTGGGTTCCACATCTGGCATATGGAATGTATTCAAGGGAGAAGAATAAATATTATTAATTGTTGCATTCTCCACACCTTTCAGGAAAACACTGCAGCCTCTGTTAAGCCTGTAGAGAATGAAACTATTGTTAAAGTATGGTCATTACTTAAGAAAGTTTCAAGTATAAAAAAAGATGATTCAGAAGATGTAGAGCGGTGATATATTACTATTAAGACCAGAACAGGAAGTAGATTTAAAATGGATCAAGAGGGACTCAGGTTAGACATAACAAAAGATAGACATAACAAAAATAGATTTGAAACACAACTCCATATTGTTTTAATATGCTAAGAAAGCATCTTCTCAGGAGATCTAGAAAAGGCAAAAAAAGAAATGGCAATATCTATCTAGAACATTAATATAGATGTGTACATAGAGAGAAGTTAGTAAATTCTGAATCCCCCTCCAATCCTAGAATTTAGATTATCAGTGACTAAAAATGCAAAATCTCTAGGCTAAACACATCTCTCTTCACATATTTAAAGTAAGAGCAATAAATCATATGCCGAATCCTATAACAAAGTCATTTAACTCTAAATAGAAACAGAGTGATCTCTACTCCTTTAGAAATTGGTCAGAACAAAAAGAAAGATTTTATGTGAGAGATAGTTACAAGGAAAATGACTTCTGGCATATAAGTGCAGATTTGTATGAGACACACAAGCATTCAGTAGATGGATTTGTGACAAAGAGTTTGGAGTGGCATTTAATCTTATTTTAGTAAAATGGAGAATTGAAGTACATGCTTCTACTTTACAAAAAGAAAACTTTATTAAAATCAGACCTTTGGAATGAGACTGTAATATTTTTTAGATTAAACTAAAGTTAGATCATATTTTAGGTGACACCAATCTGTTGCTGTAGTTAACATTGTAGAAGAAGCATAGAAGTAGAAACATTTCAAGGAGACAGCTCTTTGCTGACATGAAGCCTTTCTGGGTTGAATATTTTGTTTCTTTCTTTACTTGTACCATAGTAACACTGCCACAGCTTGTCTGACACCTCCCTCCCTGCTCCAATAAAGTAGGACACAATTATACATTACAGTATGGAACTTCCTGTTGCTGCTTTAAGAAATTACCATAACTTTAGTGGCTTGAAACAATATGAATTTATTATCTTATAGTTCTGGATGTCAGAAGTCTGAAATAAGTCTCATGGGGTTGAAATCAAGGTGTCAAAAATCTGCATTACTTTCTGGAGGCTCTAGAGAAAAGTCAATTTCCTGGCTTTTTCTACCTTCTAGAAGATGCCCACATTCCTTGGCCTGTAGCCCAAAGCCAGTAATGGTGGGCTGGGTTCTTCTCACAGTGTAATACTCTGACCTCTTTATCTGCCTCCTTCTTTCATTTTAAGTATGCTTGCGATTGTATTGGGCCCAATTGAATAATCTAGAATAATCTCTCATCACAAAGTCAGTGGTCGAAAATCTTAATTCCATTTGAAATCTTAAAAGCCCTCTATAACCTAATCTAACATATTCTCAGCTTCTGAAGAATAGGACATCGAGAGAAAAGCATCATTCTGCCTACTACAGTTAAAATGACTCTCCCCACCCTCCAAGCCCCAACACACATACAGGAAATTGAATCACAATATCTACAGATAAACTTAGAGATATTTCTTTGTCTCAACTTTAGGTAAAATAGGAGTTCCCTTTTGCAAAATATTTGTTTGTGTGTGTGTCAAAATTAGGGCTGCTAACTTGCACTTTAACCAGATCCCCCATCTCACAGTCATTCTCTGAGTGACAACCCAAAGTAAAAGAAAAGTTGATGCTAAAGTTGACTCTTTTTTGAACATTGCTTTTTTCTTTTGTTTACTAGTTTTAAATGCACTAGAAAGATGATGCTGTGGACATGGAGGGCACAGAAGAAATTCCCAACAAGTAATACTGTTGTAGAAGTGAAAGACTTCTGTGTCATTCAACATGCTATAAAATTACTGAATTAATTGTTTTATGGCACGCGCTCAGCAATCCAAAGAAACCAAGGAGAAAGACATTTGCTATAAATTAAAGTGTGAGGCAGCACTACCTAGAGATGTAATGACCAAGAACTTGATTCATTGTGAGAGACCTATATAGAAAGAAATGTTTTTGATGGAGATAAAAATAGCTGATCTAGAGGAATTCAAGATGGTGTAGAATGTAGATGCTGTGCACACTCTCTCTAGTGATCATACCAAAAGTATTACAAAACTACAGAATAACCAGTACGTGGAGTCATCAGATCTGGCCGAATAGAAGCTTTACAACTTTGTCACCTCAAATAACAGGTCACCCCAAAATGGTAAGGGGGCGGAGATGCAAAATGGCCTGAACCCATAACCACGTGTGGCAATGGAGAATAGGGATCCTAGCCACCCAGCCCAGGTTTCCAGTGCCAGGAAGAAAAGTCCCCACAACCTCTGGTTGTGAAAACCAGTAGAATTTGCGGCTGCGTGAGAGGGAGGGCTGAGGGAAGAAGAGACCTTTTTCTCTTAAAAAGCCCACACCCAGCCTCACTCGCTGACGCACTAACTCGCTCTGAGCTCCAGCACTGCGCAACTGCTTGAGGGGAGCCAGGAACATATAGGGAGGTGCTGAGTTATTGGACTTCAGGACGAGGACTGAAAGAGCCAGAGTTGCTAGACTTCAGGGTGAGGACTGGAGGGGTGGCTTGCTCCCAGACAGAGGTGCAGACAGAAGCCATTGATCTTTGTTGAATCCTTCCCACTTCTAGTCTGTAGACTGTGTTGCCATCGACCTGGATAACACAGGTCGCTCTCTCCAGGGGATTCCCTGAGACTCCGCCTCCCCCAACTTGTGGGCCTACCCAAGTTGCTTACAATAATTCATTCTATACAAACAGACTGATTGGTTCCTGCTGTGAACTTTCATAAAATCTTTCAAACCTCACAAATCCCAGCAATATCTGGCCTTGGTATGCCCTGTACCTCTTCCTGAGCAGCCCCAAGCCCGGTACCAGTGGCAGCCAGCCTCCGTTTCTGACTAGGCCCCTCGAGGCAACTGTAAGGCCAACATGGATAGCAATCACATGCTTGATGACTCTTACCAGGTGGCTCTGGAGTTGCTCAGGCTGCCAAGGGACCCCCCTACTACATAAAGCCATTCTAATAATACTAGGGTACTTAGGAACTTTACCTAATACATAGGGACAGATACAAGGGTGCAGCCAAAATGGGGAGACAAAAAAACCTATTCCACATGAAAGAGCAGAACAAAGCTCCAGAAAAAGAATCCACCAAAATGGAGACAACAATACACCAGATGCAGAGTTCAAAATACTGGTTGTAAGGATGCTCAAGGAACTTTGGGGAAGAGTAGATGAACTCAGTGAAAACTTTAACAAAGAGATAAAAAAAAAAACATAAAAATGAAGATAGAAAACATATTAGGGAGCCAGTCAGAAATAAAGAATATAATAACTGAGATGAAGAGTACATTAAAGGGAATCAACAGAGTGAATAAAACAGAATTGAATCAGTGACTTAGAGAATGCGGTAGCAGAGGACACCCAATCAGAACAGCAACTAGAAAAAAGAACCCAAAAAGAGTGACGATAGTTTAAGTAGCCTCTGGGACAACATCAAGTATAACAACATTTGCATCAAAGGGGTACCAGAAGGAGAAGAGAGAACGCAAGGAATTGAAAACCTATTTGAAGAAATAATGATGAAAAACTTCTATTTCCTGGTGAAGGAAATAGACATATGACCCCAGGAAGTTTAGAGAAGATGAACCCAAAAAGGCCCACACCAAGATACACCATAATTAAAATGCTGAAGGTTAAATTCAAAGAGATAATCTTAAAAGCAGCAAGAGAAAAGCAATTTGTTAATATACAAGGGAACAACCATAAGACTGTCAGCTGATTTCTCAACAGAAATTTTACAGGTCAGAAGGGCATGGCATAAAATATGAAAAACCCAGGACCTACAACCAAGATTACTTTAGCCACCAAAGTTATTATTTAGAATCGAAGGATAGATAAAGAGCTTCTCAAACAAGAAAAAGCTAAAAGAGTTCATCTCCACCAAGTCAGTATTACAGAAAATGTTGGAGGGAATTTTTTAAGAAAAAGAAAAAAAATATGTATCAGAAGTCTAAATAAAGAATGACAATAGCTATATATCTATCAACGAGTACTTTAAATTAAAAAAAAAATGAAATACTTCATTCAAAAGATAAGGTGGCTGAATAGATACAAAAACAAGACCCTTACATAGGCTTTACAAGAGATTCACTTTGGATTAAAAGACACATAGAGACTAAAAGTAATGAGATGAAAAAAGATATTTTATGATGGACCTAGAAGGTAATATGCTGAGTGGAGTAAGTCAGATAGAGAAAGACAAATGCTGTATGATTGCACATATATGTGGAATCTAAAGAACAATATAAACAAATAAACAAAAAAGCAGAAACAACTTATAGATACAGAGAATATTTTTAGGGTTACCGGATGGAGGGGTATTAGGATATAGGTGAAAAAGGGGAAGGGGATTAAGAAGTATCAATCAATAGTTACAAAACAGTCATGGAGATAGAAGGTATAGCATAAAGAATAGACTCAATAATATTGTAATAACTATGTACAGTGTCAGAGGAGCACTAGATTTATTGGGGTGATCTCTCTGTGAGTCATATAAATGTCTAATCACTATGCTGTACACCTGAATCTAATATAGTATTGTATACCAACTATAACTGAAAAATTTTTAAAATTATTAATTAAAAAAACAGCTGATCCACTTTCACATTGTGGTTTTCTTGCTTGTTTCACTGGTGAATCCTCAGGAGTCCGATTCAGACTACCACATGGATTAAAAGGAAATGCTCTTTAAATATCTTGGAAAAAGCTTCAGAGCCTTTGTAGTTGCATTTTAGTTGACCAATATGTCATGCCACATGTCGTGATGTGACCTTTGGACCTTTTATAATTGAGGAAAATTTATTAAATTTTATTCCAGAGGATCTGGCAAAGCCTATGTTCCTGATTCTCTAGACAGAGAGGGTTTGACTAAATATTAAGACACTGATGATTTGATCAGTAATTTATTAAAACTGACTTGAATGGGTAATATGAAATATCATACTGAATGATAAGAAACCTTTCCATAAACTCATCAGAACATCCAAATAGTACTGTTCTTTAGCATGCTATTCCAGCGTTCTTAAATCCAAATGCAGACCCATTGCCACTTTTCTTTAAAAGGGGTCTATTGCAATCAAAACATTTTTAATATTTTATAAAATCCAATAGATTCATGATGAAGATTTTTTTCCATTGCCAAAGGACAAGAGTTATGCCAAATGGTTTAGAGTAAGTTCTATTCCTTTATAACCTCCAGAGGAGTTGATATTTCTAAAACTATCCATAGATATTATGGAGCGCACATATCTCACATTCTGCTCAACTTGTTGAAGTATATTCAGTGTGCATGTAAGATGCAGATTATTTTTTAATGCATGATGCTCTTTATGAAAGGCATCAAAAAATTAATGTTTAACAATGCTGATGTTTTCTAAGAAATAGTGACAATTACAGAGTTGAGGCCAAGTCACATACCTGCACTGTGAATAGTAGTCTGTAGAAGGCTCATATTTCTATTGGTGAAGTTTAAATCCTTCAACAAACAGCAAAATCTGGTGAACTTTCATTAACCTCACAAATTTATCCAATGACGTAGTCTTGGGTAAAAATTAGAAGTCAATGCCTTTTTTCATGCAGAAAATATTTGGGTGCCATAGACTACCAAGAGTATAGCAAAATATAGTAAACTTGTGTTCATATAATTTTATTTTGTTTTCTTTAACATAATAAAAATGGCTTGACATTTAAATCTAAGACAGATTGATAACAGTATGAGTGCCTTAAAGCAGTTACTTAAGATTTAGCATTTGCTTGAACTCCATAGTAAAATCTGTGCTCAGAAGCTTTCTATATCTCCTGAGATGGTGCTTGCATTTCCTGAATGTATTGCACCATCTAAACAAACAAACAAAAAAATGCACCTTGTTTTCAGAAAAAAAAATTTATTGAACAGTAGTGAAAATTAGTAAATGGCTAAGACAAATTCTATATGTCCCTTTTTTTATTGCTTCTCTAAGTTACTCATGACTTCGGGATACAAATAAAAGGACTGTGTGAGAGCTTTGGTCTTGTCTACTTCACTTGCCACTTTGTGTTAAGAAGAACACACATTTTTTATCATGTTAAACGTTTATTACTTAGATAAGGTCTGGTCAATTCGAGTGAACATGTAAAAACTAAAGGGGCCAGGCCTTGGAGTTATGCCCTTCCCCTGGAAGGAAAATTAAACGGTGAAAAAAAAAATACGCCTTGAATTCTTGCTCAAGAGATCATCTGAGGGTGTTGTGTTGTATATGGCAGTAAAAAATTATGGTCCAAGTTTCAAAAGCCACTTTGGTTGGTAAATTCCACTCACTGAATTTAGGCTGAGTTCTCCATGCTCACATATGTTTATTAGATATCCCTTGGAGATGCAATATGAGACAACATTGTTATGTTCTAATTTTGATATACTGGAGAGCAGAGAGAGTGAAAGAAATAACGAGAAAGTAAATCAGAGAAAGAACACTGATGCAAATGTCAGTTTTCGATATGTTTTAAAATGTAAGCACTGAATATGGATAATATTCACAGCCCGAGTAGATGCCACATACTGACATTCAGCCAGTCTCTGTCAACATAAAGTCATAAGGCAAAAAAATGTCTTGAGGAGTTAAATTGCATAAATATCTGCACACTAAAAACCATACTTTTCAGGGGGTAGCTTTGCCATTTAACCCTCAGGCTTTTGAACACAGTTTTGACTAGCCAAAGATTACTATTTCATTGAAAAATAGAGATAGCTGCCTTTAACACATCATATCTCTCCTGTAATATAGATGTATTTTCCTGGAAGCTAATTTTACATATGCAAACTTGGGTTTAAAAAATATATAGTTTGAGATGAAAAACTGTATGTGTGTACATTAATAAAATAATAACTCATGAATTATATACATAAATTATGATTGAATTTCCAAATAGAATTAAGTATTTCAAATTCCAGTAATAAAAATGTTACAGCCACTGTATTTTATATCTATGTATCATCTATCTACCTATCTATCTATCTATCATCATCATCATCATCATCATCATTATAATTGCATCTATTATTTCTTCTCTCTGAAGTTTACTTGCTTCTAAATAATAGGTATTCTGTGCTTTTATTAGATTAAATAATAAGTTAATATCATAAATCTGAGCTTCACAACAGTCTTGTAAGAATGATTTCCTCATTCATTAGAAAAATGAGTCTCAAAGAAGATAAGTAACTTACTGAAGGCCATATAGATAATAAACCCCATGATTCAAATGCTCGGGCTAAGATATGTTTGAAAGCTGGATGCTTTTCACAAGGGACAGCCTTGCCTGAACCAAAGAAATGAAAAGTTAACTCTCTTCATAAATTTACCTATTCTTCAATTCTCTTAGGGCAAATTTACTTTTTATCTTTACTAATCCAGGTCAGCTTTTTGTGAAGACAAAATTCACAGGATAGTTGCCAACTAATACCTATTTGTGTCATGCTACAACAATCTGGCCTAAGAGGCTTATAATATAAAAATACTACATTGTTAAAATACATTTATTAAATAGATTTTTTCCTCCTCCCCCTTCAGTAGAAAAAAAAAATGATCTGTCATCAGTATCGACATGCTCTTACTATACTATTATTCCTAAACTGCCTTGAAGGAAAGATACAATAAGGATTCATTTGTTATGTGCCGACAATAGATAGATTTGAGTGGCTTTTTTTTCTTATTATGATATTCACAGCAGATTTCTTATTGTGTGATATAACGTGATATACACTAGCAAGAAGAAAAATACCCAATGTGGCTTATCTTTTTTTCTGAAACAGTGATGTTAAGCAGTGTTATGTTTTACTACTTGTCTTAGGTTCTTATTGTTTTGATACACTTCATTGTAAATGGTGAGCCATTGTTCATTCCCAAATTGTTTTTAATCTTAACCTAAAGAAAAAGTAGTAGTCATTTGTATGCCTTATCAGAATTGTTCAGGCAATTCAAATGGATTTTTAAGACATTTGTCTGTTTCTATATTGTACATTATATTAGTTTGTTTTCTGAATCTTTATTATGTATAAGTTTATCTAGAAAAAATACTCTAGAAACAAATCATTTTCCAAAGAATCAATTAGGAAATCTTTATGAACATATCATTAAAATTATTACTATTCTTAAAACTAAAACAACATATAGCAATGAAACCTAAAACAGTCATTTTCTCTGTCAAGTTTCTTTTAGAGCTCTTGATTGGTAGGTAATGTTAAAAGCACATTTAGTTTAAATCGGAGTAGGCCAACGAAAGCCTGACAGACATTAGATGAAGTTGAGCAATAATATAATCTTTCATATAATTTAGGTAAAATCTTTTGTTTTTAATGATACAGTCTTGAAATTAAATTATAATTCAAACTTTTTACTCAGTTTTGATTGCATAGAAATGGCAGGAATAATTGTATTAACAAGAAAACCAGACTGTATCTACTGCTGCAATCTTCTGACAATGGGTTTGCTTATATAAATAAGTCCAGACATGCTAGGCTCAAGGGGATCGTGGCCCATAAGTGATCATTCTTCAAGTGGAAAGAGTTGACAAAATCGCCAACCTCTCCCTCCCTTTCTTAAATCAATATTCTTGAGAAGAAAGTTAAAACTCCACAGATCTGCTTAAGAAAAACCTCTGCAACAAAAGCTTAATGGTTGAAAATGATGAATTATGGTTTTGCCACATTCACACACCCATGCATTTTTTATTTTCAAGAAATCATAAAATGCAGTTTGTGATTTTCTGAAGCTGGCATTGGGAATTTATTCGTGTACTGCATACACTGATACTTAGGGAGGAAAATATAATTTGAAGAACACTGACCAAAATGCAGAGTTACAATATTTCTTGTACCCCAAACCTAAGTCTTCAAATGTCACATTAACTCTCAGTTTCAAAGAAGAATAAACTGAAGCTATTCACAGTGACATAAAAATGTGTATATATTTCATTGGTTGGTGTCTTTCTGGTCAAACACCAGCACCCAGAGGGGAGGACTTATCAAATGTTGTGTTTTGGATCAATTTGGGTGAGTGGACAATATGAAAACTTCTACTGTTTGAAAAAGGGTGATCAAAGATGAATTAAAGCTCTACTGGGTAGGGAGTCGAACAGCAATAATCGAGGACTCAGAACAAAGGGAGCTCAAGTCTGAGAAATAGACAATAAAAGTAGAAAACAGAGGTCAAGTCCAGGCCACAACAAATGGATGTACCTAGTGTCTACTGCACAAGAAAGACAACTATTCACATTATAGACATAGAATGATTTGTGGGGTAGTGAGTATAGGATATGGAGATTCTGAGTTTCCCAATCAACTCCTGGACTGAAAGTAGAGAAATTTATACTGGCACTCATGGTCTCACACACATGCACATCATGGAAGAGGATGCTCACACACAATCATTTAAAGATGTGATCACAAGAGTTTAAATACATCTACAGTAAAGATCTACTTGATATAAGTTAAGATAATAAAACATTTTAAGGTTTTGTTGTACCAGACACTATGTTGTATACTAGCAATAAAACTGTGAACAAATATGTTCCTTGACTTTCAGAAGCTCATACTCAAGTGTAATATATATATTATTTGTGAATGTCTGTAATAATAAAAACATATGTTAAATTCAAAATTAACAGAAAAGTTAAGTCTGGAATTTGTGAGGTTCACAAAAAAGCAACTTAGAGCACTTGATCTCTCAGGAGAACCATAAAAAATTAAGAGACAGAGAGGCTGACCCTGGCAGAGGGAACAGCCTGAGCAAAGGAATGAAGGTACAAAACATCATGGTGTGTATGTCTGTGGAAGTTAGAAGAGATTGGCTGTAAGTAATTTAGTATTTTAAGAACATGAAGCACACAGAGAGAATGATAGAAGATGTGACTGAAGAGTTGCAGCTGGTCAAGCCATGAATATAATTTGTTATAACATAAAACTTTTCTAGAAAAAAAAGGAGGAGGAGGAAGAGGAGGAAGAAAAATATGCTTTATTGTATAAACAGAAATATTCAGGAGATAGGACAAGCAAGGTAATCAAAAGAAACCAAAATAATAAAAAGTGAATAGTATAATTTTTTTTCTCTTTAAGCAAAGTTGTTGTACATGGCACATTTATTTCTGTGTTCTGGGAGCTTCAGAACCTTTATGTGTTCTATTCTGTCTTGTCTAGCTTCCTCTTGATACTTTCCTCCACTCTATCCTCTCAACTTAATTGATTTCTATCCTTATTTCAAAACCAAACACTCTTGGAATTTGGAAAAGAGGTATGGAGTGAGAGAGTATTGAATATGTCTTCTTGCATTTCTTTACTCCTTCTGCATGTTCATTTAACATTCCTAATTTGTTCACAGAACACCTGAGATTACTTCATTGTACTTCCAAATTCTCCCATTAATGACTGCCTATGGGAACTTTACTGGCTACAGAAAACATATGCAAAGACTTTTGATTGCCTACCAAATGGGTGTAGGGTATGTCTATGATCAAGCAACTTCCCAAGTGTCACGGTGGTCTGCCTCCCTGAGTAGACAATGAGGAGCAAAGGTCTATGGGGGATCTCTTGCAATTGTTAAAGGCATGTAAGCCACATTAAAAAAAAATGAGTGTTCTTTCTTGATATGTATAACTTTTATAACTCTCAGCTTCATACCTTCAGGCAGGAAGGAAGAAATGCAATATTGGCAAAAAAAATCCACTAGAATTGGCTGAGAATGATGTGTTTCTGGCACTCTGAGATATTTAACACCTTTCAGAATAGAGGAAAAAAAATTTTGAAACGTTTCAGTAAGGCACACATGGAGAATACTCTTGATCAAGACAGGCTGTCAGCACTGTATTTTACCACTGCTGCCCCTCCACCCAATTCTTTCACTAAATGTACTTTATTCTCTCATATGGGGTCAACAAAAGTCTAAGAACTGGCTGGGGTTTCTGCCTCATCTCCAGTAGATTTCTTGGTAAATGGTGTAGGAAAAGAGTTTCTTTCAAAAGAAAATAAACATTTAGATATGCATGGGCTGGTAACAGTATTTGATTAGGCAGGTAAAGGTAGTATTACATCTGGGACATTCCAGGACATACATGTGAGTTATAAAAACAGGTTTAAATAAAACAAATGTTTTCCTTACCTCATCATACTTATAATATGTCTCTTTTTTTTTTAGAGAACTATCCTGAAACATTTTACTGTAGTAACAAGTTGAACTCTTGATCATATGTGATTTATTTTTAACAGATGTACACCTTAACACAAATAGAGCTAAAATCTAGTGTGTTGGAATCCATGAATCGAACTGGGACATATTTGCTAAGATTATCTGTCCAAAAAGTGATAAGCAGCACTTGAAATGGGACCTGATAGATTTAGTACAAATCTTTAATGCCAAACTTTTACAAAATGATAAACAGATGATAGCAATCAAATAAGACAACACAACTTGAATCTGTTTTGATGAGCAGTTATGATTTAAAGTGAAAAGAATGTTGGACATGGAATCAACAGATTTGGATGGGAATCTGAAGTCTGGTTCAATTATTAGATGCTTAATTTTAAGCAATTTATTTATCCTCTCTGAACTGCAGTACTCCCACCTGTAAAATGGTATAATAGTGCCTATCTCAGAGTGGTTTGGGAAGGATTAAATTGCTTTAGCATACTAAAATGCTTAGTAAAAACCTGGGGTGCTGTAAGTTTTTAATAAATAATTGTTGAGTCAAAATTAAATGAGTTCAACCTGAAGATTAGGAAGCTTACTTTTTGAAACAAAACTGACACATTGATTTGCAAAAGGTGAGGGGCAATGGCTGAAGAGGGTGGCCGGCCCCTGCCAGTCAATGTGTTGAGGTCTTCACAGTGTTTACAGAATGCCTACTCTATCCAGAGTAATAGCATTTCAAGAGCATAAAGTACACAGAGAGGATGATAGAAGATGTTGCTGAAGAGTTGCATCTGGTCATGAGTATAATTTGCTATAACATATAACTTCCTTTTCTTTTTCTTTCCTTTTCCCCACTTCAAAAGTTTTGTTGTAGAAACAGAAATAGTTGGGAAACAGGACAAGCAAGGTAATCAAAAGAAACCAAAAAAAAAAAAAAAAAAAGCCGGATAGTATAATCCACTTTATATGGTTCAGTACACCAGAACAACACATGAGAAGGGTAAGAAGAGCCCTTTCCAGATCCCTCCTTGGGTTTTCACTGTCATAGTATGTCACTCAGAGACCTAGTGACTTCTCAAGACTTGTGAAAAATTTTGTTTCAATAACTGAGATGAGCCCCCATGGAAAAGAAAATTATTTTTCAAAGCTTAATCAATGTAATCTAATGTCACTATCAATGGCTAAATACTGGCTATGTACCAGGACTGTACTAAAAATGAATGTATATGTCAACAAATATTTAACATAATGCTATACAATGCAAAGAGTAAAGCACATGCTAATAGAATAGTAAATAAAGTTTTATTTGCTCATGGAGATAAGGAATTAAAAAGGAAGGTTAGGCTTTTTCTGAAATAGCATTATGTTTGAAGAGCAGAATTTCACATATATGGGAATGTCCAAAAACATTTAGAACTGAGGGTCTGGGGTAAGTAGGCAGAGGCATAAAATCACAGAAAAGAGCTTGTCCTAATTAGATGTTTCTGATGTGCCTTTCGTGATTCAGCCTCCCCTTTTTACTTCCTTTATCTCTTATTGTCCTTTCTCTTTTTTACCTAGAATTCCTAGACAACTAACACCTGCATCTGTATCCTGCCCTTGTCTATCCAATCAAAAGGGAAACATATTCCACATAATCAGTTAGATTAGAATTAACCCCAAGAAGAATTTGTACTTTATAAGAGGAATCACTGAAATAGAAAATGAAATGAAACAATAATCCATTAAATTTCTCCAAACCTAGTGGTTCTAAATAAAGGACATGTCAGGGAGTGGGGTAAGGATTGCATGACGGGACAGAATGCTTTCCCCCATAACCCACTGGTGTCTGGCTACTTCTCCACACATAACTTAGCCATGTGCTTTTTATGGGATAATAATTGGTAAAAGGGGCTGGCTTCTCTGGAAGGTTAATGAGAGTGAAGGAGCCAAATGAAGTCATTGAATGCTCAACAAAATTGCTTCCACTACTTTTAAGCAGCAAGATTCCAGGTTGAATTGGCAGCCATCACTACGAAGAGGGTTGCCAGAAGTGGGTAGGAACACAGTTGGTGTCTGTGGCCTACTACTAGGTATAATAGAAGACTGTGTGTTGGGAGTTGAAGCGGGCAGAAGGGAACTTTTTGCAGGTAGAGAATACCTTCTGAATGCTAATTTCGTACTCCAAATTTGTTCAAGGAATACCAGACAGAAAATATTCTTACATTTCTATGATAACAGGTGAAGATTCAAACAGGCCTTCATTTCCTGCCCTTCAATGCAGTATCCATGTACTTCATTAAACCACTGTCACTTTTCTCCAGAGATGACTGCTTTTCAGTTCTGGGTGAAGTGACATCTAAATATAATGGAGCATAAATCAATCTGCAGACATCTGCTCCAGGGGACTTTAGAAGGAAAGGTGAGGAAGTGTACATACATATGTAGACACTCTGTAGCAAGAATGAATTTATTGCAATGTTTCCCACATCCTTTTAAGAGCCCAGGATGTGAAAAAGCTACTACAAGTGGAAAAAGAAAATCTGCTTCTTCAGTGTTAGGCCTGCATATCTTTGCAGCAGGAAGTATTTCATTAAAGTTTTTCATAAAATTTCTGGTAGAATAAGAAATCTTGTGTTTTGAGTAAAAGAATATAACCTAAAACATGTGCAAAGAATAATATTTAACATAAGAGTAAATTATTAAACTGTTCAAAAATAATTTTAGTTCTACTAAGGAAAAATATTACAAGAGATTATATGACAATAGCCCGAGCTTAAAACTCGTATCTAAAAATTTATGTTTTCTTTCTTCCTTTTTTTCTTCTTTTTTTCCCTCTCAGAAAATAAGACAATGCTGTGGTATTGAAAATACAATCCTCACAAATGGTTTATGGTTATTTTTTAGTGATACTGCTAAAAATACGTGCATTTAGTTTTTATTTTATTCCAACAACATTCTAAGAAAATCAATCTGTAATCATTAGAGACTTTCTCTTTGAGATATTGGGAATAGATGCTAATCTGTGGGAAAATTGCAAATATGATACAATGTAAAGGTAGTATATTTTAGCGTATGTTGTTCTGGTGTGCTGAACCATATGAGTTGGGCTCACAGTTTTGTATACTGTGGATATAAAAGCCTTCAGTACTTTTGCTGGGAAATATGGAGGCAATTCAGAAGGGTGTCTGCTGAAGAGCATTTATTTTATGTTTGTCTCCCTAAATCTTGCCAATAGTTACAAGTTATAAACCTCAGGATGAGTTTGCAATAGAATTTCCTGTCTTTACTACAAAATCAAATTGGAAAAGCTCTTGGGTGGTAGATAGGGTTTGGGGATGACCCAATTTTATGGTTAGAAATGAGGTTGGACTACATATCTATAATTATTTATTTTAAAATCAAGATTATACCAGTATTATAAAGGAAAGAAAGTAAAAGTTTTTCAGGATACATATCGTAAACCAAGAACAAAGATTTGTTTCACATTTCTAAATTGAGTGTGTCATGCTTATTCTTACCATTATAGCTACCTCTACTCTCACAACTGTTGTATTTATATAGACTCTTTAGTATAAGCTCAGATTTGGGGGTGTATCTGGGTTCAAATCCACTGTCAAATTCTGAGGAATTTATTCATTCTCTGATTCTCAAGTATATAACTTGTAAGCATGATTTTTATAATTGTTAAATGTGATACAATATGTGATGTCCTGACCCAATGTAAATCATCAATAATGGTAAATTCTTACACTCTGATTAGAAATTATAATTACCAGGTGACGAATGTGCTAACTAACTTCATTGCAGTATCATTTCATAATATGTACATGTATGGAATCTAACAGACACAATGTTATATGCCCATTATATTTCAATAAAGCTGGAAGAAAAGTAAGTAAATGAAAACACTGATTTCACATTTTAAAAAGTCACACTTGCTTTCGAGGTTAAAAACAGTTCAACAAGTAAAGGTTGATCACACACTATGTGCTAGGTCCAGGAGGTATAGTCATGAGGAAATAATAGAAGAACTAAGAGTTATTTATTTAGACACTAATCTACATGTGTTAAGCCCTTGTACTCTGGGAATTTACAATGTGGTGGGCATATAGATTAGAGAATTAGTAGATGCAATACAGTATAAGGGCTAAGGGAAGGTTTGCTCAAGAGCCTAAGGGACAATTAACCAGAACTTGGGAGGAGTGGGAAAATTTCTTAGAGAAGATGGCATCAGTATGACCTATTTATGGGAAAGAGATGCTCATACCTTCTGAACTTTTAAATGGTGAGAAATAAAACCTTAGTGTTGGAAGAAGATTGCCAACTTTGCTTAGACAAATAGTCATTAAATCACTAGAGTAAGATAAGGAGGTATGTGTGTGTGGTTGTGTGGTCATCAGATATCTATAAAATGTCCAATACTAGCAGTCAATGATATGGTTTCATATGGACAGAATGTGTCCTCTATGAATCAAATAAATAAAAACAAATATAAAATTTAGAAAAATAAATAAATAATATGAGAAGCCCTGGTAAACCAATAATAATAATGGTTTTTAAAATGGATAATACCTGCCATTTGAAGAAAGACTGGCTGTTTTGGAAGTGAGGCCCATAAAGCCATTTAAACGCCATAAAAAAGTTAGTAAATTGATTCCCATGGTGAATAGTATTACTTGTTTACAATTTTTTTTTTTCATTTTCTTCTCTTGCTATGGCTTCCTTATCTCATTGGCTTTCATCTTGACTACGGCTTGTCTTTTGGGATCCGAGACCCAATTTCTATTTTATGGAGGTGAGGTGGGTGCTTCCCTATGCGTCCAAGCAAAGCTCTGGACACAAGCTTGGTATTTTACAATTCAACTCAACTCTGACACTATCTACCTGCAAGGAGCATCAGATCCCACAGGTTAAGGGTTCAGTCCTGCAAGATCATCTCCCAGACCCCAGAAACACACTTTAGATGGCAGCTGAAAGTCCATACCCTTTCCTATGCCTCTGACCCATCGGCTATAGATTGGAGGTTCTAATTAGCTCCTCTAACTCAGAATTTCAGTTGCAAGTCCAGGTTATTACCTGTGCTTTTAGCTGACTGGCTATAAATCAGAGATTCTCACAACTCCCTCCTTGTGCTTGATTAATTTGTTAGAATGACTCACAGAATTCAGAGAAACACATTACTTACTAGAGCATCAGTTTACTGTAAAAGAACGTAACTCAGGAATAGTCAGGTGGAAGAGCTGCACAAGGCAACATGTATGGGAAGGAGCGCAGAGCTTCCATGCCCTCTCCAGCTTTTCCACGTTCCCTGCCTCTCTAGATGTTTACCATCCTAAAAGCTCTCTAAACCTTGCCCTTTCAGATTTTTACAGAAGCTTCATTACAGGGTCATGATTGATTAAAGCATTGGCTCTTGGCAATAGATCCAACCTCCAGGCCCTCTCCGCTCTCTGGAGGTGGGGGCGGGGGCGGGGGTGGTGGTGGTAAGGAAGGCTGAAAGTTCCGAACCTCTAATCACATGATCGCTTCTCTAGGAAACTAGTCTTCCACCCCTGGGTGTGTTTTAAAGTCCCCTTACTAACAAATAAAAAATTAAAAAATACATTTTGATTACTGTCAACACTTAGGGAATTCCAAGTTTTTGGGAGCTATGAGACAGGAACTGTGGATGAAAACCAAATACCTTACAACTCACAGTATCACAACTTGCTTTGGTCAATAGAATGTGAGCAGCTTTGTTGTGAACACAGACTTTAAATATGCTTGTGTGGTTTGACTTGGTTCTTGTACTTCTGCTATCTTTCAAGAGATGAGCATGCCCCACATATGTGCTGATACTAAACTGACTGATCTGTGGAAGAGTCTAGAACCTGACCTGATGTAGAAGTATTCCATTCAACCCATAGACCTGTCTACAGTGGAAAAAATACATGTTAATATTAGAAACCACTTAAATTTGGAGAGTTATTAATTATGTAATATGTTTAAGGAAAAAATTAACTACTAAAATACTGTCTTGAACAGATATTCTTTATGGTTTCAAAAGATTTCTTTAGAATAGAGGCTAAATGTTATGTAAGAAAAGAACAAAGTTGTTCTATTGATGGCTGTGTCATAGCTTAGATGTTCCACTTAGCAAGTCAGAAGTTCAACATTACCTGGACTAATAAATAAAAATTTCTTAGTAGCAATTGAATTATCAGCTGTTATTAGTACCATTTTTAAAAGTATAAGCTTTGGAGTCAGCTTCTTTGAGTGGTACCTTAATTCTGTTGCTTCCTAATCAGGTGGAGTTGAGCAAATTACTTGACCTCTCTTTTCTATTTTTTTTCTCATTGTCTTGTAGAATAGAATTTTCTTCATAGGATAGTGAAGGTTTATGATAATTTAAACATGTAAATTGTTTAAAAATTAGGCATCATTAAATGATCATAACTTTTCTACACCTCCCTTGAATAAAATTTTTAAAAATTTTCATGAAGCCTTCTTGAGTCCATTATGTTTTTTGTAATGTTTTTGTGCTACCACAGCTGTTAGCATCCCTGGGGTGGTGGCACCCTGAGGAGAGGCCTGAATTTTCACCCTTTAACTTTGGTTGGCCTGTAAGGTCCTGAAAGTCTTTGATAATTTAAACTTATTTAATAAGCAATGCTAAAATCAAGTAACATTCTTGAGAAGACCATGATCTCTGAGAGTAATTTTAGATTGTTGTTGCTTTAGAAACTCTGAAAAAGGAGATAAAAGTGGCTATAGATTTCTCTAATGGAATGTTTTCTCCAGCAAATATACTCTTTAACTGCATAGCAGCATTTAACTCTCAAAATGTCAAAGAGACATAGTGTTAGATCATTTGGCCCTCCACAAGAAACTGTTTTGTCTGAGATCAAGTATCATTTTGATCAAGGCTTTTTATTAATATGCATCCCTAGTCAACCTCAAGTAGCCACTGTGTAGCAAGGATATATTTCAGAAACATAATAAAGATGTTTTCTTCATGAGGTAATGTTCCTGAAATATATGCTGGATAATCTGTGAGCTACTAAATCCATGAGGTAATGGGTCTGAAACACATGCCATAAACCACAGAAATTTCTTCATGAGAAAACTAGATATGGATTATTGTATTTCTCTGAATGTTAGGGTGGTCAAGATGACTAAAACTTTTTTTCACTTTTCCTCTTTCTTTCACAAAGATAAAGTTAACATTACCCATTATTTTAGAAGAAAATTTTATTTATTAAAAAAAAATCTTTCTGCAAAGAATGAAGTAAAAACAATTTGACAGTTTGAAATGTGGAAAAGTATGTTGTGAAAATTGCCCCCTCATGTGCACATATTTAAATGACTAATGTGAGTTTTTATTAATTAAATTACAGAAATCAGAAAATGCTTCACTTTGAAGAAAAAAGCATTAATATAAAATTGAGACCAATTGATTTCAAAATAAGTATATTTTCCTTAGAAAGTATCATCTTGCCAATGAATATTTCTTCTGGAGGGACAAGAATGAAGCTACTTTAAACACAAATATGTAAACATGCTTACACACATACTTCAAGAATCTTAGTAACCAACTGGTTTAAACCCTTCATTTTGTAGATGAGACAAAGAGCTAAAATTTTTACGTGCCATCTGTGATAGTTTAAAATACATTCATATATGTATTTTAAAAAGCTCTCCTCAAAAGCTGGAGCCTAATTGTTTTGTCTTTGAAAGTAAGACAAACTAGTGATTTACTTCTAAAGAATAGAATGTGATTGAAGTACAGGACTTATGATATTAGGTCATACATGGCCTTGAGGCTTCCTCCTTGCTTGCACTCTATTGCTTCATCTCAGAGAAGCCAACTGCCACATTCTTGGTATACACATCCTGTATGATCCCTTCCACTTGAGTGTGGGCAGAACTTGGGAATATAATTGGATATTACTTTCATGATCAAAGATTATATTAAAACAGTGAAGGGATAGCTACTCCTATGATTACATCATGTTATTTAAGATTGTCATAACAGATTGGGGAGAGCTTCTCATGCTGCCTTCGAAGAAGTAAATTACCATGTTATGACTGGGACATGAGGACAGCCTCTAGGAGCTCAGAGAAATGCCTGGCTGACATCCAGGAAGAGGATAGGAATCTCATTCCCACAGCCATAAGGAGCTGGATTTGACAAATGACTTGTATGAACTTGGAGAACTATGATCTCAAGATGAGAACATAGCCCAGCCAACATCTTGATTTTCAGTCTCAGAAGAGACCGTAAACAGAAGAGTCAATCAAATCTGTATCCTGAATCCTGATCTATGGAAACTCTAAGATAAATTTATGTTGAATTAAGCCATTAAATGTGTAGTAATTTGTTGTATTTCAGTAGAAAACTAATACAGAAAGGGACTGAGGCCTCCTGCCAATGAATGGCATAATGGGAATTAACCATTTTAGAGGTACATTCTCTAATCCTAGTCAAGCTCTTAGAAGACTGCAACCTGGCCGACATCTTAACTAGAAATTCATGAGAGAGCCCAAGCTAGAACCACCTAGCTAGGCTGCTTTATTAATTAGGTGTTTATATTTTATGATGTTTGGACTTCTTGAGGAGCTTAGCTGTCTGGAGAGAGACTGCCTCTCCCAAGGCTTGTTAATCCCTACAGATAATGAACAACTCATCTAAGCACACAAACATATTTCATATGTAAACCAAGCAATCAGTGCCCATACTCCTAATTACCTCCTTTATATAACTCTTACACAGCAAACCAGTATTTCCCCTGCCCTATATCAACCCAGGCAACTAGAGACTACCTATATAGCCCAGAGTCCACTGACATTATTCTACTAGGCAATCTAAAGCTGTAGCCCTGACTTTCTCACAGAAAACATTATAAAGGCTTTGCTTTCTCCTTGGTCTGGTTTCTGCCTCCTGACTGGCACTATTGTTTCTCCATGTGACCCTACATAGATGGACATACCCCACTTGTCTTGAGAAATCGAAGTGATAAATTCTCCTTTCAATACTGTTAGCCTCTCTGTGTTGTCACTTAGTCATCTCCGCAAATTAAAATCCCTCGAATATTTTTTAACCCAAATGCCCTCTAATTTCTGATGCACAAAAACTGTGTGAGATGATCAATATTTACTCCTATTCTACATTGCTAAGTATTGGCCTAATTTGTTATGCAGCAATTGATGACTAATACACTATCTTTGCCACTATTCATTTGCAAGGTCAGAGAGTCCAGGTCCATGACCTGGATAGAGGGTAAAGTAGCAAAAAGAGCATAGGCTCTGAACTCAGTTAGATCTTAGCTTAAATAAAAACTCTGCTGCCTTCTTTCTTTTTGAGTGTAGTCAAATTTCCTTAATATCACTTAGGTTCAATTTCCTCATCATTAAAACAAAAAATACCTCAATCATCAGTATTTTATGAGATACAGTATTTTATGTGAACAAAGTAAAACTTATAAAGGACATTTATGGAGTTGAAGTTCAGTAAATATTAGTTCTTCTTTCTAATCTGGCTTTCTCTTCATTGCCATCATAACACCCAGTTAATAATCAATTGCTAATGCAAAGAAATGTCAGTCCTAAGATCTCTGAAAACATTTCTTTGCATAAGCAGGTAACATTTGAAGAAAATTGTGAAGGGCTAGGATAGGAATCAAAAAAAAAGAAAATAATAAGAGATCAACATGCATTTAAGCAAAAAGACAAATCACCATCTTGAAAAGTTTTGGTATCTATTTGAATATATTTTATAATCCTAGGTTGCAGAAATGAAATGAGCCAGTTAGTTCAGATAGAGCCTGAGCCATCATGTCAGATCATCACTATTCTGAAAAAGTGGTGGAAAAAGAGGTGAAATACTGTGCTCTTCTATTACCATGCTTGTCCTATTTATTGCCAAGACCTCCATCGCTGTATTTCTCTTTTCAGTGATCTACTCTTTCCTGAGAGATATGTAATAAAAGAATGAGTAAGTGCCAGTTAACCCACTTATATATCATATCTCTTTATCTAATAAATTATGTCAGCAAGATGTATCAAAGATGACTCTCCAGGACTTTGTATATAGTTGATAATAAATTATGATTATGAAGTTAAAAATAAAAACCATGAGATAAAGACAAACAACTAGACCTCAACTGCCCCCAATTAAATCCCAAAAGGATGCTTCAGATTGGTTATTTTGAAGTGGAATATTTTGCAAAATTGTAATGAATTCTGATATTTATCTTTTCTTTAATGCTGGAAGTGTGGAAATACAAAACTCCTTATACTATATATAAAATCAGTTTTTCTCGTCTTCTGGTTTGTGCTGTCAAAGAAATCTTCTGCATTGCCAAATGTCAAAAGTGTTTTTCTCTATGTGTTGTAGAAGTTTTATAATTTTGATATTTGGCTTATGATCCATTTGCTTTTATGTTTGTATAAGCATTAATTAATGTGAATAACCAATTATTCTAGCACCATTTGTTGAAAAGCTATTCTTTCTTTGTTGATTTTTTGGGCAAGATTGTAAAAAAATCAAATGGCCATATGTGGGTGGGTCAATTTTGGAATTAATTATTCTGTTTCATTGATCTATATGTCTGCCCTTATGTCAACACCATGTAGTCTTGATTACAGTAGCTTTATCATAAGACCTGAAATCAAATAGTACAAGTCATCCAATTTTGCTCTTCTCATTAAAAATCATTTTGATTCTTCTATGTGTTTTGTGTTATGTAAATTTAAAAATTAGATTGTTAATTAATTGATAAAAAAATTGTGTCAATGTTAATGTGACTTTCTTATGTTATATTTCCTAAGTATATTTGTCTTTATAATTTACCCAGAAGCAAATGACTCAAAATGTAGGCTCATGCCATTCTCTTCAGGTGAGTCAAGTTTCAAATGTTGTCAGAACATTACAATTAAATGAACCTTAGAAATGTTAAAGCACTTGAGGAAGGAAAAGCCAGTTTTTGTATATTTGTTTTTTAATGTTATACATAGTTGGGAGAATTGACACCTTAATTATAGGTGTCATATTTTATTTATATAGAGATTTCCAATCTGTAAACACTGTTTATGTCTTGAATGGTTTAGGTCTTTAATTTCTCTCAGCAATGTTTTATAATTGTAAGATTTATATAAAATTTTAAAGTTTTATATAAATTTTTACATTAAATTGCTATCATATATGTTCTTTTAAAACTTTAATTTCCAATTTTTCATTGCAAGTAGATAGAATTGCAATTGATTTTTATACAGAGCTTGCATCCTGTGACAACTAAACTCCTTAGTTCTAGTAGCTTTTCTTTAGTGGATGATCATGTTCTTTGTATATAAATAGATCTTTACTTTTCCTTTAAAATCTGTATACCTTTTATCTTATCATATTTTGCCTTGACCAGGCCCCTAGTACAAAATTTTTAAAAAGTAGTAAAAGTAGATACTTTTGTCTTTTCAGTCTTTGATCAATAATACGCAATTTATCATCTTTGCGAATGTTTGTAGATTTTTCACAGATACCGTTTATCAAATTGAGAAAATTCTCTGTTCCTAATATGGATGTTGAATTTTATTAAAGGCTTTTTGTATAATTGCTGAAATAATCATATGATTTTTTTTTTACTTTTAGTCTATTGACTTGATGAACTACATTGGTTGGTTTTTCAAATGTTAAGCAAACTTTATCTCTGGAACAAATCCCGTTTGATCATTTTATATTATAATTTTCTTATATTTTTCTGCACTTTATTTAATATTTTCTTAAGATTTTTTTCATTATATCTGTGTCTGATTTTATCAAAGTAATGCTGGTTCATTAAATATGAGAAGTGTTTTCTTTTTCTTTTCTTTCTTTCTTTCTTTCTTTCTTTCTTTCTTTCTTTCTTTCTTTCTTTCTTTCTTTCTTTCTTTTTCTCCTTTCTTTCTTTTTCTTTCTTTCTTTCTTTCTTTCTTTCTTTCTTTCTTTCTTTCTTTCTTTCTTTCTTTCTTTCTTTCTTTCTTTCTTTCTTCTTTCTAAGAGTTTGTTTAGAAGTAGTGTTGTTTTCTCTTTAAATTTTCTGATAGGAATTGCTGGTAAAACCAACTGCCTCTAGATACTTATTTGTAGAAAACCTTTTTGTTGTTGAAATTATTAAATATATTTATTTAGTAGCAATAGAACCAATCAGGTTATCTATTTCTTCTTAAATTAAATTTGGTACTTTGTTTCTTTTAAGGAATTTTTAATTTCATCTAAGGTACTGAATTTATTGTCATAAAGTAGTTTATAATATTTTCTTATTGTTCTTTTAATGTCTGTAAGATCTATAGTAATATCTTTCATTCAATTCCTGATATTGGTAATTTTTGTCTTCTCTCTTTTTCTCTGGCCAGAGACTTATCAATCTCATTGATCTTTTCAATAATCAATTTTGCTTTTATTGTTTTTTTTCTGTTTTGCCTAGAAAACAGAATTTTGATATTTGATTATTTTCTTATTTTATTTTATATTCTTTCTCATGCTTGCTTTGAATTAAACATGGTTATCTAAGAGTCTAACTTAAGAAGTGAGAAATAAATAATTAGTTTGAGGCCACTTTTTTCTGCTCTAAGGAAACAATTAGTAATATAAATTCATCTTAAAATATGGCATGAACTTCATCCCACAAATGTTGATATGCTTAGTTTTTATTCTCATTTGGTTTATTAAAAAAATTTTGTGATTTCTTTTTTGACCTTTGAGTTGTTTAAAGTAAATTATTTTACTACTAAGTATTACATAATTTTCTGGGTATCTTTTCAGTTACTGATTTCTAATTTAATTCTATTGCTATCAGAAAGCATGTTTTTTGTGTTTCTGTGACTACCTTTTTAAAGAAAAATTGGATGGACACATCTTTATGATCAAATATATGGTCTATGTAAGAGAATACTCCATGTGCGTTTGAAATGTATGTGATTTTGATGTGAGTATTAATATTTGAGTTTTAGTTTTTGAAACAACCACTCTTCCACTCCCTAGTGGTAATTGAAACATTAAAAACAAATGGAGTGAGGTGGAATATTTTGAGGAAAGAAGAATTCTAGAACTTTAAAATGTAAGCTGTTAAAAAAAAATTACTGGCTATATTAAAAGAGAAATCCCTGGCTGAACGTTAGGTGGATAGATGAGGATATTTTTTCATCCCCAAATATAGTAAGAGAGGAAGACATATTTGGTGGAAGAACATTGGAACTTGTCACTCATAACATATTAAAGGTAGTTCTGTTAGATACTGTATTAGTTTTCTATTGGTGCTATTATAAATTCTCATATTTGGTCGCTTAAAAACATATTATTCTACAATTCTGTAGGTTAGAAGTCTGACATGGGTCTCACTAGATGAAAATTAAGGTGTTAGTAGAGCTATGTATTTTTCTAGAAGCTCTAAGGGAAAATACATTTTCTTGCCACCCAGCAAAAGGCTGCTCACATTCCTTGGTCTGTGGCTCCATTTCTCTATCTTCAAGGCCAATAACATTGCATCTCTTTAAACATTTCCATATTCACGTGTACTTCTAGCCAGTAAAGTTTGTCTGCTTTTAAGGACTTGTGATTATATTGGGGCTGCTCAGTTAATCCAGGATAATCTCTGCATCTCAAGAGTTTTAATTTAATTACATTCACAGTCTCTTTGCTATAGTATTGCTGTATTGTAGGGACTATTATTTTACCTACAATACAGTTTACATATATATATTAAGCAAAATGTAGCACAGATGACCTTTCAACAGCGTGAGGTTAGAAGAGCAGAGCAGTCAAAAGTCTGCACAAATTTTAAGTAAACTCCCCACATGCGTGTATTCTCAACCTCAGATCGAAAATACTGTTTTTAATTTGCAGTTGGTTGAATCTGGAGTGCAAAACCCTATAGATACAGAGTCAATTGTATTTTTTGGGGAAAAAAATCTCTATATAAGTGGACCTGCACCATTCAAAACCATCTTGCTCAAGTATCAACTATATAGTGTTTTTAATGGTGCTTCTAAATTTTATTTATTGTCAAATTTGTGCCTCCATGAAGGAAGATAAAAGACAATTAAGCAAATAAATTTTCTTGGATTGTAGATGTGATGTAAAAGAATGTAAGTGTGACATGTTGAAATCATTCCAAGGTCCTTTGGCCACAGGTGTTTCTGACATTAAGCTCTATGTGTAAATAAAGCAGGGGGAATTGTGATGGAGAACAGCAGTTCTGTTGGACATGCCAGGGAAGTGAATCTTGGACTACTGGAAAGCCTGTCATAAAGTCTGTTGACACTTAAGCAATATGAGGCTCTGTCCTGTTAAATTCAGTTTAATCCTTTGGTTTCTGTGGTTATCCTTCTATCCCCACCTCACCCCACCCCCTCCTCTTTCCAAGCATCATGTTCCAACAGGAGAGGGAAGTGAAAGAATGTTTAGAAAGTCATCATGAAAGTAACTATCACATATTGTTTGGAATCCCTTCACAATGTACTAATTTGGCTTTAGAATGCTAAGTGGAGAAAGACTAGTCAAAAATCTTCTACAACTCCTTGTTTTTTATACGTCTCTATAATTTGCCCAAGATTCAGTAATTTATCTCCATGTGGACAAGAACATTGTTTGCTAAATAAATTTTTTAATATTTTTCTTCAGAAGATGGGATAAATGCAATGTTGCACCTCATGGAAAATACATTAATATCTTCCTAAATGAGCATGTATGGGCAACTCAGAAAAACTAAAAAAATAATTAACTCCCCATAGTTTGTATCATTTGTGTATTTGAACTCACCTCCTTTTCTTATATTTGAATAATTAGAAGTTGTTCACATAAACTAGAAAGTGTCTATTATAGCAGAAGCTGTTATTTGCTATCTTCCAGAGGAAAGTACACTTGCTGGGACTTGGATACATTGGGGAATCTGTTCTTACTCTTAAGTGCAATTCTGGCTGCATGCAAATAGAAATATGAACCAATGAGTCACAGAACCTCATTTGGTTCTGTGTGTCACAGGAATGTCACTCTGACTGCCAGTCTTTAACTGGCTTCTCAATTAAAGAGCAATAGGTTAACTGATTTTCTGCTGTTCTATGAAATGTAATTGGCTACATGTTTATATCCATCAAAATTTGATTTGATTAGAGAACATTTAATATTATTGTTATTAATGTTTTAATGTATACAGGGGTACTTGGTGTCTATAACATTTATTCCTCATACCCATCTCATATCCTCAAACATTTGCTTATATACAAATTTCTGGATTATCAAAAGCTTGTACTCTTAATAAATGCAGTTGTTTCAGATGGAATTGTAAAAGAAAACCAGATGGTTTAATAATTACAATGTTGAAAGGCTATTACTAGGACATAATATAGGTTGAATGCCTATAATTATCACCGCGGATAATTAGAGGCTATATGTTTACAAAGCTAATTGTTTGCCAGTGACCCTTGTTTTATAAGCTTGTTCATATACACAATACATTAAAAGACACCAAAGTTTGAGAACTATTTGCAAAAACTCAAACCAATCATGATTAAAATCAATATGGAATCTATGTTTCATTTTTTTATTTTGCTCTTTATTAAAACTTCTAAGTGTAGGCAGTAAGATGGATATAATGCAATCTTATCTTTCTTTTCCACCCAGAAACCATTTGGAGAAATTGTGATTTCAAAGATATTGCTATTAGTTAGAAATAGAGGGAGAAAGATAATTGTTGACAAATGTCAGGTTTATTTTAAACTAATGCACAGAAATTGGGTAATGTGTGTTTAAATGTCTTTCCCTCTAAAGGAAACTTTATACCATAGTCTTTGAGAAGAACAGATTTGTTACTAACCTGGTACCTGGATCCAACAGATAAAAGGAGATGTACAAATTCACTTAGAAGACCAGAAATGTATTTCCTGTATTATTGTAAGTTCATTTTTTTTCTCAGAGAAAAATAAATAATCTATCTCTAATTTTTACATCTATTGTCTCTCTATATCTAGACATATATCTAGATCTAGATCTGCTTATATAGTATCTATATAAGATGATAAACCTAGATACAGATGATGGATAGATAGATAGATAGATAATAGAATAAGTGCACACACACTCTTATAGAATGAATTCCCTTACATATAGGCCATGCCTAGGTTAGAGATATATGCGTGGTGTGTGTCTGTGTGTGCGTATGGGTGTGTGTATAGTAAAACAAAGAAAATAATTTTATTTCTGTAGGTTTAAAATGTGTTTCTGACTAATAAAATTAATTAAGACACCTCATTCATAGAAAGGCAAACTATTCACTCATTACAGCTTTTTGGAATTTTGTTGAGAATCTATCAACACAGAAATATCTATCATAATTTCAACTAATCGCAATAGCTAATTGGTGTTTCTGCATTGACGAAATACTATCAGAACTCTGGAGTCCAATAGCACTGGTCTTTGTAAAATGGTTTTGAAAGATGAATCACATTGCTTACTATAGAAGCATATTTAAAACAATTGTATATAGCTTTGAATTAATAAATCATAACAATATATAATAATAATTTTGGGTGGATAAACTGCTGAGAGCCATCTCCAGAGGGCAATACAAATAAAGCAAATGAAAAAGTCCTTGAAAATTGACATAATTAAGGCAAAATGCAGATTCTTGAATTTTATAAAATGATTTGCACACAAATGCAGGTGTTGGCTATAAAGTAATGGGACCTATTTAACCAGTCTCACATACAAAAGTGTTTATGTTTAGATGCTGTAGATTTGAAACTATCAACTTTCTCATATACCATTATGGCACCTATCTTTAAACAGACTGTTTTTATGTTGAATTGGCTTAAAAAGATGTTGACCTGCTCTCTTCCTGGTTTCAGATAGAACTATGTATTTTCCAGCCAAACTTAAAATAGGTCACACTGAAAGTTTAATGAGATTCCTTCTCATGAGGAACTTCTCCGTAAACACTTTAAGGCCACTTTTCTAACCAAGACGAGGAACTATTCTTTACACCAGACATTTGGATTCATTTTCTTAATAAATCATTATCCAGATGTTCTCCATGTGAGGCCAAATATTTAAATACTACTATTTTTTATGCTTCACATCACATAAGCAAACTATTTCATGTGATAGTGTATGGATACAATATAGATTGTGATTAAAAAAAAAAAAAACTTAAAGAGAACACTTTAGATTTTCCTTCCTCAAGTGAAGCTTTAACATTTCTAAGACTCAACTAATTTGAATGTTCTGATAACCTTTGAAACTTGACTTTAAAATGAAGAGAATGGCATAAGTCTATATTTTGAGTCATTTGCTTCTGGGTAAATGACAAGGACAATATCCTTGGCAAATCTAATGTAAGAAAATCATCTTTAATCACTGATGATTATATTCAGGAAATCTGAAATTTAAGCAGTTTGAACACTAATGTCTGCAATCAAATAATCAAATAATTTGGCAAATTAACAATGTCCTCTAAATTACATCCTAAAGTAATTATAATACTTAAAATTAATTAATTTTCAAAAGAGATTTTTTTCCCCCCAAATCAAGGGTCATCTGCATTAGAGACATTAATTCTTTTGAACTTTTTGGTTTGAAGGTTAGTACCAGACTTTTAAGATTCTAGTTATTTGTGTATATATTTTTACCTTTATTAATTTTATTGCTGCAAGTTTTTATGTATTTTTTAACAAAAGGCATAGATATTCTATATTAACATTGCTGCAGAAAAGAATAATTAAGATTTATTTCAATAAGGAATCTTCACTGAAAACCACTGATCATCACTGTGTTATTTGCTTTTAATTAGTTTGATCATTTTTCCTGACCCTTGTTTTGTAAGAATACTATATGTTTTAGAAGAGAGACAGAGTTATTATCAAGACCTTGGTAAAATATCTACTCAGCAAGTGTTAGTTACATAACAAAGATTCCAATGATACATGGGAATCCTCATGAAACAGGCAAAGCAATCTGCAGATGCATCTGTGAAAGGTTATTAAGGCTCTTTTTAAAATAGGAAACTAGTTGATTAACTATTAAAAATGCTAGCAATTTTGGTCAAAGCTTTTAATCATGGCAATCATATATGGTCTGAAAATTAGTTCGAGCAGCAATGCTCAAAAATCTATGGACTGTTTCTTGATACCCATTAGTAACCTCAAGCATTTGGACAATTAAACCAGAATCGATATTGCTATGGGTTTTGGGGGAGACAAATAGTTGCTCACTTCATAATTTGAACCTTGGATCCATCATTTGTTAGCATGTGGCCTTACTTAACTACTGTACCTCACTGTACTTTAGTTTCCTCATCGGTAAATGGATAAGAATCCCCATTTGCTAAAAGGATTAAATGAAATTACATGCTTTTCAGTGCTTTAGTGTCTAAGATCTAATATGATCTTCCTACAGAGTATTTTTAACATGGCAAGTGTATAGGTGCTGTAAACACCTAAATTATCTCATCTCATGCCACTTAAATTTCCTTAATGGCTCTCCATTACTTTTAAACTAAATGCTGAAGACCTTACGATAGCTCATAAGACCCTATACAATCTGCCTTCTCCCCTAGTCTGTTAATTCATTATCTTTTTTTACTACAATATTCTCCTGGCTCAGCCTACTCTAGGTACCTTGTTCCTCTTGATTCTTCATGAAGATTATAGCCATGCTCTTGTCTTAGGGCCTTTGCACTACCTGTTCCCCTCCATTAGGTAATTTTCCCCCAAACAACCACATGATTCACTTTCTCTCCTCCTTCAATATTTGCCTCAGTTTTCATCTTTTCATTGTGGCTCCATTTAAAGTGACAAACTCATTCTTAGCCTTTTCGATTCTCTTTATTTTTTATTTGCCTCTGTAATGCCTGATACTCTCTACCATACTATATAATTGATTTGTTACACTTATAATCTGTTCTACTTTCCCTCACTAAAGTGTTGAATCATGAAGGTAGATTTTTTTGTCACTTTTTTCACTACTTCATCCCTTCACACTTAGAACAGTGCTTGGCATAAAGTATGTACTCAAAAAATATATAATTAGTTAATAAATAAAGAATAAGTGGTAGTGAGTTTTTGTATTTTTATTTGGCCTTATTTACTTCCTTATGATTTAGCTTACTGCCATCTCTATCATTTTTTTCCAGGCTATGATATATGGCAAGTCAGGAGTCCAGGCAGCCTCCAGCTACCTCAGAACATAATCATTCCCCATTTCTCTGTACTTTCAAAATAGCGGCACAGATGTATGCTTTTGAGTGAGCATTCATGAGGCTCTAAGAACACTGCTTTCTTTGTTTCGCTGTGTGAGAAAAAAAAAAATCTCAACATGACTCAATCTTTCCAAGTGTGACAATTTTCCTCCTTTTCATGTCCTGCAATATAAAGTCAGCTCAGGATTCACTTTTCATCCATAGCTGACAGTGCCTGGGTCTCATGACTACACTGGACACTATGACCATCAGCTGTGAGTAAAGCCTCTGATGAACTACATCAGATGAATTAACTGCTGCTAATGAGAAGAGACACACCACAGTCACATAAAACATGCAAATCATATTGGAGGGTGGGATAAACAGTGAAGAGTTTAAGATTACATTCTCTTAAGTAAAAGTCTGTAATTTACTTCTCTCTTTTTTTTCTTATAAATACAGATATTATAAATTAGAAGATGACAGGAAGATGAAAGAGATGACAGATGGTCTCAGAGAGAAAATGTGAACAACAGTTGCTTTGTTTTCATTTGAGCAAACAAAATGAGTGAATCTCATATCACAGTATGTGAGGGACAGGTACGGGTGCTAAAGAATGATTTACAATCTTCTAATAAGCTTTTAGGGATAAAAATAGATGGCTGTGCGTGGGATCTACATAGCTCTACTTTTTAAGAAAAATTGAAGGATGAGTAAAACACATTACCCAGGAACAGGGTTAGAGAAGATACTTTCTTAAGTTACCACTTTACCAAGTTTAAAATCACAGAAGACAATACAATGATGTATAAATAACAATACATGAAATTATTTCAATAGTCCCTGTAAGTAGGTGAGAATATAAGTAACCATGATATAGTTACAACACAGTAATTGATATATGACTTAGCAATGTACTAAACTTATATATTATTGCAAATGCTTTATTAAGTTTCCTCTGTGAGTGACACTGTGCTAAACTTTGTGGAAAAAAAAAAGAAAACAGCCCTTACCCTCAAGGAAGGTACAGTTGAATGTGAAAGAAAGGTAAGAAAGGTGAAGATTTACCATATAATGTGGTTATAGTCAATGACAAGATAAGCCTGACCGTTAAGAGAACATAGAGAGACTTTGAGGGCACCAATCTCGAGTGGGAAGGCAAGCATGGTACGTATTTCCAGGAGGATATTACATGTCAGCAAAATCTTGAGAAGTACCTAAATTGGAGTTAGCTAGATGGAGAAGGAACTGAGTGGGAGCAGACAGATTAGCAAAAGGAGGTCAAGGAAGGATCTGCTAGAAGGTATACATAAGAGACAAGAGCCAGATAGCAGACTATGAAAGATTTTTTTTCCGTGCTGTCCCAAGGAGTTTGGATTTTGTATGGAAAGCTACTAAGAAAATTTACATAAGGAAAGGACATAATTTTTACTGTTTTAAAAATACTATCACTGACAATACATAAAATGTATTAAAATTTAAGCAACTGGGTAGATGATGCTTTAATTTACTGAGAAAGAGAACAAAAAAAGAGTACACCCCTGAGAGAGCTGCAATTAGAGGCAAACTGATGCTGAATTCAGTTTGGGATTTGTTGCATTTAAATACTCAGGAAAATGTTTCGGAGAGTTGGAAAGAGTTTGAGTTTAAGGGAGATATCGAACTTATGAAAGAGTTGAGGTCATGAAACTCTTCATCACAGCACACATGGCCTCTTGACACGTTTTTTATTTTCTATCTTCCTTTACAGAAACAACATCATTGAGAGCAAGAATTTGGCTTGTTTCTGGATTCTCAACATCTAGAACTTGATATCTAGAACTGTGCTTGGATCACAGTGAGCACTCACAAAATATTTTCTGAAAAGATTAATTATTCAGAATTGTAGTTGAAGAAGATGTGTTTGGTTGAGTTCACTTCTTATAGAAAATGAAAATGAGAGAAGACATAAAGTGGAATTCTAAGAATAGGTGAATGATGCCATTTAATGCTGAGAAGAGAGCACTGGGAATGAGAAAAAATAAGAGACAATATCGTTGTAAAAGACAATAAAAGAGATTGTGGAAAATCACTTTAAATGTCATAGTGTAGTAAGAAGGAATTTTTTAATGATCTTATTAAGTGTGATTCTGGTGCATAGATGGAAATAGAGCTAGAGTGCTGAGAACTGAGGGTTTAAATGAGGTGAGAGTATCATTATTTTCAGACACATGCGATATAGAAAAATGTCAGCAATCGGCATTCAGAAATATTGGGTCAAGGAAGAATTTTGTGTCTTGTATTTTTTTTTATTGGAAGCTGTTTAGCTATGGTTAAGTAAGGGATTAATGGTAAAGCAGAGTTTTAGAAAAGGACCAGTGTTAACTGGAGGAAGATCTGTGGAGGATGTGAGACCAGATCCTTCTTGTTGCTAGCTACATTCTGAGTCGCCTGCAAGCACAGGCTACATAGAAAACACTCTATAAATCCTTATTAAGCATATAAATATACTATTTCTTTTAACTTTTTAAATTAAATTTATTGGGGTGATATTGGTAATAAAACCATATAGATTTCAAGTGTACAATTTAATAATATGTGAGATGTATATTGCACTGTGTGTTCACCACCTGAAGTTAAATTTTCTTCCTTCACCATACGTTTGATTCCTGTAACTTTTACCTACTTCCCTTATTCTCCCCTTTCTCTCTGGTAATCACTAAACTACTGTTAGTAATGAGTGGATAAAGAAACTGTGGTACATATATACAATGGAATATCACTCAGCCATAAGAAAAGATGAAATACTGCCATTTGGGACAATACAAATAGATCTTGAGATTATCATACTAAGTGATATAAGTCAGATAGAAAAAGCTGAGAACCATATGACTTCATATATATAGAATAAAACTCTGAAAGCAACAAATGAATCAATATATTATTGAATGAGATGATGAAATAAGTGAGTATATAAGGGTCAGGATCAGGAAACATATAGCATATTAGCTTTTGATTATTAAGGTGACTTTTCTGTCTGTTTGTCTTACTTCTCCCAGGTAATCATGGCTTGATACCCACATACATTTGTTCCTTTTTTCTAGATATTAAGGGCTAATGGCTTTCTGGACCTTGATCTCCCTTTCTTTTCTAAACGCATGCCTTTGGCATTCTTCTCTCCCTACATAAAATTAGACATGATATGAACACACATCTGTCTCCACTTTCCTTCTCCTCCAGCTTAAGTCTTCAGTTCCACTTGGCTCCATGCCTTGCATAATGCATTGTCTTTTTCTTACATGTATACCTCCTCAGATCTAGTAAGACAAACCACCCTCTTTACAAACTCACCCACTCTCTGCCTGGTTTCTCTTACCCACTTCTGAGCACTATATGGATTATTTGAGATTTCTAGGCAATCTGTTTTATTTTGCAATCAAACCTGCTTCCTGTCTCTTATAAAAGCATGTGAAGACCTCATCCTCCTTTATAAAGTTATCAGACTCCTCATGAAATGTTCACGCAAAGGTATAACTCATTGTTTTTCCATGATGACTCACAGAACTATGACATTTATTAGCATATCTACCCCTCAAGGGTTCACCTGGGAATGCTAATCAGTTTCTCAAACATGTACTGTAACTTCTCCCTTTTTTCCTACTCATAGTAGATGTGAATAAGAATTATGTTATGGAGACAACACTAAATTATCTCTAATTACATAATTTCATAAACTTTAATATAGTTATGAGTGCCAAATATTTTTGTATAACCACACCAATACTCTAGACTCTAGGAACAGGTTAAAACACAATTAAGGCAGACTTAAGTATTTTAAAAGAAAGAAAACTTTATTCTATATGGCTGCAGACTTCACCTTAAATCTCCACCAGCCATCTTGTATATTAAAAATTTTAGCAACGAGGAGATTTAGATAAGATAGCCCTCACAAATTCATCATCAACCCCAGAATAGCAATACAAAGCTTATGCCTTGTTTCTGACTGAAGTACGATGTGGGTAAGGTTGATTTATGTTACAGAAGTTCTATTATTTATTATTGCATAGTAAATTTTTCCAAGCCATAGACATTTAAATAAAAAATATTAAACTGTCTCGCTGAGTTTCTGGGGATTAGGAAGAATACAGGAATAGCTTAAAATCTCTCATGAGGTTTCAATTGAGATATCAGCTAGGGCTGCAGTTTTCTAAAGCAGCAGTCCCCAGCCTTTTTGGCACCAGGGACTGGTGCTCCTATGAGAATCTAAGGCTTTATGACCTGAGGTAGAGCTGAGGCGGTGATTCTAGTGCTGGGGAGCTGCTGCATATACAGATGAAGCTTTTCTTGCTCACACCGCTCACTTCCTGCTGTGTACCTGGGTTTTTCACACGTCACAGACTGATACCAGTCTGAGACCCTGGGGGTTGGGAAGCCCTGATCTAAATGGTTGACAGGGGCTGACACTATGCTTCAAAGTGGCTCAGAGTCATGCCTAGTGAGTTAGTGCTTGTTGGTGGTAAGAGGCCTCAGTTCTTTATAACATGGACCTCCTCCATTTGGCTGCTGGAGTTCCTGGAGTGAGTGGTACAAGTGAGCAAGGCAGAAGCCTCAATGTCTTTTATGCTTAGTCTGGGGTCACACTCCTGCATTTCTGCAATATCTTAATATAATTACTCAGGTGAGCATCATTCAGTGTGTGAGAGGACTCACAAAGGCATCAATACTAGGTCCTGAGCATCTCTGAAGTCCTCTTGATTTTCACAGAAGTTTAGAATTTTATAGAATTGATATGGTGGGAATTACACATATGCATACAGAGGCATTCTTGTGTATTTAAATATTTTTAAATTAAGGGTTCATATGTCTGTTTTTTCTGCCAAGAATCCTCTTATAATAAAGATGCCTTGTTTACCCCCAATTTTTTACATTCTCATAATGCTCATATATAAAGCAAATATATATATATATTTGCTTTTAAGGATTTCAAATGAAAACAAGTCCAGATTTGTTTTCACGTTAGCTCTGTCTGTTGGCTATATTAACTCCAATGCCCACTCATGATTTCAAGGGCATAATGGATATTGCAGAGACACTCAGTCCTCCTCCAAAAACATTGAAACCTCCATCAGAATGTGGAAAGCAGATGTGTATTCCTGACACTAGGGTCCGTGCTGTACTTCTGGATTAGATGCTCATTAAGGAAAAGTGATGTGGATGAGCTTTATACTCAGGATTTACCACTAATGCTTTCCAGACCTAAAGGAATCCTCTCCACTTGTTTTTCTCCACTAACCTTAAGAGACTTAAAAACCATCCTGGGAAGTCTGAGATTAATTCTGTGTCTCACTGATGCAGAGAATTTGTCATCTAATCTTCTAACTGACTTGAAGAAGACAATGACCTAAAAAAACCTTGTTCATGTTAAATATGTTCATTTACCCTGAGCAGAGATATGTCACCTCCCAAAATGGCTACAAGCACATTAGAGCAGTGATTAGCATTACCTCATCCCTATACCACTGCAGTACCATTGTACTGTAACAGGCCAGCAAGGACTTGGAGTTCAGGGGCAAATCATTCAATGCATCCATGTCTTTGTTGCCTACTTGCCTTGTAAAAACAGAGATGATGGCTACCACAACTTACAGGACTCTTGTCACAAATAGCTAATGAAAATCCAGGCAAAGCACTCTATAAATACAAAACAGTACTATACGAAGCACGCTGTGACATAACAATATAGTCTAAGAGGCTTACATGCTTTCAGGATAATTTGGAGAGTTTGGCAATGTCCTCAATGTCACTAAGGCCTGAATAACCATGTCTTCAAGAAATCCATTCTATGCTTGACCCAGATTATCTGGATCCACCTTATTACTTTTTTTGTGATAAAATCAGTGTTGTTTAACTGGGTCAGGTTGCATAGTACCAGTGCCAATAAAACATGGTGAGTCAGGTAATCAAACAAAACAAAACAAAACAAACAAACAAAAATCCAGACCATTTTGGTCACACTGATAGACTTTGGGTCCTGGAATCTGTTTACTCTGCCCTTTTGACAGCCTTTGAATTCTGTTTTGTGAATAATGACACTTTGGATTTATCTTCTAGAGAAGACTATTGGCTCTTAATCAAAATGTTTTCTAGATTTTTCTGTATATAAGATAATTCTTGAGTGACTTGCTTATGCACTTTTATTCTCCATAAATAAAGGTATATTTTATTGAGTGAACAATATCAAAACAACTTCTCCTGAGGAAGTAGAATGGAGATGGGGAGCTGTACTAATATTTAATTTTGTAACACCTTAACCTTTCCTTATAAATATGCTTTTTGACCACACATTTTTACTAAATTAAAATTTATGTTATTGTGTAATATTGGAAGAGGAAAATGGGAAAGAATTGTGTCAAATCTTTTACAATAAAGGAAAATTGTTTGGAATATAGCCCAGTAACATAGGAGGACATCAGAATTGGAATCCAAGTTTTGCTAACTATTAATGGTATAGAATGGACAAGTAGCTTATTATCCAATTTCAGGGATAAGAAAAATGAGACATAGATATTAACATCTACCTGGGTATGAGCATTAAATTAGATAAATTTAGGTCTCTATTTAAAATCAGGAGATAGATTTGGGCTTTTTAAAAATTAAATGGGCCTATCCAAATGTGTGATTAAGAATTTTCAAAAGTATATTGTGTAGTATTTACAGGAAGACACGAGTGCATTTTAAATTGATCCTTGATCATATTTTCATATTTTAGAACTAGTTCTGCCTCATTTTCTCTGTGATAATAACTGTAATTATATCCATTCCTCATTATAAAGCTGCTCCTTTTTCTTTCTTGACATTCTGCTTTCACTGACTAATGGTGGTAAAGCTATTCCTGAGATTATTTATAAAATTCAGGAGATTGCAAAGGAATTTTATATGCAGGCTGTGTTATATGTATTATTACAGTTTTCTTACCTACAAAATAAATTTGTCAAAATTAATGTTTGTAATGTAAGCTAAGTACGAACTCCTATATGTGTTATTTTCTGAGAGTGAAGTCAAAACTATCCTATCTAATTTAACCATTGTTTCACCATTATCTTTTCTTAAAACATCAAGGTAAACTTTACTATTTTTCTTCTCTATTCCTTTCCTTAATCTTTGCAATACTTATGGGAGGATTTTGTTGTTGTTGTTGTTTTGGTTTTCTTTCCCCTCTTTACCATGCCTTGAGTCTTTAGTAAATATTTGAGATGAAAAACATTTCACTTTCAGTCTAGCATTTCATAGTTAAAATTAAACTTACCATTAAAGGGAGACATGTAGAACACTATTCACCCTTTTAAATCTGGAGGAGCATGCTTGTGGAAAAAAATAACTTTTCATATTTGCTTATAGATAATCATGTGTTTATAATCAATAGAGATACTATATATGTCATTTATCCATTTCTTATTTATTGCCCATTGAAGATGAACTCTGTTTCCTGACACATTTTCAAGTGAATGATTTCATAAGAATGTTCCTGTATTCCTTCATTATTTTATCAAGTTGCACATCATTTTATTATTTTCTCTCTTATACTCATAACCTTTCTTTTATTTGAAGTAATTGTCTAGTTCATGTAAAACTATTTACTTTAGTTATTTTAATTACTTCAAAGAGAAATGAATTCTAATGTACCATGATCTTTTTCTATCTTTTATAAATTCAAAATATATTCCACTATTATAAAAACCTTCCCTTACCTAGCTCATATCACCTCCTCACACCTACTTGATGGTCCTATAGCTTATTGAATGTACTTATAATATTGCATTTCTTTTTAGTCTATATTATAATTAAATGTTTTTTTAAATCTGTTCCCCATAGTAACTGTGAATTCCTTGAGGGCATGAATCTTATCGTATTCAATTCTATTTTTAGCACGTAACAATGTGCTAAATTATATCAATAAATTTTTATTGATGTATAAATGAATAAATGTCAGCTAATTTTTATTCATAAAGATAAAGTTTTACTTATTATCATTATTGCTTTTACTCGATTTCATTTACTTTGTTTCTAAATAACTACATCAACAAAAAATGACAACAAATTCTTTCTTAGACTAATACCAAAGTTTAAAACTAATTTTGCTATATAGTTTATTTTTTATTATTTGTTTCTATATACTTAATTTTCTTCCAAAGAAATCTCTGAACTAAAGATCAATTTATCAAATTTATTATAGTTATGTTTAAGATATTTTTTAAATTTCAGCAACTAATCTTGGTGGAAACTAATTAAATTACATCTAGAATATTACAAAATTCTACCATTTAAAGATACCTTAGAGTTTATCTAATTCATTTTTTAATTGATAATGACACTCATTTAGATTGATTGATATTTATGAATCCAGAAAAGATAGGCAGAGCGTTAGTTCATTTTATTCATCCCGAAGAGAAGGTGTGGAAATAAATTAGAACACATTTGACTTTTTCGAACTAAGTTCATGTTTACAAGACTGAAAAGACTAGACCACAGTATGATTTAGTGGTGAAGTATTTGTCTAGATAAAAATTAAATTTCTGTTACCCACCATACTAACAGTTTATTTCTCATTCACACAAATTTGATGCATTTGGCTTTTCCCCATCCCAGACTCAATATAGATACCTTAGAATGAACACAGCAGTGCAAGCAACCATGTAGGTAGCATTCCAGCTTTAATCACCCTGGACCAATATTATATGTGTCATTTTTGGCCCACTTTATTTGGCTAAAGTAATCATATGGCCCTGCCAGAACTTATTCTTCCTGTTCTCTATCAAGTCATCCTTCCTGATCACCACACATTAAATGCATTAAATAAGTTAAACAGATTGAGCTCTCTCCAGGGAGCCAACAAAAAAACCCATCCAGTCTCTGTATCCAGTCATTAATTGTACCCAGTAAGACAAAAAGGACCAGAAATGTGAATTCATTGGCAATCTCTACCACAGATTGTTTCAATCAAGTATGCTACATTGAATTTTTTTCACAATCAAAACACTGTATTGAATCAAATTTTTACATATCACAATTCAAATATCTGTAGATACTAAAAACAACAAACTTAAAATCATGGCATTGCTTTTTAAATCAGTTCTTATAGAATATGTCAGTATTATTGGTTCATATCCTTAGAACAACTAGATATAGTCAGCCAAGTTTTAATATCTATTGAGCCTTTGGCTTGCTTAACTGTTGTATTTTATTTTACTTTATTTTATTTTTTCCAGTAAAAACTAAATGTGCATCTAAGAAAAAATTGAGATCCCTTCACTAGTCATGAATTGATCCTTGCATCTCCCACTTACATGTTGCTATCAAAGTAAGAAAATAAAAGAAGCACAACTGAAATTTACACCTTTTTTTAATGGAGACTCTGAACTAATACAATTTACAAAGTAGCCTGAAAATAACTTGCTACAAGATTTTTGCTTTCTTTCATTTTAAACCAGATCTTCATAATATCTGTGAAAGTCAGAGGCTGCAAACTGGAATAGGAGTGTATGTTTTAAGGTTTTTCTTCCCTGAGCTCTCTGAGACTGAATTAAACACAGTTAGAAATAAAATATTTCTGAGTTTACATAAAATGTAGGCTTAAACCAATTTGCAAAAATCAGCTATCAAATAGTAAGTTTAGAGAAATGATTATAGTATCATTTGACACCCATTTAGAAAAACAGCAGCTATCAGGCCATATCCATCACTTAGAACTTTTCTAAGAATAACATAAAATACCAAATAGATAAATCTGAACTTTCAGTCTAATAGTTTTTTGTTTAAGGGATAATCTATATTTTTAAATGTAAATAAGATCCCAATATTGAATTAAGAAGCGGCTTAGTAAATTCAGGTGACACTAGTGTCTTCTCTACAACCCAGGAAAATTTATTTTCTGTCTCTGCCTTTGTTTATTCATATGTAAAAATCATTGTTGTAGCATAATTTTTTAATTTTTAATTTTTAATAGCATAATTGGGGAATATATATAGAATCTAATTTCTAATAGCACAAAGTTCTAAGGACTTTGAAAAATAAAAATAATTTAATAATTTGTTTCATTCTACAAATAAATAAATAAATATAAATAAAAATGAGGGGGTTTTATAAAGAAACATTGAGAACCAAAAAGGCAAGAAAATGAGGCTAAATGTAAAAAATGATGTTTCCAGAGATTATGTTAGTGGAACAAACATAGCCTTAAATTTGGGTTGGCGCTTCACAGCAGACCGCAAAATAAAACATATTCAGTTAGTACATAGTAATTAACTCAAAATGAAAGAAAGAGTGAGAGAGAGAAGAGAGAGAGAGAGAGAAAGAAAGAAAGAGAGAGAGAGAGAGAGAGAGAGAGAGAGAGAGAGAGAGAGAGAGAGAGAGAAAGAAAGAAAGAAAGAAAGAAAGAAAGAAAGAAAGAAAGAAAGAAAGAAAGAAAGAAAGAAAGAAAGATAGAAAGATAGAAAGAAAGAAAGAAAGAAAGGAAGGAAGAAAGAAAGGAAAAAAGGAAGGAAGGAAGGAAGGAAGGAAGGAAGGAAGGAAGGAAGGAAGGAAGAAAGAAAGAAAGAAAAAAGGAAGGAAGAAAGGAAGGAAGGAAAAAAGAAAGGAAGGAAGAAGGAGGGAGGGAGGGAGGGAGGAAGAGAAGGAAGGAAGGAAGAGGGAGGGAAAAAAGAGAATGAAGAAAGGAGGAAAATCTAGTTTTCTTGGTGCAGAAATACTTTCTGTAGATGTACATGCAGGTGTAGTGGATTAAGTTTTTAAAATATCTTGATAATAAATGTGATATTATGTTCCTATGGCATCTTTTGCTGTTCCATGGTTATGTCTTATAATGTCCCATAATCTATTTATTCAACAACCATTGGTTACATATATCATTAATGCTTGGTTTTAAGGGAGAGTGATGAATGAGACATTCTTTCCCTACCCTCATGTTACTCATAGCCTAGAGAATATAGATAATTAAGTTCTATTATTGGAAAAGCCAATCAAAGAAGGCAAAAGAGAGTAGTGATAGGAAGAGTCTTCTAAGCCTCTGGGCAAAATCTGCAAAAGCCCTGTGGGGAGAAAGTCATGGCTTTCTGAGAACTGAAAGTAGGCATACAATACACAGGAGACATGGAGGAAAGATAAGAAATGAGACTACAGATGTAAACAAGTAATTAGATTATAAAAGGCCTCCTAAGCCATGTTGAGGAATCTGGCCTTCATCTTGAAGACAGTGAGCCAAAAGAAATTTGATGAAAGTAAGTCTGTGATTTACCAAAAAATTAAATAAATAAAATAAAATAAAATAAAACCCATAACAACACTGAATTCCAACCGTGCTACTGTGATGACCTTTAATAAAACAAAATGTTTGTAAAGTGCCAGGGGGACAGGGTAATTTAATGCTTATTCCGTATGACCTACCAGCCCCTAATGAAGCCAGTTTGTTCTTACTCCAGGAGAGACTGGATTGCAAGAACACAGCAGTTATTTGCTGTCTTGAGTCTCTTACAACAGATGCATACTCTGCCACGCTAGCACAGGTCACACATGTGGCTTAGCTTGCTCACTTACAAGACATTTGGTCCTATCTAAAACATTCAGGGAAATATTTGGTACACACCAAAAAGATCCTCACTTAGCCTACTGAGCCAAGAAGGTTTATAATTGGCAATACAGCCATGACACAATTATTGGACCAGTAAAACATGATAGTATTTCTTATGCATTAATCCCACTAAATCAAAATTACTATACTACATATTATAGACTCTTTGAACCTGGGGATGGACATTCTTCACAGGACTAAATATCAAGAATCTTTTGGCATGAACCACAAATATTGACTAATTGGCTGCTTATATCAGCAACAGTAGTGAAAAAGCACTATGGATCAAGAAACATCTGTTTGTCTTGACGGCTTGTGTTGATGTTAGATGCTTTGTGTTTTCTGCCTTCCAATGAAGGAAGATGGCTCTGCTTTCTAAACTAAAACAACAGCTTTGCAAACTGTCAGCAAGTTCTTTGTTGTAACTATGTCTTCAATGAACTGAGGTCAGCGAGCTCTTTTTAAATCAGAAAACACGGACTTGGAAACTTCTCCCTGTGTGTTTTTTCTCAGGATTGGGGAAAAACATACGACTTCTATATATCAGCCTCACCCTTTCCAAGAACACATCTAGGTCTCCTCCACTCTTGCCCAAACACATTCACCCAAGAGAGATTGCTCTCTCACAGAGCTGGAATTTAATTTCTTTATGCAATGAAATATTAAAATACTTATGTAATAACATTCACTAACATTGTCTGCTATCTGATAATGCACAGAAATGGGGCAATTATGCTTCACTTGGGGTGGCTGATGAGGTCACTTCAAATTACAGGCATTATCTAATAATATCCCAGCCTGTATCTAAGTACATTGTTATAATTATTAGCCATAAAGAAAGTAGTGTGTATGTATCAGGGAAATAGTTTTAATTATTTAATTTGATGGTATAATAGCACAGCCTTGCCATTGCTATTTTTACAAATTCACATTTCGCAACAAACACATTACAGCTCCATAACTTGGTATCTTTCTGAGTAGATTCTAATTTAAAGTCTGGGAAACCATATAATCACTTCACATAAAGAGGCCTTAAGGGTAAAACTGCTATCAAGGATATATTGAAATAAAAATGAAAACATCCTGAGGGATCAGAGAGAGGATTGTGATGTCTTGGGCAGTAGAACTTCAGATTATTTTGGAAACTTTCTCTTACTTTTATAGATACTGCAACACATGGATAGGTCTTCATTTACCTTTTAGATATAGTTTTGAGAAGGTGTCACCTTTACTAAGGTGGTCATGTGTACTAAAGAGTACATGTAACAGAGTAAACGCACTTGACTTTTAACCCAGTAAACATGGTTCAAATCCTACCACAATCCTCCCCATGAACTCATAAATCGCAAGGCTTTAGAATATTTCTTCATGATACTAAATTTCCAAATACAGTCTGCCCCACAGATATCTGAGGTTAAGTCATGCAAAAGAATTGGAAATAACAAAGCTGTGCATGTTAAACTTAGAAAAAGGGAACTGCAAGGATGCGATTCTTGTCTTCCCTTCTCTGCCAGCTCAGTCAAAAGGAAACTGGGATGTGATTTGGTGATCTTCATTGCTCCAGTGGGTGAGCTATCTCCAAGGGGTAAAAGATACTGAGAAGCAAATTTGCCCTTAATATAAGATTCTTATTTTTAAATTTTAGTCTGTGATAACCATTTGTCATATATACTTTATAGAGAAGTTTTCTGCCCTGTGTGGGAATTTGCTTAGAACAACTTTAGGGCTTCTTCCAATTTCATACAATTCCAAACTGTATAGAATGGGTAGGGGACAATGACAGTGGTTAGTGTTCAAAGTGTGTTAGCAATTTTAAGTCTTCTTCAATAAAATGGGTCTCTGAAGGATAGTAACCCAACTTTCCCCATCTGTACTTCCACTCCATTCTCTCACTACACACCCGCTAATGGTTTCTAGTGGCAGAAGTCCAAGATACAGTAATCCTGTTTGTTTGATGACTAAACATCCTTTTATGCCTGGGGCATCAACTCAAACAGTCGAACAAACTGAATTAGTGCCTAATGCTAAAACCAGAGCACTGTCTGGACTTTAGTGGCCCAAATCACCAATATTCTTAGCTTGATTGCTGTCTCCCTAGAGGAACAATTACTTTGTTTCATTTCAGCTGGTTATGACAAACTTTTGGGGGTGTAATTGACCAAAAGGACACTGAATTTAAAATGCATGTTGAGGTTCTTGGGTAGCATGAATCCATAAGTAGGGTATATTAAGGCCATGAACTGACATATGTTTCTCTCTTCAGAAAAGCAAATATTTTGATTTGACTTGATTTGCATTTGGTGTAAGTAAAGTTGAAACAGAGATGAAAGTATAAGCTGTTTAGAAAGAAATAACTAAGTCTAATTTGAATTTTACTTAACGTAAATTAGCCCTTTGGGGAGGATAATTTAGTGTCATTTATTTGTCCTGCTCATAGCCTAGCTAGAGTTTATGGTTGCCAACACAACATTATTTCATGAAGTCTCCTTTCTACAATATAAAAAATCTTTTATCTGTTAAGATTTCTCTTCCTCACAGACCTCAATGAGATAACCCTTTCTCTGTGAATGCAACAATGAGGGCAGGCCTGATTTTGAGGGATTCTATTGCTCTTAGCCCTTTATTATGAAGAAGGAATATGAGACTCACTAGTTGTTCGTGGGTCTAGTAGATGAAAACAAAATGTACACTAGAAGTAAAGAAGAAAGGATGTGAGGAAGCCAAAGACAACAATTTCTACTTCATAATATGGTTTCAAGCAGATTTTCATGATACAATCTCTTTATCTATATATCTTCTCTTACAGACAATTTGGACATATGTGGGTGTATCTGGTTGAAAGAGATATTCATTTATTCAGATTTAGGGGTTAATGAAACCATAGAATGCTCTTTTCTTTTTCTTTATTTTAATAAGTAATGTTTCTCATAGTATGGCCTTCTTGATTCTCTTTCTTAAGAAACAGTATTAAAGTTTGAATCTGTTAAGAACATGTTAGGTTAATTTTAACCATGGTTAGAATTCAGATATCAAGTTACCAATAAGTGATTCCTTATGTCACATGTAACCTGCAATGTAGTTTCAAGTTTCATTGTTGCACAATTCTGTTATTGTGTATTTGAACAGCTAAAATGCCCCACATTCTTTTAGATGGTTTACCAAAATGAAAGAGTGTTTTTAAACTATGACCTGACTTTTCAAAATATAATGCAACACCACAATAATCCTACTCTTTAAATAATCACCAATAATAAATATTGAATATAAACAAAGTTTCAAAAATTCAAGAGCACTATTAGCAAAGCCATCATGCCCAGGTCATAGTCCGTTTATTCTCAGAGACATAAGGATACGATCATAGTTCTTTCTTATCTAAGATGGTTAATACAATTGAAGTAAAAAGGTATCCAGATCTGTTCATCAGATTGAAATAAAAAAAAGAAAGAAAAAAACCTCACTCTGAAATACTTTGCTTTGAGAATTTTTTTGACAAAGTACATAAGCCAGGTCAATAAGTCAAACAGCCACCTGAGCTCTGAAGAAACATGTAATAGTGAAGAAATTATAGATGGATTTGTTTATTCTGTTTAATCAGTTTGCTTATCTAGGATAAGTGGTATTGCCAATAAGAACTTTCCTGATCCAGGTTCTCAAAAGAGATCCAGCCTTGTTTGTTGCTGTGGTTTGGTTTTGTTTGTGTTTTTGTTTAAAGACCCTCCAGCAAGGGCAGGTATTTTGATTGGATTATTCTTCCTGCACTACATTATTAGGCTCCATCTCCCTTCCTGTTTGCAGGCCATATACTCTCATTCCCATTTCTCATCCCTGTCTTAGGTAGAGAAGAAGAGAGAAGTAGAGGTAGAATGAAAAAAGTCATTTGCTTAGATGGGTAGATGATTTTGAGAATGGGAGAAGAAGAGTATAAATTTTACTTTTCAGGGCCATTTCTGAAAGATGGCATGCACTTATAATTAGCAAGTAGATGATTGATAGTCAAAATTGCAAGGCAGTTTGTGAGGGAAACAAGAGATGGGAAAAGAAACTACATATCATTATGGTCATATGTTTCCTTTGGTATTTTTCTAAAAATTGAAGAATTTTCTTTATTTTGAAATTACTTTCTTAACTGTTGACCTATGCTTCTGGACTCTGATATGAAGAATAAAATAATGGAATATCATTTATTAACATTAGACTTTTAAAAGAAGGCACTGAAATGTCTATCTTCTAGTAAATTCATAGCTCACTTGTTATATGAAACAGCTTAATTTTGAATAGAATGCTTTGTAATTGATATTATACAGCTGCTTGATTTTCTGTCAGAATTTTATGTTTTCTAATACCTTGAACAATGCCTGTACATTATGTTCAATAATTACATACTACTCCATATTTTAATTATTTTTTGAGAGAAAGTTAAAAAAAAGAACATAGATCCCAGTGAGTGTTCTTAATTTTTACTTAAACCCAATAAAATAACTTAAATTACCTCCATCCATTTATATGAGATAAAGCCATTTCTTGTTTGTTTCAGTAAGCAAGGTTGAAAAAAAAACCATATTCTTGATATTTTACAAAATATATATTCCTATCTGTTCAAATCAAAAGTAAATAGACATATGTCATATGTATTAATATGTAAATGACAATATTCTGTATATGTATTTTTTTTAAGTAGTCCACTTAAAAGAAGTGGCTATGTGATTCTTTACATTTTATATAAGATCCATCATTTGTAGTTTGTTACATGTGTCAAGACTGTAAATTCCTAGAGTAGTTATATATTTATATATACAGTTATATTATTTATATATTTTTTATATTTGTATTATATGTACTCAGGTGTATTTATTATACATATACACATATGATATACACATGTGAGTTTATATGTGTGTCTATATCTGGACCTATATCTCTTCTAAAGATATATATCCGTATACATATGATTTTAACATAATATTGAAAAATAACACTTTAAAAAACCGTTAAATGGAATATTTGTGAGAATCTGTGCTATATAACAGTTATTAGTTTACCAGGTGTTCATCTACATAAATTGGAAAAAAAACAAATGTCTTGATGTGACATGTTTATTTCCTTCAAGCAGGTCTAATAATTGAGCTGTGAAAGCCCAGAACCATTTGGTTTACTCTATTTACTTTTTCTTCTTTAATGTTTGACACCATCCTTCATCAAAATGAGAGTTTTACTGAAATTAGCTTTCTTTTAAAATATCTTGGCATCTTAGCAGCATGTTTTATAAGAAAAGTTTTGATTGCTGTATTAACATTAAAAACTATATAGAACTTACTGTCAGTGATTAAAATAAATTAAGCCATAATTGTCCTTGGCTTTCATGATTTGGTAATGCTATAGATAGAATCAAATACTTTAATAATTTTCTTAGACCTTAGTTTGTTTTTCTCTCCATTTTAAGTATAGAGAGAGAGAGAGAGAGAGAGAGAGAGAGAGAGACCCATAAAACAAGCACAAAGAAAATCAAAGATCAAGGGCAACTGTAGTACTAAACTAAAAAATAAAAAAAATAAAAAAATAATAGTGAGTTTAAAGTAGAATTGCTGATTTAAAAAATGCTTATTGAAAATATCAGTAATCTATATTTTCATATAATGCTAAATATCGAAAAGGCTGTCACAAACTGGAATGACAATCAATTAAATTATTGAGCATTAATTAAGTGCTCACTGGATTTTCTTAAACATATGGATATTTGATATAACATAAACATGTAATATACTTTTCAGCTGAATATATTGGAGTTTAGCTATTATTCATTACATTGCTATACTTTCCATTAATTTCACTGTATTGATTGTAAAGTGCCTTAGTGCAATTGCTCTGAGGGTTTCAGTTAAAAGCTGCAATTATAAATTTCTTTGAGAAGATTTTAAAGTGGCTTTCAAACTACTGAAGTCCATGTCCAAACATTTTAGTTCTTGGTTCCTCTTATCACTACTCCCTATTACTTGAATTAAATCTTAAATTTATAATACCCACAGACATAAGGCTCTAACATAGAGTCTTTTCTCTAGTTTTTTTCTAGTACCACATGAATGTATTAACTAATGTAAGTATATTCTGATTTTAAAAATTCATTTAAAATGAGCTCTGTTGTTGGATGCTATATAATAATTTTAAACAAATTTTGTACTTTTTAATTTATTATATTTGCACCAGTTAAAAATTTTAAGGATAAAAATTTATTTGTGCCTCATGAAGATTAAATTATAAGTTAAATAATGATATACTTGGAATTGATGGGCTATTGACTTAACTGGTAAAAATAATAGAACTTCAAGTCTTGATGTCCATCATTCTCTTGCAAACAGTTCTAGATATTGAAAGGTGAGTGTGAGAGTGTAAGAGAAAAAGGAAATGGAGGAAGAATTCAAGTATTTGATATAAAGTGGAGAAGTTTAAAACTAAAGTTTTCTTTTATTCACCAGTGTTTTGATAAATATAGTTACAAGTAGGCATCCTTATTTCCTATGTGTTTACCTTTCATCGGGGCAGATGTAAAAAATGGATCTGAATTTCATTTTCATGTTTGGTTTCCTGGCAAATGTTTTTATGGTCTCTGCCAGAACAAAGAGTGCTCTGTAAGGATCATTGTATCAATTATAAACAAATCTGAACCAGCAATACCTCACAATGTAACTCTTTAGAGATAGGTAATTTACAGTGGTAATTAAGTTAAAATTAGATCTCTAGGGTGGGTCCCAATCCAATATGACTAGCGTCTTTATAAAAAGTGGCGATTAGGACACATAGATTAAGGGTCAACCATGTGAAGATAGAGGAAAGCAGAAAATGGTCATCTATAAACCAAAGAAAGAGGCTTCAGCAGAAACCAACTCTGTCTACACCTTGATCCTGGAATTCTAGCCTCCAGATCTGTGAGAAAACAAATTTATGTTATTACCCTTTCTGGCAGTCTGTTATGGCATCTCTAGCAAACCAATCCAGTTCTAAATCTAAACCACGGCAGATAGACTTGAGCAGAAAAGAACAGAATCTTAATAAAGTCATTATCATGAAGTTCTTCTAAGAATTAAGACATGAGTAATTATTTTCTTTCAGTTTATGCCATATTTGCTTCATGTTATTGTGCTGAAATGGTAAACGTAACCAAAGATCTCTAATTATTGCTTCTAAAGTTTTCATCTTCTTCATTATTAAGATTTTGGTATTTTCCATAAAGTTAGAAACACCTAGATATTGATTAATTTGCACCATTACAGCTTCAAAGCTTAGAATGATGTTTAATAGAATGATTTTTTTCTGTCTTTACTATAAAACAAAAGAAATGGGAATACCTGCCATGATATCAAAGGAAGGCATTGATTTATGCTCTGGGAAGAATGAATTGAAAATTGAATAAAGATGAGAGAAAATAAAATTTCCTAGACCAAGAACAAATGGAAATTGATTTAATTTACTGAAAAGAAATCACCTCTTTGAGTACTCAAGCAAAGCATTAGGATCTTGCTGACTACCAGGAAAGGACAAATTAGAAGAATCTATGAGTATGTAGACTCCAAATTACTACAGTACCTTTCTGGTAAATTTCCCCATTTTACATAAAACATTATGTAGCATTTCAGGAAATCATAATTTTTTTTCCACCAGTAAAGTATAATGATATTAAAATAGTTTCCTTGCCTTGCCTTTTAAAGAAAGATTAAATTATATTCCATCTTGCAGCACATAGCACATGTGTTTTTGATAGTGGTGCTTGAAGCATATGGGCATTTCACTGTGTATGGTTTTTCTAATAACTTTTGATTCCCTTTAAATAAACTTTATTCCCAGAGCTATGAATTGGTACATTTGGAAAGTGAGAGATGGGAATATTTACAGGTAGATGTTAGACTTCTTGTTAGTATAGGACTGACCCCAAGCAACACTTTTAGATTGACAACATGAAAGGGTCAGAACAACCTGGAAGCCTGCCAATTGTAAGAAAGTGACAACAAGGAAAGCTAAAGAAAAAAAATATATTTAAATGCTTCCTGTTTCAAACAATTGTGTAGTGGAACTGGAATGATATTACATAAGAATCCTGATGACTTGAACTTCTTTTTTAAGTTTCACCTTGAGGAAAATTGCAAAATGAAACTACACAGGATTTAACATAGCACAAAAGGTATTGAACTATATGGCACGAGGTATGTTATGTAATTTAAACAGACTAAGGCAAACATATGGAATTGTACATGTGTTTCTATTTGAAGGCCACCTCCTTGCTCTTTGCTTTAGGGTGAATAACTCTTCATGAGAGAAATAGCTAGTCTCATATCAATCATGTTAGACAGGAAAGGAGAGAGATAGGCTTTAAGTGGTGGCTGGAAGGATTGCCTCTTCCCCTAGCTAGACCCAGAAGACAGGCCCCAGCAGTCATAATCACTCTCTATATTGCACTTTTCTTTTTCCCCAGCCAGCCTTAAAGTGGTCTTATAGATAGATTAGTGAAAGCTATGCTTTGGGGAATTAAAAGATTAGTTATGTCTATCTTGGAGCAAAGCAATTTTTGGTAGAGCAAGTAGCAAAAATATGGAAGAGTTAATCTACAATGGTTCAAAACGAAATTATTTTACAGATTAGATTAAGGTGACAACGGACCACTAGCATGGACTATGAGAGTTCACAGTAATTAATTCTTAAGAAGACTTAGTAAAATAAATGGGCTTTCAAAACCTATGGGACAGAGCTGTCATCATCAATCTTTGGGCATTATAGGAAGAACTTCTTAAAGACCTAAGAGAGACTAAAGACTATTATCTTAAACTATTAGTCTATACATGAAGATCAACCTATTTCCCAAGAACTTAGAAAATAGAAAATAATTTACTCTCAGTTAAAATGTAAAAACAAGGCACATTCATTTTGAGCCAAGAGACATTACCATGTATAAATAAAAGAACTTTAATTGAAGCAGAAGTGGTCAGTCTGATGTAAACATGGAAAAAAATCTCAAAATGGATTCATGATAGTGCCTTTCTGAGGACTATCTCAGATATAGAAATCCTAAATCAAAATTAATCTTATTCTGTTGTCATGGACATTTTTTGTTGTTGTTGTAAAATGAGTATATCTGGCCATATATTAAATACTTAATATTAACTACTTAATTCACCCAGATCTCTTTCTTCCAATGTATGCTCACCAAGCAACCTTTTAATTGTTTTGCCATATCTTGAACATCTACTTCATCAGCACTTCAAAATTTCAATATAAGAAGATGTTAAGGGTAGCAATGTAGTTGGAAGTATGAAATTGATGAAGGGACTCAAGACTGGACTTGTGTAATGTGGACCTGTTTAAGAAATTTATTGTCATTCTAATTAGGGAAGTTTGCTGAATGACTAATAGAAGCTCTGTTAGGCTAAAGCTATTCATCCTACACTTACACATGACATTTCTTGGTACTGAAATTATATACAAAGAGAGAATGGTTGGTCCTGTCCCCTGACACTTCAATTCTTTGTGATTATTACTCTTTAACATACTATACATTTTATTTAATAATCCTGGAATTATTGGTCACTTGCATTAGAATACCAGCTCCATTAAGTCAGAAACTTTTGTCTATTCTCCATTTCCCTAGTACCCAGAATTGTGTCATAGACGTAGTAGATATTTATAAATATTTGTTGAGTTAATTTTGCAATCATATATCTACTAGCAATAGGTGCCATCTGTGATATGGGGAGCCTTGGACAAGGTATTCCAGATATTTTGGTTTCAAGTAGTACTACTATGAGATTGTTCATAATAACCTTAATGTCTCTGTTCTCTAACTTTGAGCTGTTACACTCATCTTTTGGTTACACAGACATCTGCTTAATTTTATAACTTTGAATACATTATTTATTTACTGATATGTCTTAATTTCTTCAGGCCAAAGGTCTTTCCTGCTTTCTGTTTGTTCTACTTATTCTCATGTACTTTATATTGAAGAAATTTTTATTTCAGAGTATATATGGAAAGAAATATTTTGTCAATCAAAATTCAATTTTTCCCAAGAATTTTTTTTTGGGGGGTGATGTTTCTGTTATGATTTCTCAGGTATTTCTTATTCCTTTTTGTCTTCTAGTTACCTGAGAATTTAGTTTGTTTAATCTTACAGGAGGTTCTCAAATCTGTATATCTCAGTCCTAATCTGTAACTGCTAATTAAATATTTAAAGAATAAGTTACCTATATAAAAATGTATAGAAATATAAACATAAATCCTAAATCTCCTCTAGCTCACATAAAGTGTCTGCTTCCATAAAGAATTTAGATATTGAATAAAGCACATCTTTTTTCCTCACCTCCAAACAAGTGCTTAATATCCATGACATAACATTCTTGAAACTAAAAATTGCTTTGAACATTTCCTTTGACAGAAAAGACATTATCTCCTAAGAAGTCCATTTCATTATCGGGTAGTTATAAAAAAATATATATAGAAAGTTTTCAATATTGAAATAAGTTCTGTGTGTTGGTCCTTATTTCTCAAGCCACTTTAGTCTGGCTGTTGTCCTCGCCCTTTCTCCAAATTGGTCATCTATGACCTTTTGTGATAGTAAATCCAATTGATCTATGTCATGGTTATCATATCCTCTCAGGAGCATTTGGCTCAGTTGACACTGTTGACTTCTGAAGTGCTCCTTCTGTTCTTCACTCTCACTCTGCCACTTTCACCTGGATGTTTGCTTAAGTATCTGGGCATTGCTTCTCAGTCTCCTCTGCCAACATATCTACCTTAAATCACACCCCCCCCCAAAAAAAAATAATAGTTTCCAGAAATGCTCTGTACCACATAAAATATGTACCTAAATTTTAAAGTTTTCTTCAGGCTTAAAAGCATTGGGACATAAGAAGTATGCAATAAATTTAAATGATTTATTTTTCTACATTGAAGAATAACAATTAGAATAAATATTTTTTAATAAAAAAGTTAAATTAGCAAAAAATAAACATATAATCTCATTTTCTATATTATTGCAGTTGATAGATAGTTATATCTGCAAAATTTTGAGGTATTTATCTTGGCTAACTGGTGATTTAAAAGTAATGTCATTGATGGTTAATGATTTAAACAAATTTAAGATACATGTACTTAACACTTTTCTCAATTATTAATTATATGCATACTTTAACATTGAGTGATTAAAAAAACAATCCTTCTGCAATAAATAAAAATTATACATGTTTTATAATCCACAAATGTGACCAGATTTGCTTTAAAGGGTTACATGTCTTGAGAAGATAGCTCGATGCAAAGTATGTGAAAGATTTAAAGGTGAAGCAAATTTCCTTGTCCTTTTCTTTAATAAACACCATCACAATTGACCTTTAAAGCTGATAAAGCTATAAGGAGAGACAAGAGCAGATGCAATATTCTGCCAGATCTGTTCGAATGTATTTAACAGATGGCCAAGGCATGATTCTTCTTTATCCAAAGAAATTTCAAGTTGATTTACATTTCTGTGTCGGTACTTCATAATATCAACTTAAAAAAAATAAAAAAAATAAATTGAAACAAAGTTACCTGGTAAATGAAGGAAGCTTTTTATTTGCTGGTGTCTTAGACAAGGTCCGAGATAATGAGGACAATAGTTTCCAGTGGTATAAAGAGGTGCAATATGCAAGTAAGTGCCTGTGTCTGTTAGTTCTGTGTGGTGCCTGAGGAATATTCTCAACATTACTCACAAAGGTGTGGGAATTAGATTGTCTTTTATTTGACCTCAACATTTTATTTGTTATATTGTCATTTAGTCTGTGGAAATGTCCATTCTAATCTTTCCAGAATCTTATAATCAACTAGAATAGTATTGATCTTTCCTATCTTTCTCATACCTTTGGAAATCATGTATAAGAATGTGCATACTCTTATAGATGATTTAAAGCTATTCAATATGCACTTAATTATAAATAGCTCCTTCCAAATTTACCACATCTATAAACATCATATACTGATATATACATATATATTCTCTCTCTTATCCACCCATGCTCATTTATATTTATACTTTTATAGTCACATATGCCACAAATTTTACTCCCAGATGTCTTGCTGCCATATCTATCCTGTACTTGCCCTCTAAACAATCTGAATCATTAATAGACACCTGGCTATGAATGAATTGCACACAAAGCTCCCTGAGAAAACTTGGAAATAAATAAGTTTTTCTGATCTGGCTTAAGTTCATTTGTTTTTAAATCTTTCGGCTACAAATAGAAGACACCACTCAGCATCTATTACAACACAATGAAATACAACACAATGAACATTCGTTCATCTATCCCCCACAATTTTTACCAATTATTAAAATTTGCTATTGTTGCTTTCCTTCTATTTCCTTGTATTTGTTGTTAATGGTGTGTTGCTCAACCATTTGAAAGTAATTTACAGGCATAACATTTCACCTGTGAATATTTTGTAATGCATTTCTTGAGAATAAAAACATTTTTCTACATAACTACAATACAATTAAAACATGTAACCATTAAAATTAATTTAATTGTACCTAGTTCCATCCATAATATTGATCGATGGCATAAAGTTTTTTGAAGAGTTCACAACAATTTTCATATAGATTGTCCCATAATCAGGGTTTCTTTGATTATTTTCTCATGATTGATTACATTATAGTAATTTTGGGGGGGCAAAAACACGTAGGGGATGTTGTGTATTAATTTTTTACATAAAATGCATTTGTTTTATTCCACTCTCAGTGATACTAAATTTGATCATTGTAGTTAAGGTGGCACTTTATAGTCCATTATAAAGGAATTCATTGAATTTATCATAAATAACAGTGGATTAGTGATATTTTAAAACCTAGTGAATATACAGTGTTCCAATATCATTCACTCAGTGGCTTTAGCATCAACTGATAACTGGTAGTTATCTTTATAAAACAAAAAAGTTCACATTGCAAAGTTAATTCATTTGCCACAGTTTAACAGCAACAAATAGAGACATACACACATACACACACACACACACACACACACACACACACACACACACCAAATACAGTTATTAAATATAAAGCTCTTAATTTCTTCATAAAACTATCCACACCAGGGTAACCTAAACTATTGGGCCACCATACATATTTAGTTGTTTGTTGGTGTATAGACAAAGACGGCAATGCATAAACTCTTGGGGACCAGAGCTACATTGTTATGGACCAGTTCTAATTAAAAATTAAGCATCTGTAAAATATCAATATATCAATGGGAAATGCTGTTACCCCATTGACATCGCTCAAGAATTACATGAATTGTTTGTATGTGTTTCTCACTTTCTTAAGTGCTGTCAAAATTGTTAATTTATTTTTTTAAAAATTTGGATAGAGAGTGAAAGCAGAGGGGTCATCTAGGAAGTAGAGCTATAATGTCAAGGCCCTCTAGAAACAATTTTTCTCCTTTTTTTTAATATCCAACATACCCAACTTTTTTTTTTTTTAGTTAGAATTAAAGGAACATTCAACAATTGTAAAATATATGTTTATTCTGATACTTCTAATCAGTTGTACAACAAAACTAGGACAAATTGCCAGATCAATTGTATGATATTTCTACAAGACTGGGATTTTTCTATTATTTCAAAATTGTTATCTTCCAAGACAAAATTAGGGAATGCCATCATGTCTGCTTTACCATACATTTGCTTAAGCTTAAAAAAAGGTCCCTCTCCAACTCTTGCTGATAAACTGGGCCAATATCAACAGGTCCTATAAAAGTCTAATGCTTTGATTAGTATTCTTTCCTCCACAAAAAGTTTCTATACAGGATCAACTTCTTATCAGATGCCATTGCTGTAACACCAACTGCAAGTGTACTGAGACTGCCAAGGGAATGTCAGAAGAAAATTTGAACATCCGCTGAAGAATCACAGTGATTCTATAACTTGTATCCAATCCCAAGCAGCCAGAACCATGGCAGCTGCCTCCTTTCTACTTATGATCTTGGCCCCGCCCACTCATCTACCTGCCATCACAATGCCTTAAGGGCTGCCATTTCAGTCTGTAGAGCTCAATGGACGGGAAGCATCTGGAAGACAATAAATTCCCTTTTTTAAGTTGAGATACTTTTAAGAGAAGCATCAGAAATAACACCAAATACATTTTTTTTTACCCAAATTTTAGAAAATAAGAAAAACACTATCCACAGACACTTCTTACAGAGGGTCAGCATTTCTACTGGGGATGTTTACATTGTTGTAGAGAAGGCAAATAAGATTGCGAAGGGACTCGAACAATAAGAAATTAAATATGAAAATTAAATGAGACATTTCATTTTGAAAAGTCAAAGACCAAGTGAAAATATAGTAGCAACACGAAACATTATGGTAAGTGACCAAATCCAAGAATATTAAAAACATTGCAACATGGCAAAAGAGGTATTTTACAGTTAGTAAAATTGTACATAGTTACAAGTAAAAACCTAAAAAATATTGTCATCCAAAGACAGGCAGAGAATATGAATTTAAGAAGCGTGACATAAATTAATGGGCGATATATTCAATTTTGAAAGTAAATACAGGCTAAGAACATTTGAGAATTGTGTGAAGAACAACTCTCATTATTTTTATTCAAATAAAAATTTTCTCCTACTTTCAGAGATAGTATCCTAAAACTGTTACACCTGGGAGCAATATAAAAAGTCCTACAGTTCTATATTTTCAAATATATAATTTCTATTTTTGAAATACATGTCACTTCTTCTTTCAAAAATAAAACAATTAAGAAAAATCACAATTATCCTGTTGCATGTTGAATTCTAAAATATTAGTATTTTTCTCTAATTATAAATATAATACACATTTATTTCTGAGAATAACATTGAAGAAGATTAATACATTATATCACAACTAATAAAAGATTTCTATTAATATTGAGTGTATTTTTATTCTTTTTTCCTAATTATTTACTTTTATATTTGGTTCCCACTGTATGTGTAGTTGTATCTCTATCTCACATATTGTTTTGTTTGTTTGTTTGTTTATTTGTTTTTATGTGTGAATTTGGAGTTTACCACATGTTAGGGCTCTTGATAAATAGAATTGAAAAAATAAACAAAACCTCCACTAGGCTAATAAAATAGTTCTCATGGACAGGTGAACTTTCAAAATCCTGACAGTGTTGTTTAGCATTATAGATAGAAGATCATCTAGGTGCACAGCTTCTTTATAAACCTCTGAATGATATTTTTATGATTCTTTTTTATTATAAAAATGCAAATCTAGGAGGCGTCACTTGCCCTCATGAAACTTTTCTGTAGCTCAGCAAATGTTATCATTCTTATCTTTAGCTGGCTTAGTTCTCAGTAGGAATGAGGTAATTTTTTTTTTTTTTTTTTTTTTTTTTTGCATTCAGGGGACCTTCTGGGTGGAAAGCCTCAAAACTGACCCTGAGATTTGGTGAATGGGTTAGAGTAGCCCTGACTGAAATCTGGGGGCAGGAAAGAACAAGGAAGTCCCCGAAGAAAAAATCACTGTGAGGAGAGCAGAACCATCTGAGTTTTCCAGAAGGCTCTTACTTATCATGGAGGATGCCTGAAAACAGCAGTGTGTGGCTGCAGCTGGTACTCACTTAGGGCTCAGCCAGCCTACCACAGTATTATGTTTAGGAGATGGCAGCCAGGCCTGTAAACTAAAAGACCTGATTCTGTCACACCCAATTCTGGGACATTGTGAGAGCCTGTGCAGAGCTCTGGGTTGCCAAAGGCATTGTAGTACACACAACCACACACCTGGCACCGGGATGGAAGTGATGTAAGCAAAACCACTAATCAATGAATTCAATTTTATTTTCTCCTTTTTCTTCTGGCTTTTGAAAACAGGCCTAGCTCCTTTAAACTAAGTATGATACCATGGGTCTTTGGACATTTCAAGTGAATGTCTTGAGAGGGAGATCTTGGACTGTGTGTTGATACCAATCAAATTTTAAAGGTGAAAAAAGAAAAGCAAACAGTTCAAAGAAACAAAACATTGGGCACTTTAAGGTGCTATATTTAGCAATGCAGATTATATGATTCTCTCCAGGCATGAAGGAAGGTCGGGAAGCTAATGGCCCCAAAGAGTTGCCTTTTTCCAAGTTACTATTGCTCTCTGTACAGAGATAATTAACCAGGTAGAACCACCTGACACCGTGAAAGATGTACCTGTTCTCTAGATGACATTTACCATTTCTCATTCTTGATTTTTTAAAAAAATGTAACCATTAAGTGCAAGAAAGTAAAGCTGCCTTTTCATTTTGCTTTCTTAGCATTGTTAACTAATTAAAATAATTCTATATAGTATTCCACTTTTTAAGGGCACAAACTATCATCTATACCATGTTCTTTAAAGCTGTTTGCATAAATATATACATTTTTCAGTATATAAAATGTGGCCGTGGTTTGGGACCAAAAGGAAATCTGAAGTTAGAAGAGCCTTGGAGAGTTTGCCCTGTCTTTTCCTACTTGCATCCCAGAAAAATAACCAAGAATTTACAGAAGTCTATAGTTATCATGTCTTGAAGTGCTTCCTGATTTGATGGGAAATAGGAAGATGGAAGTCTAAACATTACATAATGTATATAATATATACAAAATATATACAAATATGTTTGCCACAATCTGTACCCTGTTAATTCTTAATCTTCATATGACTGATTCACAGATGATTAAGTTTACCATGATCAATAATCTGTTTATGTTTTATTTAAGGGTAAGATTATAACCCTGCAAATAGCTCATTGTTGTCTTTGCTTACTAAATGATTGCTGTGATAAATGCAACTCTTGCTTTTCAGACAATTAAGAAAATGTTTTCCAAAATACAAAATTTCCCAATCAATAAAGCCTTGAAAATTAACTAAATTTTAACTGTTATAAGGATGCTCCCCTCTCTCCTGGTCTATGTGGATAATAATTTTTTTTAAGGAAAAAGAAAAGAAACTCTCTACACACTTAATCAGACTAAACCAGCCTATTTGGTAGCTGTCACTTGAAATGGATGCGATGTCATCTTTTTGTGAATGGATGAAAACGTACGCCCTGATAAACAGGAACCAACACCCACAGAGTGTAGAAAAAAGGGTAAGGGAATGGGGTAGGTGTAATAAAAATAAATAAATAAATGAATCAAAAGTTTTTTTTACAAAGTGCAATGATAAATCTCTCTGGGCTATTGTTGCTTTTATTTGAGACAGAAGGCATCATTTGCGTGTTCCTTGAACCATTTTACTTTTACCTTTATACAATTGTATTTTTACTTCAAGGACAGAGAAAATGATGGGAAAGAAAAATAAAACAAAAGAGGGTGATAAAACAAGAGACAGAGCTCACACACTAGAGTTATTGCTGATATCATAATAATGCCCCTTTAAGCAAGCCTTTCACCAAGATAGGATCCAGGAATTGGGAAGATTGTGGGAGTTTTATATCTGTTGTTTTTTCAGCTCTTAAATATGGAACAGTCAAGTTGAGTTACTACCTGGATAGAAAGAAAAATAAAATATTTAACTGCAGGAAATGGTAAAGCTCATAAATTATATTGTATCCTTGTCAGCTATTTTCTTACTATAAACTCTGGGATTGAAGTAAATTTTTATAAAGGATGAGAGAGCAAAAAGAACTTTAAGGAGATGGGAATATTTATTGTGAAAGTGATAGAATCGTATATGGGGAGCGATCTCATCAGTTGAAAAAGCATTTGAAATATGTTCTTTTTTCTAAAATATAGATTAGTTTAGAGTGTTAAGATAATTTCTCCTGTCTTTGTTAAATACTGTGCTTCTTTACCAAAGAAGACAAATGAGACAACAGAATGGGAAATATATTAAAGTGGAAACCAAGCATTAATACTGTCAACGAGAATGGTACATTCCCAGTAATCATTATTTAATGCCCAAACTTCCATCTTCTTGTTACCCATCAAATCAGGAAGTACTTCAAGACATAATCAAAACCACAGACTTGTGAGTTCTTAGTTATTAGGATGAGCTGTGAGTAGGAAGACAGGACAAACTCTCCAAGGCCCTCCCAACTTCGGGTCTCAAAACTGCTGCCACTCTTTTAGGTTTTGTAATAGCAAACCCTGTGGTATTTTGATGTACCAAAATCTCTTTCAGTTATTGTGCCTGCATAGTAAATTATCCCCAGAGTTAGTGGCCATACAGTAACCATTTTTTATGCTCACGGATTGTGCATTTCAGGAGTTCAGACAAGACAGAGAAGAGATAACTTTCTCTGCTCCATGATGTGTTCTGGGGCCTCAATGGAAGACTCGAAGGCTGGAATTAGAATCACCTGAAGGCTCATTCACTCAATGTCTGGCTGTTGATGCTGACTATGGACTAGGAGCATGCTTTCTCTCCCTGTGGGCCTCTCCATTTGACCTCTCTGTGTGAACTAGTCTGGGCTTCCTCTCAGCACAGTGGCTGAATTTCAAGGGCAAATATCCCAAGAGAAAGAGAAAGAGCCAAGAGGAAGCTATATTCCCTTTTCTAATCTAGCCGTGGAAGTCATACAGTATTATTTGTGTCATGCTCTGTTTCTTGGAAAAGTCAGAAACCTGCCCAATTTCAAGCAGACGAAAAAAAAAAGTGAGAAGAGGCTTCATCTCTTCATAGGGAGTGGCAAGGTTCTGGAAGAGCACGAGGGACCAAAAATATTGTTTTGACATTTTCAGGAAATGCAATCTGTTCCAATGAAAAAACTAACATGCAGAATAGTTAAGAGATTTAGTCAACAGATCCATTTCTGTTAGAGGATGGAGCAGAGAACCAATTCCTCTTTTTCAGACTCCAAAACCTTTCTTCTTTTAATTATACAACACTGAGAAAATATTAATATCAGCTGAATGGGAGTTGCCCTCAGTGGAGAGGTGGCATCTTTAAGAATATATTTTAATAAAAATATAAAAATGAAAATACACTGAGATGCTTTACACATTTGGAATTATACCAGCCTAGCCTGCAGTAACAAAATACTATTTGAATGTAAACTAAAGTTTAGCCATGACGAAGCTTTCAAGTTTAAAATTCTTGGTTTTCAACTGATAGACATTATAAGGTATCTGAAGATGTAAACTGTACTATTGATTTTAACATGTAAATATAAAAGGTACAGGCATAGTACATATTATAACAAATCAGGACCTAAACATTATAAAGGGATAGGAGATATTTACCAGTTTCAAAGGAATGCCATTAGACAAAACAATTATTTCTGTGATTACTTTAATAAGCTAAAATATAAATCATGCTGAATTAAATTTGACCTTTAAAATGCTGTCAGTGATTTCTGATTATGTTTGTTTACATTACATATATCTGAAATATATACATAAGTTTTAATTGTTATTATACACTATAAAGGCAACCACTTTATTTAAAGTACCACAGCTACAAGAGTCAGTATTAAGACAGAACATATGTATTATCAGGGAGAGGGAGTTATGTTTAATGTAGTGACATCCTGGCTTCTCCCCAAGTAGAGCAGGAGACAAATTCTTGCATTCAGTTAGTTTATGTGAAAATATGTTCTAAAGAAGCAGGTATACAGAGAGTGGAATGAAAAATTATCAGGGAAAAATGTTACCTGGGTGAGTTTTTACATTAGTCACCCAATTCCTCATTGGATAATGATGCTCAAATGGTCACTCACATTTCTCCACTCCTTGATTTCACATGCTCAGAGAGGAGCAAGTTTTCTGAGTGTCCTACCTTGTTATTTCAGAGGAACTGCAGGGCAGGGAATGAGAGGAATGCAGTACAGGAGTGAGGCAATGCACTGTCCAAATATACTTGTGCAATGCTAGAGTACTGAAGTGTAATTTACATAAAATTAAATGCACAGATTTTGAGTGTTCAGTTTCAAGGAGTGATGACTGTTTTATATACAAGTGAAACTAACACTCTAACAAGATATGACTGTTTTTATCATCACCCTAGAAGATTTTCTAAAGTTCTTTCCCCATCAATTCTCCCTAAACTCAAGATTTTCTGAAGTCTATCATATTAAATTGGGAGATAATTTAACTTAAATTTAAATTAGTCTTATTTATAGCAATATAAATGTAATAGAAATGTATACTCTATTATATGACTTATTTCACTCAATATAATGTTTTTGAAGTTCCTCCATGTATGTGTGTGTGTATTAGTTGTGCATTTATTTTTATTTTGGTTAATATTTTTGTTGGAATATATCACTTTGTTTATCCAGTCCCTTATGATGCAACGGTGTTTTCTAGTTTTCAAGAATTATGAACAAAGTTGCTATGAAAATTCTTGTACAAGTCTTTGTGTACATAAGTTTACATTTCTTTGGGGTAAATACTTAGGAATAGAATTGCTGGGTCATAAGATATGTATTTAACTTTATCATAATGTTGCTGAGAAGTTCTACAGATGAAGCCGACATTTTATAGTCCCACTAGCTGCTCCACATCTGTGCCAATTATCTTAGTGTAGACTGCTTATGATAAAAAGTACCACAGACTGAGTGACTTAAACAACAACTTTTATTTACCACAGTTTTGGAAGCTAAGAAGTCCAAGATCAAAGTGCCGTTGATCTGGTTTCTGGTGAGCGTTCTCCTTCTGGTTTGCGGACTAAAACCTTCTTGTATCCTCACATAGTAAAGAGAGATTTTCTCCCACCTGTCTACTTTTATAAGGGCACTAATCCCATTCATGAAGGTTCTACCCTCATGACCTAATTACCTTTCAAAATCCCCACCTCCAAATACATTACATTGGGGATTAGGGCTCCAACATATACATTTTGGTGGAACATAAACATTCAACCCATAGTATGAATATTGTATATTACCTGTTTTGTTTTGTTTTATAATAATACTCATTCTAGTGGGAATAAAATGACATCTCATTCTGGGTTTAGTGCATTTTCCTAAAGAATAATGAAGTCAAGCATCTTTTGAGGTGCTTATTAGTCATTCTTTTATCTTTGTGAAGTATCTGTTGAAGACTTTGTCCATTTTTATTGGGTCGTGTACTAGTTTTCTGTTGCTTTTATAACAAATTACCACAAACTTGGTGTTTTAAAACAATGCAAATTTATTAGCTCACAATTCTGTTGGTTAGAAATCTGATATAGGTGTGTTTGGACTGAAATTAGTGTCTCAGAGGCAAGTTCTTTCTGGAGACTCTAGGAAAGAATACCTTTCTTCGCTGTTTCCAGCTTCCAGAGGTTACTCACACTCCTTGACTCATGGCCCCTACCTCCATCTTCAAAGGCAGGAACATTGCAACACTCTATTCATTCTTTGTAGTCACATCTCCGTTTCTCTCTGAGTGTAGCATTGAAAAGATTCTCAGATTTTAAGAACTCTTGTGATTATATTGGGCCCATGTAGGTAATCTAGAAAAACTGTTCTTCCAAGATCATTAATTTAAACACATTTATAAATTCCTATTGCCATGTAAAGTAACATATCATAGGTTCCAGGAATTAGGATGTGAGTATTTTTTGGTTATTATAGGTCACATGTTTTCTTATTGTTAATATTGTAGGAGTTTTGTTGTTGTTGTTTGTTTTAGTATTTTCTGAACACACACACACACACACACACACAAATTTTCCTTGTTTGTAATCTCTTTTGGTGATTAGAAAATTTTGATTGTGATGGAGTCCAATTTACCAGTTTTTTCTTTTATGTCCTTTTCATTTTTGTACTTTGTGCAGCCTATTAAAAAATTTTTATTTACTCCAAAACTGTAAAGATGTTTTTCTATGTTTTCTTCTAGAAATATTATTGTTCCAGTTTGATGTTACCTTATGATTCTACTTGAATTAAATTTGTGTATGACGTGATACAGTGGTCATAGTCCTTGTCTTTCATAAAACTATCTAGTTGTCCCAGTACCATTTGTTAAAATGAAATTGAATTAGTTCAATTTGAATTAGTTCTGTAGTGATTTATAGGTCTGTTACACTTATCTATTTGTCTATGTGTTATTTCATTACACACTCTCATGATTATTGTAGCCTTATAGTAAGTTTCAGACTCACATATGTAAAGCCTTCAATTTTGTTCTTTTAAAAATGACTTTAGTTATTCTAGGTTGTATATATTTTTATATAAATTATAGAATCAGCTTGTCAATTTCTGCCCCAAAATGCAGAAATTTTGATTGGGATTGAATTAGATCTCTAAGGAAATGTGGAGGGAAAGGGTATATTGAAAATCTCAAGTCCCTAGATTCATGTATATAGTATATAGTATTTCTCTCCATTAATTAGGTCTGAGAGCAAACATTCTTTCTTATTACCAAATATGGGAAAACTTCAATATTTCACTATTATAAGGTTAGCTATAGGTTTCTAGTGTACTGAGTGGTTTTATTATTAATGGGTGTTTAGAATTTGTCAAGGGTTTTTGTCAGCATTGGTTGAGATAATCATAGAATTTTTCTCTTTTATTTTGTTCCTATGGTGAATTGCATCAATTTATTTTCCTAATGTTATACTACCTGTACATTTCTAGTGTAAATCTCACTGGTCATGATATACTATTCTTTTTTTATGTATTTGTGGATTTATTTTGCTATTATTTCTACAGAAATTTGCATCTGTATCATGAGAATTACTAATCTGAAACCCTGAAATTCTTTTCTTTGCCTGAATTATTGTTGGGCTTTATTTAACAGTTACACAAATATCATAAAAATGAATTAGGAAGTTTTCATCTCTTCCTAAAATTGGTATCATTTCTCACTTATTAAGGTAAAATCTGACATAATGTTTTTACATCTTTTTGTTTTCTAGTAAATACACAATTAGCTAAAAATTCCCCTCAAAGTGTTGATTCATTATTCTACAACTTTTGATTATTATATTCTCATGTTCATTCAGTTTGAAATAGTTTTGAATATCTCTTGTGATTTCTTTCTTAACTGTAATTTAGAAGTAATTTTGCTTAATTTCCAAATATTTGGAAATAGTCTGTATCAGTATTGTCCAGTAGAAATATATTATGAACTATAGATATAATTTTAAATTTTCAAGTATTCATATAAAAAGTTCAAATAAAATAAATGAAAATTAAATTTAGTAATATAGTTAATTCAATATGTCTAACGTAAATCATTTCACCAAGTAATTAATATAAAATATTAACAAGATATTTTACATTACTTTGTACTGTTTTTAAAATTTGATATGTATTTTCCCCTTATGACACATCTCAACATGGTTTAACCACATTTCAAGTGTTCAGTAGGCACATGTGGTTATGAGTTACCATACTAGGCAGCATAGCCCTAACAGGATAATCTGCTTTTTTCTTAGGAGTCTTCATGTTAGGTCTCTGACTCTGCTAACATACTTGATACAGAAATGTTAGAAGAGGAACAGAAAAATAACAGTTTATTTCTGCTGGGAGCTAGACCTAAGGTTCTCTTATTTGTTTGAGGTCTCTATTTTTCTAAATAGAGGTGAAAATAGATGCCACTGTAGATAATAATAGTGACAAAAGTAACATCTTCACCTTACACAGGAAATAGAAAATGGAGTCAGTGTCGCAGAAAGCTGAGCTTGGGCTTATTCATGGCATGCTAAGAATCCTCAGCGGGGAAAATAAAGATTGTCCTCTATTTTAAAATAATTTAGGAAATTAAATTTTCTTGTTAGAATCTATCATCTGTCTATCTGTTTCTCTATTCACACATATACAAACATATGCATTCATAGACAGAAGCACGTATGTATGTTTAGCAGTGTATCTCAATCTGCATGTTTGTGTGTGTGATTCTAGTCTCAGTCACTTATATATGGCTGTTCCAGGTCTCAGAATCACATTCTTTTCTTATAAAGCCTTGATTTTTAACACAACTTTTCTATATGAAGACTAGGCTTTCAGTAAGTTTATAAAATTTCCCACACTTACAATTATTTCATGGACCTTATTTTCAACAGTCAGTTCCCTGGCTGTATAATATGAAAGTTTCCATAAATGCCACTATGGAAGTACTGGTTTTAAAACATAATATTTAACTGAACTTGGCTTATCATTTTTTAGGGCTTCTGAAACAAAAACAAAAGGCTCCAAGCTTCACAATCCTTCTATTTATGAATACCCCCGTACTGTTAAGCACCACAGCTGTCATATAACTTAGTGTTTAAAAAGTTCACTGTGCATCTGAATTACCTGGAGGACTTAATAAAACACAAATGGCTGAGCTGCTTCCTCAAGAGTTTCTGATTCTATATGTTTTGTGTGGAAAACAGTAATTTGTGTTTGTAACAATTTATCAGGTGATGACGATACTGCTTGTTTCATGGATAATACTTTAAAAACCATTGTTACAATAATGCTTCATCTCCTGCCATTGCATCTTCCAATTCGCCATAGATGAGAAATTTTATAGTTTTTATATCATTCAGGAATTATGAGAAGCATTATTAAATATACTTCAGAACTGTCCACTCCGCAGAATAGAGAAAACATTGATATATTGACTCCTTTATCCCATCAGTCAAGATTAGTCCCATGGACACTAGCGTCCCTGACCTTGGGAATTGCTCATACATGAATGCAGAATCATTGCCTGTGATTATCTACCATATCTTAGAGAAGTCCCAAGAAGGAAATACAGTGCTGGCCTGAGATGAGGCACTGTCTGACTGCACATGTGTGAGGCTGGATGGAGCTTGTATGAGACTAATTTTGGCAACAAATGCTGAGTTAACAAATGTTGTAGAGAGGATTTTGAAGGAGGAACAAGAGACCAGTACAAGAACATTTGTACAAATAAGATTCTCTATTTTGTTAAGCCCATATTTGGTTTTACAAGGGATTTCTAAATATTTTTACAACATAGTTTATTAAGGCTTTCAATTGTAGAGAACTTTGTCAAAAAAAAAAGAAGAGATAACAAAAATCTTATTTAAGAAAATTGATGTGCTTAATTTGGAGGACTTTTAAAAATCAGGAAGCAAAATAAAACACATGGAATTATTTTGAAATTTTAAATGTATTTTTTAAACTTGTACAGAAATGAATAAATTTGGTTAGAGTGTATATGATAGGAAAATTCTGAGGGAAGACATTATAACCTTCAATAGTCTATAACTTAAATTACTAACAACCTGTGGGAATCATGGTTTTTTTGTTGTTAGTATATGTAAAATTTTGATAATTCTACTTCTAATTATTTTTGTTTTTATATTAAGGTTAAATAAGGTAGTAATCCTAGGTAGAATATGTTTACATCTATTCACCTATTCATTTGTATGTCTTTAATCAATAAGTATATCGGAGAAAGACTATGTTTATAATTAGAGAAAGTATCAAAATAATTTCCCAAGACATTTATTTTATAGCTTTCCCCAACTCGAATACTGAGATTAATGAGAATCCAGTATTTAGTGAAAGGGTTAGAACAACCTTTAATATTGCAATAAAAAATTGATAATTTCAGAGAAATATCAATTTTTTTCTAATACTGAATGTAATTTCTTGGTTTACTATGCTAATGTTACTAATCATCTATCAGTAGGATGTGATATTTGAGGATTTTTTTCCTAGTCTTATTATTTGCTTTTCATTTACCTACATTGTCACCTGATTCTCCAGAACCTAGAACCATGCTTGTTACTTAGGAGAAGCTCCATAAATGTTATTGAGATGTTTCATACATCCCAAGAGAGAAGAAATATAGCTGGAGCTAGGTTATTTTCTTGGATGATGTAACTCACTGGTGCCTAAATACACTGAACCTATAACCATGTAAGTGTATGCTCTCTAACCAGCTAAGTAATTGCATTTAAAAAATCCGGTTTGTTATTTATAGATACATTCAACTATGATTTTTAATATATGCTAGGGCACCTGGCTATGTGCTCAAACTATAAAAAAGAATGAACTTCCTCTCTGCCTTCTTGAAGTCACTGTCTAGGGCAGGTGATACACTTATTAACAGCTAATTTTAGAACAATAGTGAATAGAAAGGTATATCCATGTACAGCAATTATGGGAGATTAGCAAAGAATAAACAATCTAGTCAGGATAACGGCATTAGGGACAATAACAGGGAGCAGGGTATACAAGGTGAAAAGTGAGTACAGGAGGCAAAAGCTGAAAAGAGAAAAAAGAAAAGAAAAGACAAAGCTTTCCAAAAATGAGGCGTGCTTAAGCAAAGGTCTCTGAATAGTAATTATAAACTGCAAGTGGTTTAGTTCTACTAAATTCTAAAATGTGAATCAGAAGAAATGGTGAATTGGGCTAAAGTTTCAAGAGGGGCATTATTCTTTTACCTAGGAGCTTGAATTTTATCCTGTAAGCAAGGGGCTTGCTTAATGATATGAACCATCACAGAGACATGAATTTGCATTAATGTTGCATAGATACAAATTTCCCATTATAATATCTGGTATAACACACAATTTAGTAACCTTAGTCCTCAGTTCTACTACTGACCATGACTAGTTAAGTTGTCATTTAACTTTGTTATCTGTCATTTTAGATGCTAAAGATGAGCCACTTTACTACGTTTCAAGATGTTATTGGACATATTATATAGAATAGCAGATGTATAAACAATTTCTAAATGTATAAATATATCTTACATTTAGACAGCGTGTATTATTAATATTATTTCAAGTTCTTAGAAGATAAACTTTTGGTTTTTTTTTGCACAAAAACATCACTCTTCCATGCAAATTCTCATTCTTTTGAATAAAGTTTATAATAGTGCATAGGTAAGAAAGAGAGAGAACCCTTACATGAGATATATACCATACTTTTGGGGACAAAAACATTTTCTGTGTTTTGCTTTTTTTTGTGTATATATGTGTGTGTGTGTGTGTGTGTGTGTGTGTGTGTGTAATATATATATATGTGTGTGTGTGTAATGTATATATATCACACACACACACACACACACACACACACACACACACACACACACACACACACATTTCAGGAAATAGCCACAACTGATTCTGATTCTTGGTTTGCAATTTCTTTGAGGAGGCTAAATCCTAAATGAATATTTGAAATGAGCTACTTTCTGACTGTATGAGAGGAAAAAAAATGGGCAATCTCATATCTAATGTTTGCACAAGATTAAGACAAATTTCCAGTTCTTTAGGCTTTGTGACTTTCAACCTATTATTCTTTACTACCCCAATTTTATTTTTCTGTCCATTTATATTAGAAAGAGAAAACAAAATTCTAGTAGTTCAATATCATTTTGAACCTACTTCTCTCATCTTCACAAATAGCCATAACTTTTGGATGTCTTGTTTATCAAGTCACCCTACATAAAGCATTAGGGCTTAAACAAGTCACATTTGCAAGTAACAAGCATATAGTTCTGGGGCAGCATTCATTTGCTTCAACCTCCTTACCTTTTACTCTATGTTCTCATCACACACATATAGCCCTTGGCTTATATTGAGTTTGATGAATGCTCTTAAATGTATAGGAAGGAGAATAGAGTCAGGGAAAAATAGGTGCTATAAAAAATGTAGCATTGTCACTGACGCTGCTCTAGTAAAGAACATAGCGCAATAGCCTCAGTGTTAAATCCTTCCCGTGCCCGGTAAAGATGAAAACAACATTGTAATAAATTAGCTGGAACTGCACTTCCCTAGGGTTTTGTGACAACACGATAAATAATTCTACGCACGTATCATCGGGCTTTCACTCTGCCAAGGTTTTCTACCATAATATTTTCAGGCCTTAAGTCATAGTCATCGAAACTTGATTAAAACAAGGAGAGAAAGTTAAAATAACACTAAGGATATGTTTCCTTGGGTGATACAACATATTAATAGTATAATAGCGTATCAGTTATTATAAACATTTTCATTTAAAAATATAATTAGTAATTAAAATATTCGAACCCTTCTCATTAAGTAGACACCTTGAATTATCTTAGAGGCACATCTTAAGTTTTTTTATCTTTGATTTTTGAGGTATATTTCCTGGTCATTTTATTTTCTAATTTTTGTGAAGGATGTGTTTCTCAGCATTATTTGTGTGCAAAATTTAGTCCTCAGTACATTTTCCATTATACGTATAAAATATATATGTATATACAAAATTATGTTTATGATACAATTGTGTTTTATAAATATTTATATCACATTCACTTAACCTCAATTCATCAAATAAATTCAGTTATATTTGTATAACTTTCACACGAAAGGAATAATAGCATATAACTTTACTAGCTGACTACTATTGTCAGAAATAAATCTTTATTTACTCTGTTTCTCAATCTTCTTTTTTTCGGATGATGAAAAGCTAAGCTATAAATATCTCTTTGCCATTAATTATTACATGGAGAAAATGAATGTTCAAGTGAATAACAATAAAACCAATTTTTACTGAATAGAAAAGCTGAATGAAAAAGGAATAAAAGATTTGTTTTTATTTTTTGAGGGATGGCTTATACAATTACTCCAAGATATTGTACATAATTTAGTTACTATACGTACATTTATATTTTGTAGCACTGCTCATCTCTTAGTCTATAAATTATATAATGAGTCCTGACTCCCGTGATTCTTCTACTTGGTTTGAGCATGTTTGCATGTGTGTACAACTGTGCTATGTGCTTCTGGTATGTATTTTAAAACAGAAATAATAACAGCTGTTATGTACTCAATACCTAATATATACCAGGTACTATTTATTTTAAGGATTTTATATTTTTATCTTATTTTATCTGCAAAATGATTATATGAGTAGATATTTGTATATGCCATTTTCAAAATGAGGAATCAAGAGCAAATAATAAAGGCATTCATTGAGAAAATGGCAGGACCAAACTTCAAAATCCATAAGTTGGTCTCCGAGCTTCAGCTCCTAACCAGTGTGCTACAGTTCAAAAAGAACTTTGACATCAGAGACAGAGAAAACAGCATGATTATCTCCAATAATAGCCCTTTCCCTCAAATATTTTTTTCTTTAAATCTAAGTATAACTGGGTTTCATGGAGCTCTTGTAAATTCTCCTCAAAGAGAAATCCTTCTGAATGAATTTATCACATTTCCATCACTCCTTTCATATGCTCACTCCACTTTATTTAAATAAAAAAAAGTTGAACTAAAATTGGACAGATCTGAATGATCATAAAAATTGCTGCAGTACCTTCAAGCTTTATTAATATGGAAATGCACTGTTACTGAATACTGAAAGTTCACCAGATATAAGAAATGACCAATAAAGAGGAGTTTCTTCTGTCTGATCTAAAATAAGACCTATGTTCATTCATCTTGCAGAAAAATACTTCACTAGGTAGAAACCATGTCTTTTTTCCTTTTATAGCTCAATTCTGTATATGATACATTACAGACACTCATTAAAAATTTGTTACATCAGATATGCCTAATCGACTCCAACATATACATTAAAATAGTTTATTTTATAATTTGGATAGCAGAAGATTTCACTTGGATTAACATTTTTGCAAATGACAAAAAAAAATTCTTGCTCTATCTAAAATTGGAGTTATTAGAAAGAACACATGTAACTCAAGGTCAAAAATATAAAACTGGGTTTTACCAGGTATTGGAAACAAATTGGAGTGGTCCCAGAAAGCCATGGTTAATTTTCTCTTTCGCTTTAGTCACCTATTTATAACCACTGGTTTTCTCTCAGCATCTCTTCACTCTCTTCCTTGGGAGTCTAGATTTTTGTGCTACTTCTTACAGGTAGGTGACAGGCAACAATAACTCCAGCCCAGTCCTGATGTGAGCCCCAGCTTTGGCACTACCAACTAACTGACTCAATCTCTCCTTGTTTTAAGTCTAAATTCCTAGGAGCAAGAATTGAGAGGTGAGAACAAGCAGCTGCTCCAACAATAACAAAAAAGATGGGGAGAGGGAAATGTAGGTGTGTGGAGACTGTAACTGTTATAGAAAAAAATAATCTCTTTTAATACCTTTGTAGTCACCTCAGCAAAGCAGTACTGGTTTGGGCTTTTTACTAAGTCGTAAAAGTGATGGCATTTTGCAAGGAAATACAGTTATATTCCCATGTATAATTTTGATTTTGAACATTCATAAAGTGGTATCTACACAATACCTAAGTCTTCAGAAATTTTAGGAGAGAATCAGCTAAATATTTATTTGAAGAACAAATATTCCAAATTTAATGATGTAGAAGTGTGTTTCTCCCATTTTCATCAGTTTATTTATGTGGAATAGAATAAATATATACAGAAAAATAGTTCGGTCATTCAGTCTTCACTTCAAGTCAACATATTCACATGAAGAAAAAATTACACAAATGGTAAATCAAAATATAACCTTATTTACCTGCATTTTAATTTTAATTAAACTAGAGATATGAGGATATATAGAGAGCTAAATATTGTGTTTGATATTCTATTTTCTTCAGAAGAAATGTCTTTTATTCTGTGATCATGTCCATCTTCCATTTTTTTTTGTGTTAAAAATTAATGTTTTTGTTCTGTCTTTTAAAATCATTATTTGGCAAATTAAAAGATTGAAGTATTAAGTAAGCATTGTAAGTATTATTTTTGTTTAACTTCTTTTGTTAGTAAAGAAAAAAGTAAAACAACTACTAGTTCATAGTAAAAGCACAGGTACAATAAAGACCTTAACACAGTAAGAGTAGAAAATAGATAGTAAAGGGGAAATGGTGGAAAAAATCAAGAAGGGAAAGAATAATTTGAAATTATGACAATTATGTTTTGCAGCTCAGAGTTTTGCAGAAAATGAGTCAGGAGAAGCATAATTGTTTTCTTATTCTAATTGCCACATACTTTGGTAGGCAGGATAATGGACTCCAAAGATGTCCATGTCCTAATTCTTGGAACCTTACCTAACAAAAGGGATTTTGCAATGGTCATTAAGATTAAGATCGAGATGGGCATTGTCTGAGTTGGCCCAATCTGACCACATGAACCCTTAAAAGCAGGGAACATTCCCAGCTGCAAAAAGGCAGAGTGATGGCAGCGTGAGGATTCCACATCCTGTTGCTGATTTGGACATGCAAAGACTAGAAAGAGGCATCTAGAAGTTAGAAAAGGCAAGCAAAAAAAAAAAAAAATTGCAAGAGGCATTCTTCATATAGCTATCTTATTCATTTTGTTAATTTTAATGTTGTTATTTTTTTTATTCTTAACAATAGTTTAAAAAAACAGTATAAAGAGAGAGGGATGTGATTTATAATGGAACCTGGAAAATCTTTAGGAACAAATGAGGAACATTCCAAATTTTAAAAAAAGTTTACATAACAAAATGCCATTCATTTGTTACAATTTAAAAACCTAAAAAAATAATGGAAGCACTCTAGTCTCCATTGGGGTCATGATTTTGTCACCTAAACAGTGACTTTCTTGATTTGAATTTTCTGGAATATCAGTTACACAGAACATTTTTACAAACTGGCCTCAGAACAAAGTATACTCTTGATTTATAGCAGTCAATGTGTCCTTAAGTATACAATATGACATTAAGAAACATTAAGTATTTCAAACACTTAATAAAGTTTTCGATCTGGGATACTGAACTGATAGAAGTACAACTTTCCTATACAATCAGACATTGGTCAATGAAGGACATTTCAATGGCGGTCTCATGATAATTATAAAAATGATAATAGAGCTGAAAAATTTCTATTGCCTAAAACTAAGGGATGTTGTAGCCATTGTAATATCATAGTGAAACACATTACTTGCTTATTTGTGGTGATACTGGTGTAAACAAACCAATAGTGCTGAAAGTAATATAAAAGTATAACACATACAAGTATGTAGAGAACATAATACTCGATAATGATAACACATGACTATCTTAATGGTTTATGTATTTACTATAATATACTTTTATTGTTGTTTTAGAGCATAATCTTTTTACTTATATATAAAAAAAGTTTGCAGTAAAACAGCATGCTGTGTTATACTGGCAGCAGCCTTACACCCCTTGTGTTTTTCATGTCTCTGATCACATCATTTTCTCTTCTGTTTGAGTCAATCTCATGCTGTTTTGTCATTAACATACTGTATGGGTTTGTAGCCTAGGAGCAAGAGGCTATACCATATAGCTTAGGTGTGTAGTGGGCTATACCAGATAGATTAGTGTAAGGGCACTCTATGATGTTCGCACTGTGATGAAATTGCCTAATGATTCATTTCTTAGAATGTATTCCCACCATTAAGCAGCTCATGAATGTATCTTAAACTTTGAAGACACTTGTTTTCCACACTAATGTTGCACACTGTAAAAATGACTGTGATAATTAAAACCATGCAATGTTATTATAATAAGCAATGAAAAATAATATGATTGTTCTGTAAACTTTAAAAATAGTGTTAACCCTTTAAAAAACTCTCTTAATATCAACTAAAAGTGTAAAGAGAAATAAAAATACTAAAATTAATATTTATTTAGTACATTATAATTTCAAACATTAGAAACTTTGAAAATGTGTGCTTTTGTTCTTTGTAAAGCACTTATCAAGAGTCATTTGAGAAGTACTTGCTTTTTTCTCATAGTATAAACTACAGTAAGAAAAAGAATCTTTTCTATACTTTAGTAAATTATCACACTCCTTTCTAAGTTTCTACTAGCTTTTAACATTATTTTTGCTTTGCCATAATATGAAATAACAGAGAGTTCCTTTTATATGAATTTTTATCTAAGTGTCATTTTTCTGGGATATATTTATCCTTTTATCATGACCACTTTTCTTATTTACGTCAATAATCTTGTTTTTATGAAGTGTCTCTGGTTGCATATCTACAGTCCAGGCAGCAAGTCTAGAGTCTAGAGTCAAGGGTCAACATCCTTAGAATCAACTATTTCTTCTAGAATTCCATTTATGTTCAATTTTATTCCGAATGTTATCATGTTTTGTTTCTTTGTTGCACTTTCATATTTGTTGGCCAACTCCCAACTTCAAGTATCTATTGTTGTATATGTCACCTGGTTGCAGCACTGAGAGAAAAGAAATAGAAAAAACGACATGCTTTGCCGTCTGTGTAAACTGAACAACAGCTGTGCAGGGACCAATCAACAGACTTTGAAACAAGTGACGTGATTGATCATCAGTTATGATGCTCATCGGTTATCTGTGTGGTGATTTGTGGGCTGAAGAGCAAGCAGCGAAGTTTGTACTTTATGCAATTACTCACGGTTAATATACCGTGGTAGTTGAAATTTGAGCGTGTCATTGGGGTCCTGGTGTTATTTAACTTAAACAGGGTAACTGAAATCTGTGCATATCACAACCAGGCTAAGCAAGGACTGTCTGGATTAGGATCTGAGTATACAAGAAGATAAAATAATGAAAACTGCCAGTTTTAAAAAGTCATTGTGAGGAGAAGAAGAAATGACATATTTTGTTAAAAAAAAAAAAAACAAGTAATGATAAGGTTCTAGAAAACAAAAGAAGTAAAAATGTTATTGAATGCATCTTATACAGATAATTCTATCCAATATGATACTGAGAAGTATTAAGAGATAGGAGATGATGTGAAAGAAATATTCTTTTTATCTTGAATATGTGACAAAAGGAGACCCTTAAAAAATTAATACAGAGAAGGGGGTTGGGGAAATGCCAGGGAACAGATGCACATAGAACATAAAGACAGTTTTATAAAGGCAAACACGCTAGAATTTTCCCATAAAGCTCTTGAATTATGATAAATGAGAGTGCTGTGTATGTATATTTGGAAACCCAACTGTGCCTTCTGCTTTAGTTGCCTTTTTTGCACCAATAATTCCTTAAACAATATTCTATTTCTACAGCATATCTCTACAACCGTAGTGTAGCCAAGCTTTTCTTGGACAAATCAAGTACTAAATAATTCATTGGTGCTCTGAGGGGAAAAATATCCACAGCATACTGCTACAGAAAGTTCCCCTTCCTCATAAACAGAATAGCTTAACACAGATATGCAGAAACACGTGTGTAAGCGCCTTCTAAATGAATCAGGATGGAGCACATACATTAGGAAGGAGCTGGCTCTACTGGTCAGCAGTCTGTTCATCTTATTAAAATATCTTACTGTTGTTGTTCTTTAACTGAGGTTAATGTCAATGTATTGGCTCAATTAGCTGGGCATAAAATATGTTTTATTTTTACTAAAGAAAAATATAATGGTTTATTTAAGAAACTATAGGTATTTATAGAATTTCTTTTATGTATTTCCACTTTATTTTAGACCTTTTTTTATATTTTTTACAAGAGATGGGAGTCTATAGGATGGTAGAGAGAGAATCCATTGCTTGAACAAAAGAAAAATAACATTGAAACAGAATGTTTGTATTGGCTATTTCCAAGAACTAAAGTATATTAGATATGAAGATATGTAATAAGAATATGTATATCATGTAAATCACTGATGAGGACACAAAACAGGTAAAAAATATTTGTTAAAAATTCACATTTTCTCAAAATCCAAAGAATACAGTTAATGAAATCTGACTTTATTTTAAAAGAAATATTAATAAGTTTGCAAGATAAATACATACATCTTCTTTTATATTTACCAGGCACAAAACAAGTTGAAGGAATAATGTGTATAATCATAAGATATTTATGTTGCATGTCTCTAGGAGTCTTGACTTGCTTGAATTCATACCCTTAATTCTTCCTCTGTCCCTGCGAGATAGGAAACAGGTAAATATTATTAGACAATAATATAACTAATGTGTATACATGGAAGCAAAAAGGCTGGTGGGTCTTTAGAGGAGCCCTGGGTCAGCTGCTTTTCTACCTTTGGGGAAAAGGGAATGTCTGTATGGAAACTGCTCTTTCTTGAACTTACAGATCCATTCCCCTTCACTGGGAGTTCTTTTGCCTCCAGTTCTTTAACAACTAAATTCATCTAAGTAACTCCTTACACTGAATGCAAAGATAAATCTTCAAGTAAGTGAACTTTATGGCTCTCTTTTACTCAACTTTCTTCCACTTCATAAAAGCAGATCGTCTTGTAATTTACATCCCTTTGTCCATAACTCATTTCCAGCAATAACTTGCTAATTGTACATCTCAAGCTCTATCTCCACAGGTGCAGAAGGAAATCCAGACCCTTTTAATTTTATCTCCACTATTTCTCCAAATCCACAAAAGTTGTTCCTCTCATGTTGATGTCTTGCAAATTCAAGTTCTTTCAAAATTCTATTAAAGAACTATTTTAAGGTTCTATACATTTATGTTGCTGCTCTCTCACCAATGAATCATGGAAGTTTGGCCGTAACAAAGGAACATCTGCATATACAACATGGTGTTTTATTCAGAATCATCTCTGTCTTCACTTTGGCCTTTAAAGAATGGTGTTATTAATTATTTTTATAACTGAATCTGTGATAACAATAAACTTAAAGATTATGTTACATTTACCTGGGATTTTGCTATGTACTAAACACTTTACATTCTCTACCACATACATACTTATGAAATTGGTATTTTTATAATGGGCATTTCCAGCTTCAAGAGACTTTAAGCTCAGATTGTAACTTGTCCATAAACACACAAAAGCAGATATGGGTTAGAACTCAAACACATGATTTTTTCACATAAATCATATGTTCTGAACCACCAAATTTTAATGTTGCTAAAAATTATGTATGCTAAACATTGTTATGCTATACATTTTTTATTATCAATAAATAATTCCAAGAGGTCAAGAGATTCAATATTGAGGTTTTAGGATTAGTTGAGTAATATGCTACATTTCTCATAGTTTTTCATCTTCATAAAAAAGTTATATTTTTACACTGTAACAAAATGAACTTGACTTATGTTTCACAGTTTATGTAGCTGCTTGCATATATTTTTGATAGCCCTATCATATGTCCAACAAATACATTTGCTCCCCACCTCACCTGCAACTTGAGACCTTGTAATATTAGAAACAGGTTTTACTTCATTGCAATGTATATGAGGTGACAGAAGGGCACATAATGAATAAGTAGAAGTGGAAATATGACCCCAACTTCCTGACATTTTAATGAGGACACAATATGTTCCTATTGTTTTGCTATCAAGAAAAGTATACCAGGTTTGTGTGGTAGCACTCTTCCAGAAACATATATGGGGGTAAGTATTGCTTTGCTCTTTTTTTTTTCAGTATTGAAGATGAAGCTTTAGGTAAAATATGAGAATAATATTATCATTATGTCAGGAAAATAATGTATTTGGTACCAAGGTTTCTCTCATCACTTAAATAGTGAATAGATCATAAGCCCGGTGAATTTTGACAATGCCTTGTAATTTATTTAAATATGTTCTTACTATTCTGGATGTCTTAGAGGGCTATTTGCAGAATTATTGTTCTGCAATATATAGATAAAGCTGGGGTATTAGGAACTCTCCTTTTAGAGCTTTATACCAGTTTAATTTCATATAATAGCAATATAAATGATCAAAGACCTGCTGAGTCCCAGCTTTCAGGTGTACATTACAATAAATCAAACCAAGGGTGGGTAAAGTGGGCTGCAATGTGTTTGTCAAAATACCCACAGACACTTTCAAACATTATGAGTTTAGTCCAAATCGAAAAATGTTCACCAAGTTCCCTTTTACTCTCATTTTTATGTTTTTCTGAATCAGAAAATAAATCTGTGTGTTGCTGGATTTTTTTGACCTTCTTCATTTCAATTACATTGGCTTGTTTATAATTTCTAAGATCTCATTTTGTTTAGAGAAATAGCAAGTTATCTTATACCTAAAAATATAATTTTGTATATCTAAAGCCATAATTTTCATCGTGTTTCCTTTAAAAATTTTTTATATTGATAAAGGCTTGCAAGAAATCAGCAGAAATAGAAATGGAAAAAAGAGGAAGAAATAAAAATTATTTAGTAGTATAATTTGAGAGAAATTAATAACCAATTATATATAGAGATAATTAAAAGGAAATTTAAATGGTTTAGGTTACTGTGTTGATAGTAATATTCATTTTAAAAGAAAATGAAATTTTAGAATCCAACAGATTTCAGGGAATAATTCAATTTTGGAAAATTTATAATTTGAGATTAATAATTTAGAAGCAAAGAAGGTCATCAGAGTTAGATTTAAGAGTCACTGGCATTTATGTGGTAACTAAATTACTGTAATAGATAAGACTGTCAAGAAGACATATTTAGAAAAAAAATAGAGAACCAAGGACTAATGTTAGAAAGCACAGGAAACACCATCATTTTAAAGAACATGTAAAGGGAGAAAAACAATGGTCAGAAAGAGAGAGGTTGAACCAGAGAGAGGAGTTATAAAAAAAAAAAAAGTGTTCTAAAATCCAAGAAGAGGTCAAAAGAACACAACTTCACAAAAACTAAATAAGATAAAAATTGAAAATGCCCATTGGTTTTAGCAACTAAGAGTTCAGCAATTATCAGTATAAGGAATTGGTGAGCTAGAAACCAGATATATCGATAGAAGTAATATGAAATTGAAAGATAGAGAGAATAGGAAAATGCAAGTGAGTCTAGTCTGTAAAGGAAGAGAGGGAGGCTAATACCAAGAGGAGAAATACAGTTTATACAGTAAGATTGACTCACCATATTCAAGATTTGAGAGAAAAAAAAAAGCCAAAATAAAGAAAATAGAGTAATTTAGCAGGAAAGATTGAACACTTAATGAGAAAAGGTTCAAGAGATGCTGGAAAGGAATGAAATAAAGATAATAATGGTGAGGATCAGCTTTGAAGGGGAAAGAGGAGGATAAGATGAAGTTGCAATGCTCTTGTGATATATGCAGGCAAGTAGGAAGAGGGTTCTTGCCTAAAGGCCTCTCTGTTGTCTATGACAATGAGTTTTCTAGGTTTTCAGCTGGAAGAAGGGAAAGAAAGCCTTGATCAGAGTGGTTAAGGTTTAGAATAGCCACTGAGAGAAAAGGCAGGGAAATAAATGAAGAAAGCATTTATTGATCATCTACTATGCCCAGGGATTGTCTAGGTGTTGAGAAATTAGTAATGAATAAAAACAAATCTTCACTCACACGTAGTTGGGGAAGCAAGAAATACAGTACGTAAGTAAACAATCTACTGTTATACTCTGTCATCGTTCTCTGTCTTTTTCCTAATAAGGATTACAGTTCCTATCTTCATAGATTGATGTCAGCTCTCAGCAAGTTAGTTTACTTCGAAAGCACCTCTTAAACTATAAAGGGTTCCACAAGTGATGACTCATGATCTAGATCTTGAAAACAAATGTATTTAATGAGTGGAACATATGGACACAAGAAATATAATAGAAGAGAAAAACATTTGAATGAGTATTAATATGAATACAGTGTTTTTATGTGCTCCCTAAGCTTTACATGTATCTGAAAGAGATATGACTATAGCTCAGCTACTTTGGAATAGGCAGACCAGAGTCTAGTCAGAGATATAGACACATGAACAAATAATCCTAACACTTGCTGTTAGTGATATGAGAGGTGTTCTGGGCCCACAGAGGAAAAACTAGATCACTCTGTTATTGCCAGTGAAGGCCTTTTAGCTAATACTACTAAGATTGATTCATGAATGATAAAAAGAGTTTCACAGAGAAGTAAGCAAAGAGTAATAAGAATATCAACTCTCATGCTCTATTTTCCCAATTATATTATGAAAAGACAGGACATTCAAGATCCTGTGTAATAAAACTGACATTTCTTGCAACCGACTTGACCAAAAGAAAATTCAGTTCAGTGGTGAATGTCAGTTTCATCAACATGCCTCAGGTCCCGTATTAGTCTACTATTATACTACACAAAAGGGAGGAGACTAAGTAAAATAGTTTGAACAACCATCCTGCAAAAACATGGCTCTTATTGTGACAATTTGTGATTGATTATTCTCAGCAGATTACCCAGGGCTTTATGTTTATCATATACCATTTAAATTACCATTAAAGGAAAATTAAGTTGGTATTAACCTTGTCTATTCAAATTACGCCAGTGAAAGGTAAATACACTATTCTGACATGCACGAAAATAAAATGATAAATTGATATGAGTAGCACTTGAAATAGATGAAGTCCTTCTAATGACTGATTACCTGTGGTATAACTATATTGATTATGTTTGTACATGTCAAATGAGGCTGGCAAGGATGAACTTGAAGAAATCAATCTTGGAACTTGCTAGGATAGCAGCCTCCTACTTTTACAGGTACTAAATCATGAACTTAAAAAAAAAAAACAAAACTATGAAAGTTTGTAAGGTACCAATCTCTTCCCAACACTATTTGGCTTGGCAAAGGATTTCTTGTCAACTTAAAAGACAAACATCTGCTCTGATAATGATTTATAGAGGACAAAAAATTACACAAGTTCATTTGGAGACACACTATTCTGACTCCTATCCTCTTGATACTGTGAAGAGTTTATTTTTTTCTATTTCTATTTATTTTTCTTATAATTGAAATACATTCAGAGATTCACATTCTTCTGAGCTTTCTTTTCTCAATATAACAATGAGTTATTTCTATGCTGATTTGTATATATTGGACAAGATTTATTAGAAGGAATGTGTGAAAATACAGGTTGCAAAGTTTATATTTTTACATTTTTATTGGGAAACACTCCAGGAGGGGGTGGAGATACGTGTGTGTGTGCACTTACACAAACACATGCAGAAACCATATACAGTATGATGGACTGTGCATTTAGCACTAGTTTACTGGCAGAATGAGGAAATGTGACTCTCCACTCTTGTAAATGTTGGAATTCGTATTAAAACAGTATAAAGACCTATTGAATTCCTATTGACATGAAATAACATTTTCATCTATTCTAGAGGAAAAATTGCTGAGGTAGATTTGAATGAGGACTACTATCAAAGCAGATAAAACTGCAAAACTCACTCCACTACTACTAAAGCATGCCGTCCTCTCAGTTTCTGAAGAAAAGCTTATGAAACCTGGGCTAGAATGCCCAGGCAGAAACTTATTGACCCAAATCTCTCCCGTATGGTAGAGAACAATCTTTTTATGTTTTTTTTCTTTTAAAAAGGAAAGAAAAATATGCATAATGTCTAGATCATCCTGCCACAGCAACTTGGTAGAGCAATTAATTTCTAAGTGCTTGTGTGGTGATTTTTCTTCCGTACAGTAGTAAAACAGCAGGCTAGTTCAAGAACAACTGGGTTTTACAGTAGCACCAGAATATCAACTCCTTTGCATGCCACTTTCATTGCTTTTAACTCATGTTTTTAAGCACTTTAGGAAAAAAAAAAAACCTATTTCATAAATCTCTGTTTAAAAAAATCCACTTTCTTTATTTTCCTTTACTAGTTTATATTTAACTTTATTTACATATAAGTATTTATATGTAAAATTATAGAATAATAGGATATTTTATATAATGAATTTGCCAGTGATT